>JAUDJH010000008.1:11211419-11812129 GCA_036320925.1 Automeris io | reverse complement strand
TGTCCAAGGGTACGAATCGGATGCTGCCAGTCGCGGCTTGGCAGTGTGGGCCCAACTGCGGCTGAATCCGACTTAATGTAGAATCGGTATTGTACCTTTAGCGAGAATAATGTAACTGTATCTAAAATAATGTTCATAATAATTATCTATAACGGAAATGATTGCTGACATCGGCGAATAAAATTAAGCCAAGGTTTGTTTTGTATCCAAGTTTTTTTTTTATACTGTCTCGTTAAAGTGTATACAAACAAAATTACCAAACAACACATACAAACAACAATGACAATGGTTATCTAGGTATACAAAAAACTGAAGATACACAAGCTGATTCCGAAACTCAAAAGGCCGGAGTGAGTTACTAAGACGGTCTTTGGCAATTAAATAATGGCACTACGAAGTAAGCTGTTATTAATGATTAATATAGGTGTAAAAATATAAGTCAAGAACAAGTCAATTGTTCAGAGATTTCGTAATGACAGGTTTCATTAAACCTGAAAACTTCCCAACCGCGGTACTAATTACGTTAACTTCTTTCGGGTTCAGTACAAATTCCAAATGGTCTGTAAAGAGTGAGAATTTGCATTGAGAATATTTTTCGTCAACAATTAGGGTTGTTGTTCCTTTGTCTGTGCCGAACTGGGGCTTGTTTTAACGACGTTTTAAAAGATTCCAACTCGAGTCCGGGGGCTTATCTAGAACGTGCTGCTTGCTTGTTACAAAAAACCCTTTATTAACTTTACGGCGCCTTTAACTTATAACAGAAATAAATAAATATGAAGGTTTCTCTTGACAGCGAGCTGGTTTTACGACGCCGGAAACTTTTTACAATCGTATCGTTACCTACGCTTGAGTCTTCCACGTTATAATAAAATTTATTGAAATAAAAATGAGTTTACCTTTCAATTTTAAACATATTTGTTGAATTAGGTGTTAGGTAGTAGAGTAGGCCAGTCATTATCTATTTATTTATTTCTGTCCTTAACATTATTTATTTTCTAATTCTTTATACTATACTAACTTATAACTAAAAACTATTTTCTCAAATTTAGAGCCCGTTGCGTGTTTCCATCACACGACACGATATTAAGAAATAAATACCAAGTGTGTTAGTATGAAATGTGAGATAAAATTACTTAGATAAATAAGTAAATATATAATAATGTTATTTAACATAGTTTACATAAAACTGATGACTGATGTCAATGGCAATGAATGATACGTTAAATATAGTCAAAAATAAAAATGAACTATATACAGCAATCGCTACACACTGGTTGTGCAGCTGTAGTGTGCAAATGTGTGTTTGAAATTTCCGAAAGGAATATTAATAGCATAAGCATATATTATTATTGTAACTTCAGGTATATTCTTGTTATGTTTAACGATAAAATTCACAATTTTTACGTATAATCGGTATAATACACGAATATTCAAATTAATCTTCCATTCGCTGAAATATAACATGGGAGCATCATTAACGAGAAACTAATGGGGATTGATTTTTGATTCCTATATTAAATATTCACAGTAATATCTATGGTGTACGCATTCATAAGCTTTCATGTATTTTAATGTTTGCTATTGAAAGATGTAACTGAATGGTTGTAGCGATATTTCCACTTCAAATTACAGGCCCATTAGAAGTTATTTTAAATTTACCCTTTTATATGCTTTATGTACAGTTGGCATCAAAAGTTTCTGTCTAAATTCTGATTTCCAAAATCACAGTACACCGTGACGTAATGTAGATCGGTATATTTGTAAAAAGTTAAAAAAAGTACTATTTGATGGCGTAATCAATGCACAAAAAAAAATCATTAAGATTTTTTATTTGTTTTTGTCTCATGGCACTAAATCATTTTTAATAATCAGAGTAACGTTTTTATCTTTGATATTATTTCCTTGAGTGTGTCTGTCGTTACACTTTCGTCCGGCTGTTGTACATTAATCTCACATCACAGTACAATGGATATATTACTCCAGCTTATAAGTGCAACTGTCAATAGATACGTTGAATATTGCTGCAATATAGATCGGCTTTGGCAGACACGAAGCGTGTATGACATATTGACGTTCATCAAACGACCATTTAACGCCCAATTTCCGAAACGCTCCTTAAATTTTAAAACGATTTTAATGATTAAAGAATCGTACATTTGTATACAATTGATATATCATAAAATTTTATTAATATAGTTACTACTGTTCTGCGTAAAAATTACGCTCTTAAAACCGTCATTTAAGAAAATGTAATAGTTAATTACGTTTACAAAAGCTAATTAGTTCTAATTCTTCGTTAAGTAAAATACCTAGTATTCCACAAGCACCATACGTATAGACAATGTATATACCCAAATATATCCCCTATTATCATTAGATAAATGACTGTACATTTGACAAACGAGCTTTCACAGATATATCTGCCAGTAAACGAGTGGAATGATCCTCCCTAACGCACTATATAATATAGGAATTCCTCAAGGGGCTTCGTGAAAATGTACAGGATTTACTCTACCCCATTCTTGTTTCGGTGTGTTTGGTGTTAAAATAAATCGAGTTATATTACCTGTCGAATAGACTGGCAATAGATACTACTCCGGTATTAATTTATTTTCATTAAATAATCACATTGAACTGCTACTACTACCACCACAAACACCGCAGCTTTTGTTTAATATAAACATAATTTTATAACATAGATTGGATTGATGCAATGCAATTATTTATGTGCACACACGTGTTCATCATTTAAGTGTACTGTAAAAATATTTAATATATCGAGTTTCGATTGAAACATCTTAATCGACAATTTTATTTTTTTGCAGGAGAAAATGCTTATTTTCTGATTATGCGATCAACTACGCCACTAATTTATCTCTGCTCACCCCGAAAGGGATATACCGTGACGATATTATTTATTAGAAGATTATTCTTTATTTCTTCTTACATATTTATGATATTTATGTAGATGTGTTTATGAAATCTAATGTATAAAACTGGTGATCTTTTTGTTTAGTAACTATTATCTAATTAAGTAGCTAAGTAGCGAGATAGTGGTTACTATAATAAAACTATTTTCGTCGTATTGTCGTATACTTCGTAACTTCGATCTTGAATAACTTTTGACTGAGTTGATTTATCAAAAATTGACTTCAAACCTTTTTTGTAGAGCGTTAAATTCTCTACAAAAATAATGACTGGGTATTGCAATACGATATATAGTTCATTAGTTATAGAAATAAAAAGAAAAAAAAAAACTTTTGTCCTGTGTTATTTGTATGGGAAATCGAAAAGTGCGACGCGGACAACCTAAATATTAATATTAAGGGCTCACATTTTCAGAGGCCTATTTTGGCATTAAAACGAAATTTTTGAGCGCGGTTCCAAGGAAAATATTTTTTTTTTTTTGAAACGCCCTAATGTTCATTCATATTTTTTTTAATATGGCATCTGTATTACCTTAAGTATACCTTTTTTTTGGTAACCCAGTGGAAATTCACTATGAGCCGTCAGGGGGCGATGAGGGCGGCCCCCCGGTGTGTCGGACTCTCACCGACTAAAACCACTAGGGTGCATAGGCAAGAACAGGGTGCGCCGGAATACGGGAATGACGTTAGTCTCACCGCGATCCGGCGCGTGATCCGCCCTCAAGGCTTCATCTCCCTGGTAGGGGGTGTGGGAGAAGAGTGACACCACACCCCAACCTTAAGTATACCTACTTATCTGTGTCTTCTTTTACGACTTTTTTCATTTTTAAATATTTTTAAATAATGAATTTATACAAAAACTTTTATGTATTTACTGGGTCTAGATGTCTCGTGAAGGAAACATGAAATATTATATTTCATATATATGTTAATTAAAAAAGCTAAAAGGATCTTATGGCCGCACTATAAATTTAATAAAGTCATTATTCAATTTTACTATTTTCATTTGTGCTATATAATTCTGTGGGTTTCCCGTTTTTGAAATAATATAATTTTGTAAATGGTATATCATATTAGACAGTTACATCATAATGGAGGAAACCCTTTTAAGTAACACGAGTGAACATAACGGCTCAAGCTAAGACGAATATGCGGGTCTTACTTGTTTTTCATAAATTCCTCTGTGAACAACTCTATTATGGGAAATCTTGTTAACATTTGAAATCATTTCTGTTCGCTGGGAATAATGAGTTCTGTGTTTTCATTTGAAACTCCGGTGACTTTTGTTTAATGGAATGATAATACAAATGCTGGCCTCTTTGTAGTGAGGACCGGAGAATATTGTTGTTTTTCCTCGGGCGGGTCACTTAAGTTCCAAGGGTAATTTCATTATTTTTCTAAAAAAATTGCTTTTACAAACGTAACCCTGGACAGTACAATCTTAATGTTGATTTATGCCGCTTGAAATTCACTTTGTATATTCCTCTAAAGTAATTTTGAAACGAATTCTTTTCACCGTTTGTTTAATATTAAATTATCTTTTTGTATTTTGACTTTAAATAAATGGAGTGCCAGTGTATCTATAATAGATTTTTTTACTCTTTTTGGGAAATGATTTTTATCTTTGCGATTCATTTTACTATATTTTATTTTAATTTACGGACATTTTCTTGTATGTGGTATAGGAGACCTATTTCGAAAATTATATGTAAACAAATTTAATTACAACCTTAATTTAGGCGTAATGGTTAGTTGATCTCTTCGCTGTGAATAGAATACTTCGAAAACTGTAAATTTATACAAGTAATATTTTTATTAGGCCCTAAACGTAAAGCTTATTAGAAAAATAAAATAGATTTTTTTTTGTGTTAAAAATTTAACAACCTTTATTGACATCATTGATTTAGTCCTGATATTAATAGCTTGTTGGAATTCCTCTTGCGTATTTAACACGTTCCCTGCCGGACCGTTTTTTGAAGACTTTCCATTTAGGCCGCGTGGGGCGTGCGCGCCTCACGCTTTACACTTGTATTATTTTGTTTCTGGCGAATGCCTTACAATAAATAAAATGCCGCAAAAATCATAATTATCAAGGAAAGGTTGTATATGCCCCACGATTAAATGAAGGCATCAGCAGTAGTACTAAGATGCTCGTAATCGACTGCATATTGAATTTTTTTAAAATTCTTCATTTTACAATGATAATACCAAATGGCTTGAAAGTTTGCTCATCTCATGAAAAAGATACCGTCTCCAATGTGTCCTGAGTGCGGAATTATAGACGATATTCAGCATGTCCTGATTGAGTGTGTCCAGAACGCTAATGTAAGAAAGGATGTTATATGTAAATTGAAATTAAATAGATTGGATGTTGGTATGTTCCATAGTATTTTGGCGGTGCCCACTAAAGCAACTGCCGAAATGCTATGGAAACTGTATGAAAGGTTTTATTTCTATATGTTAGGCTACGATGGGGCTGATATGACGTAAGTAAAAAGCCCCTAATATAAAATAAATTAAAAATAAAATGGCTTGAACGGAAAGTTCAGCGTGGGGCGCATACGGCAGGGAACGTGTTAAACAAAGACAAAATAGAAACATATTTTCTGAGGGAGTTTGCTGCCCGGATGAGAGGGCGGTGGTGCGCAGTGTCTTGCGCGCCGCCTATGAAAGAGGTACTGGAGGCGTGGGCTCTTTATTCCCATCCCTCCCAGAGAGGAAGCCTGAATAAGGCTGTTCGCTCCCCGGGCGACTGGACGAATTTGGTTTACCAGGCCTGGGTGGAGTGATTAGAGGGACACCCCGGGGGTTTTTAGTCAGTAGGAGTCTGACACACCAGGGTCGCTGCCCTCACAGTGACCCTGATGGTCCAATGTAGGATTTTCCCCCGGGTTACAAAAAAAAAAGAAAAATAAAAAGAAACATATTTTCAGGTTTTCATGAATCAACTTTAATTGAGAATTTCTATAAATTAGGAGTACTAGAATGCGTTTTAATATTCATTACAGAAGTAAAAAAATCCTGAGCATGGACGAATATTTAGTAGTTGACTAATTTATTGAAAGTCATCCCTACCAATGAATGCAAAACAATTCAAAACAAGGGATACAACTTTAACTTGCGTAATTTATCAAAACTAATCAATTTTAACGATTCGAATCCACGATCCTTTAAAGGTTAGAATTTGTGGCCTGAAATAACGGCATTGTATTGCATAAATTGTTATTAATGACCGAAAAGGGCCCTCTTGTTACAGTATAACGGCTCTTATTACTGAGATACCTTTATTTAAGAGGAAACATTTAATAAAGCATTTCTTTTGCAATCATTTTATATTACAGTAGCTAAATATTACATGGATATCTCTATATATATTCTTTTTCAATATAATGAATTGTTAATTAAAAATTGAGATGACAAATAAGTGTTTTTATTTTAATGAGTCAATTAAATTTGTCAACTATATTTTTGAATCAAACATTATTCTTATAATAAGTTTTAGTGAATATGAAGAATTTTAATGGAAAGTTATCATAAAGAAGTAATCGACCAAACTGTAATTTTTAAGTTTTATAAAAATACTATATATATATAGGAACGTAATTTGCATAATTTTAAATAATACTTAATACGTTTCATTTCATTTAGCTAATAAAAATATAGTTATTTAAAACTAAGGAAACCGTTAATGTAATGTAACTATTTACCTACATCAATGTCATTTTTGATATATTTTCTATCCATTAAAAGTACAAGCTTGTATGTAATTAATTAATTCAGGATGGGGTCTGCTGTAATATGTTCCTTAATATTTTCCGTAGGCACATAATCTGCTTTCAGCATTAAACTTGTAAAGTGCTCTGCTCCATATGTCCTCAGTAAAAGGGTGAGTTGCTTTCTATTCATACACTGTGATACTCTTTTACGATTCAAGCAAAAACACGGCAAACGTTGGCGAAAGATAAACCCTGGGGCGGTGTGAACGCTGTTGAATTTTACGATTCCACTAAGCCGCCTTAAAGTCGAGCCCTTCCTGAATATTTTGATTTATTTATAGGCGTGAAAGCGTAAAAGGGTGGTCTAAAAACAATACGCCACGTCGCTCAGCCGGCTCTACTCCGCAGTCCTAGCATAATATGCGTCTATGAATGTATATTTGTACAGTTATAAACAATTTAGTTATTACACCGCCGTTTTAGAAGATACTTTAAGGTTTATAGGGGGAATTTACACCTGTAATTATAATTTTCTTAACAAATTTCACAGAAGCCCAAACAAATTTGTGGTAGTGAAGTTTTATGCTTAATTCATTAGTATGTAATATAACCGTGTGAGAAGACGCAGGTCGCATTAAGCACTTGCCGCTCGCGGCTCTAACACTTCATTGTGATGCTAATTTAGGGCAGCTCTATGAATATGGGGGCGCTTTCAACGCGCGCACTTTTTGCCTCAGCGCGCTAAATTAATTTGAATAATACCGTCGATAGGCAACGAGCTCCAGCAAAATGTCTTTTATATGAGTTTCCACCGTGAAAACTGCGACATGGAATTGACGTAAATATTTTTTTCACTGCAACTTAAAAATATTCTTAAATAATTGTTTACATTAAACGTGATGTTATGCTTTTAAGCATAGACTACTCAAATGTACTTAATGCATTTTCTTAGAAAATTACTTTTTTATAAACATTGCTAAAAGTGTCTTTTAGTGTAAGAGTAACGAATGTTCCATTAGGCAATGGAGCACTCAGGAATGTAGCCTGATAAAATAAATTTCACTTAACCGCTAATCACGTCCCTGGAGTTTGCGCGCGTTCGAGCGCATGTAACTGTGGAGCACTAAGACAGAATTGGCTTAACAGTCCCGCGTTCGGGATAGCGCTCCAAGGCGACGAGTACTGCGCACCTATGTTTCCGCCCAATTGTGATGTGGAATGCACTCGGAATTCGTACGTGCTCGTCATAGAAATTACTGAGGGCAATTTTTAAGTGAAGCTTTTCCGCTGCAACACTCACGGTTATTCAGCCGCGGCTCCTGCACGCCAAAGCACTTATAGGAGGTAAAGCTACTCTTAAACAAATGAAAGGAGCTTTCGGTCGTCGTTTTTCCTTTACAGCAATCCGCTTTGCTAAAAGGCGGTGAAAATTTAATGTATGCCGAATAAAATCTATTCACTCGATGTGAATATGTTATTGAATATTTTTAAATTAATACAGACTAGTATTTTATCTTAAGAGTCTTAAAACATAAAACTGAAGCTTGAAATCAGGTTTTATGGCGTAAATTATTTTGTTTATAAACAAAATAACTTATGCCATATGTTACCTAATCATTACGAAAATAAAATGTGTTATGGTTACTTTTTAAATTATTTAAGAAAGTGATAAATCAAAGTTATTGTGCTACGACTCGATGATTTTAAATTATTCTTAATTATTCCCAGTCCGTAAAATAATGTTTGTTTGGAAAATGGCTGTGCTTTTTCACTTTCATTAATTTTATTTGTTTAATTTAACTCGTTTAATTTACGCGTTAAATTACTTTTGTGATCGGGCACAGGGCTCGACTAGACGACGACGTTTTTTGATAATTAAATATACCTAAAGTATAACAGTTAAAGTTCATTTTTGCGTGTAATCAGTGGCATAAGGAATCGAAATCATCGCGACGCGCCGTTTTGTGTAGATGGGCTTTTTAGCCGGCTCACAATACGGCCTGAGTACTGTAATGTAGACAACGTTGATTTGATAAATGATACCAGTTTTAAGCGAAAAGATGTTGTTTTATGTATATAACGACGGAATTATTTGATAAAATTCGGTCTTTTCCCATAATAGACATTTGAAATACAGTGCAAACTCTATATAACGACCCTCAAGGGACTGTGCATATTTTGACGTTATAAGGAGTTGTAGTTAAATGGAGAGAAGAAAGATCTGTATTAAAAAAAGAAAAAGTTTATTTCAGAGTAGTGTTAGTAATTACATAAAAACAATTCTTATTTGATCGCTATTGAGTATAGTCTGTTATTTTTATCTGACGTCTTATGCTGCACCAGTAATTTTGTTGTATTTTTTTTAATTATTTCATTAGTATCATGCGATATTGAGGCATCTTGGTGATAAAGAAAGTACTTTATATCATTAAATTGCTGTCGTTATTTAGAATGGGTGTAATGTTATATAGAGTGTATTATTATATGGGAAACAAGCTAAACCAACCAAAGCCGAGTGATATCGACGCTTTAGGGAGTTTGTTGTTAATTCGAGTAACGTTATATTGAGGCTACACTGTATTTTAAATACAGATCAATAGCTAGATCTCTGATTTGCGTACTACAGTTCAAATATTAAAAACGGGAGGCATTTAAGAATAGTTCCACAGAAATAAAGAAAACGACCGCTGTTTACCGCTACTCATAATGGACAAAAGAAATGACAAAAGATATCCCTGTAACAAATATAAATGCAGCAGTTTATAATATGAACCGTTATTATTATCAGAAGTCAATATGAATAGGGATGTCTTTTTTATCTAACAGATTAACTGTTGCATAAAAAATAGAGATTCAACTTGACCTCTTCATAGTAGACACAACCCTAAAGTAGATAGGTAAAATGAAATACATTTCCCTATAATATTAAAACAGCGTTAAGTCCGTCTCTAATTATTTTTAAACAGTATTTTACCCTTGCGGCCGTGAATAAACTCGCGGGTAGAATATTTTGTGTAATATTAAAGCGTTTGCAATTAGTAAAGCGTTGAAGTCACAATCATTGATTCTGCAAAGGCAACGAAACCGCATCTTGAGATTGTCCAATGCCGAGCCGTAAACCGTCACCGGCAAGAAACCCGAGTTGAGCCGATCTTAACCCGCATTCGCCGCGGGGGTGCCTCCAACCTGTCCTAATAACCCGGTACAATAGTAGCGCAGGGCAAATAGCACTCGTTTATTGCTACTCACCATTCTACAATACAACCGTAAAACAATAGCGCGACTCTAGCTCCTTGTGATTGTGTATTGTTTTAAAACGAGGCGCAATCAGTGTCAAGTTACAACTTAAAACTTTACGTAATTTAATGTTTATTACTTAAAAGCTTTATCACAATGCTATTATAATAAGATTTTTAATAATCACACGCATTATGATACGACTGTAATCGTTTTTTATTGCTTCTAACTCAGAAAATGTTAAATGTCTTTGGATAAAAATGATTAGAATAAAATTTGTAGATAATTTAATGTACACCAATTGAACTTATTAATATTAGTACAAAAAAATAACGAAGATACAAAACAGAAATTCAAAATGTTGCATTATGTACTAGCAAAAATTGGGTTCCATTTCGACTACTAATGAAATAAAAAGAAAAAAATTCAGCTTGTAATGTGTTTGCAAAAAAATTACTAAGTGCCTTTTGTTAGTTTTATTTCATAGCTTTTGTGTTATTCATTATATCTTTCTTTTTCATTTCAGGTAAGCTTGGTGTCTTTTTGTGGACGAGTATTGTATGTATTTTAAAACATTTCATTGAATCTAATTGAGGCATCGTGCATCGCGGGCTCGACCTCACACAGAATAAGTATTTTCATGGTCTACATGTAATTTTCCCTGTCTGAGTGTTTTTATGTGTGGAATTCGGTTTTGTAAACACATCCCCCATTCAAGAGTAATTTTTAGTTGGAAGCAGTGCAGATTTAAGATGTTTACAAACATCTAAATAAGTAATTTCTGATAAAATGCAATTTATTATAATCTTATATACACCAAGAACTTCTTACTCAGAGTTGGAATAATAATATCTAAGCAGTAATAATTTCTATCTCGATTATATTCGATAATATATACTTAGTTATTTGTGACCGTTGATTATAGTATCAATGCATATCATTAACCGTTGAGCATAACACCTATCGCTTCACGATTAATTTAAATCAACTTATCCCGAAAACATAATAGAACCGCCACGGCTTAGCCCTAATAACCGTAATAAACATCAACGGTAACGAGCAATAGGCAGCGATTCGTGCTGATGTTACACTGTTTTTATACACGACCGGTACATGGGAAAGCTTTCTAATTGCCGGAACAATGCTGAGCCGGTTATTTGCCGGCGGCATTGTTTTTGTCCGCGCCGGTTCATTTTACCCCACCTTCCCTCCGGCGGGAGATTAATGGAATTTGAATACGCATAGCCTTTGTGTTCGGCTTTACGCGTAATTTAAGCTTATACCGGCCCCGTGAGTCGGCGTTTTGCCGGCAATCTTACGGTTAGTCTCACAGGTGCAAGGATCCTTGCCCTTAACTACTGTGTAAAATCACGCGTCTCCCTTGTTGTGCTTACATCGGACGAGTTTTTTTATCGCCTCGTCACTGTTGATACTGGAAATTGTTATTTTCACTTGTGTCGTAGGTACAACCCTCACGTAAATCTATTAAGTTTTCACAATACTATCTAAAGCGATTCCTTAATAAATTGCTTTAAGTTGCGCGTAAATGTTAAACATTTTTTGATTATCATATTTGCCGTTGTGTCTTATAGAAATCTGAAATTTTCGTTTAATTTTGTTCGTTCAATAAATGTTGTGTGTCCAAAACACTATCAATCATCCTCCTGGACCGAATTGCGTCGGGAAATAAAGTGTATTTATTTTGTAAGAGTGTTTCGCTATTAATTTTTTCAATTACTTCAGAAAAACTTTAACTGTTTGAAGAAACTATAGATAGAAAAAATATTTTTAAAAGTAGGTTAACACTTGTACCGAAAAGAAGGTAAATACTTAAAGAGGCATTAGCCCTTTAATACATTTTTGACTAATTTACTGATTCTTCTTATTTTGCTAGATATATATCTAATGGTCAACTTGTATCAAACGTGTGGCTAAATATATTATACAATGAATTTTAGATTTTGTAGGACTAAAATTGTCTTGTTTTTCTACATCGTAGGCTTCTAATATTTGCGTTTATTTCAATTGGAATTAAAAAAAAAATTAAAAACATTAAGAAATGAGCTAATTATGGTATAAAAATGGCGAAATAACTAAAGTATTAGAGTACGCTCATAGTATTGCAGATAAACGTCACAGAGAACGACATTATTGTAGCACTGTGGAAGCTGCATATCAATCAGCAGAAGGCAGGCCCGTGGCTAGGTATGCTGCAGATCCATTAACATAATTGAGCGGCTTGTATCCGGGACACTTCACGGTCCGCATCATGGACGTCTTTGATGGCACATCGGTGTAATGAGGGCTCGGAGCCGACGTGTCATCCGCACTAATGCATATTTACAATAAGAAGCGAGGAGTTGAGACGCCAGTTTCGACAAGAGCCCACGATGCTCCTTATGACCGATTAATTCAGTCGCCACGTATGAATTCCGACATTTTCCGCGTTATGATTTCAAATAGATTTCATTATGTTCATATTTCCTGCTTCCGTCGCAGGTTGCGTATTATGAAAATGATGAAATTGAAAGCTAAAAGAACGGTTATTATCTATAAAAATGTTGTTTTGTATTTCCTTGTAGCCACATATTCAATGTCCGATCGGTTTCAGCTAAATTGCCTTTACCAAAATATTGTGGTTGTGAACAATTTTATTCAAATGTACAATACTAAAATTATAATAATATTATTATTATAAGCCGAAAAATGCAAAAGCAACTAAGAAAATAAATGTAAATGAACTGTAAAAACAAAGTACGTGTAAATATCGCGTTGACCACGCCGCTGAGTTTTATGAAAATCGAAATCTCCATTTAATTGAGCGGCCGGATCACCACAAATTAATTAAAAGCGCTGCGGGATTTTATATTAACTTATAGCAATTATGTGTATTTAATCGCTACGATTAAAATACTGACCAATACACAAGGATGTTAAAAGATTAATTGGAGCATCGCGGTTATCGTCATAAGAACATTGTCGTGTATTGCCTCAATCGAGTGAATTGTGGGTTATTGTCGTAAGGACACGTCGTGTATTGTCTTTTTCAATCAAAGGATCTACTAACGACGCTAATAAATCTTAAAATTAAAAGTGACATTTTCTCGAGTGCTTCCAACCCTTTTACTAAATTTATAATATAACCATTTAAAGTGTAAAAGAACTATAATGGTATATTCTTGATCACTTTCCACTGATCTTACTTACAATTAATGTCAGCGAAACAATACGCTTTAATATGAATACAAGCCTTAATGGTCATTAATCGCCTTTGGGCGGACACAACAAGATTCAAAGGAAAGGCGTAAAACGCTTTCAGTTACTAATTTTATAAGAGTTGGGAGGCAAATTAAAATGATACTTTTATTCTCGATTTATTTTTTTAATTATAACGCAGTTAAATATTATTGGATGATGTATAGAAAACTTACTATTAATCTATTGTTTAGAGGTTACTGAATACGAAGCATTTATTTTTTGAAAATTTGTCGATTTTTAATCTCGGTTCGTAAAATCAATTGGATGGAAATTAAAACATAGCTTGATGTTTTCGTTAGGAACCTATCCTGTTTAAGACTGTTTTGAGTAAAATATTTTACTCCGTAATAATAATATTTTCAAATTGTAAGTAAGCGGCTAATTCAACTTAAATGATTATATTTTAGACGATGTCGCGGGTAAAACTAGTACGTTACGTTCGTGCGGTAGTAGAAGTAGTACTAGTACGTATGTTTTTTAAATGTTTCCATAAGATACTCTGATTAACTTCACCGATTAATTGCTACCATGATTGAATTCTTAAGATATTTTTTTATTTATTAAGGATTAACATTGGGTCTTTTTGTTTACCCGGTTAAAATCCCTTCGGACCGTCCGGGGAGTGGTGATGGCCACTCCTTGGGTGTGTCAGAGTTGCAGCGACTAAAAGCACCGAAGCACCAACTCTCCTCTCTTCGCCTTCGCCTTCGTCGGGCCTTGGTATCCGTATACTTCCTAGGGATTAACATTGGGTCTAATACTTTATAAAGGGATATACGGCGGCTATAATCCTCTAAATAAAATCCTCACGTTTGAAATGTTAGACAAATTTTCATTCTCATTGCAAGATGCACACTTTAAATGTCACTTTGGTGAAAACTGAATGGAAGTAGGCGAGGGTGTACCAACCGCCACAGCAGTACCACAATGACAAACGGCTCGGTTCACTTCATTAATTGCGACCCAGTCGGCCGCGCGACCACCTCTAAATAATTCACATACGACTGCCCTCACGCCGCAATCTACAGCGAAAATTACGAGCACCCTCCCTTGACGACTTTATTCGACCTAATTAATTTGGATTTTTATAATACCGTCAGAAAAACCACGGTAGGATTGGCTCTCGTTATCGGAATTATAGACATTGATTAATTTCAAGCTTAATTTTTTGTCAGGTTATGATTTTTATGGCGTCCTTTCTACGTTGCTCCGATTCAGGGGGATGGAAATCAATTTTATTTCTCTTAGACAATTCTATCTTAAATTCTATTTAATATCTTCTTTATTATCATAATAGAATTGTTTTATCATGTAAAATGGGTAATAACAATTGCAAAAAAGATACTAAAGGTTAAAGGTGTACAAAATATTATGCCATTAAAAAAAACTCTGTTCACAATTGGTTTTCTCATATATTCTTGATCCAATAGATATAATAATTATTTTATTTTATACCTTTTTGATTATATACGCCTCAGTTAAGATCTTCTATATAAAATAAAAATATAATAATCTCGTGGTTGAAAGCTTTGGATATTTATCCGGCGCGTTTCAATGTCTAAAGGATTAATTAAAATAAAAGGTCTTCAATCCACCAAGCCTGTTATAAATAATTATTAATCTCATAATAAAGTAGTTCTCGTTTCCTACAGCTTTTTTCTTTATAAAAATAGACGCCCGGCATTGAAATCTAAAGAAAAGAATGAACAAATGTTTCAATTCCATATCTCATTACGATTTTCATTAATGCTAATAATAGCACTTATATTTTTTTCCAGTTTTTCAATAGAAATAGTAAAAAGGGTCGCTGAATACGTAATATCTTAATCTGAGGCGTCAAATGTCGATTGCGCAATAACAGGAGCTTGGATGAGCAAAAAGCAGCTGCGGGCCCACTCGTAACGCTCGTAACTAGAGCCGTTACGCAATTCGGCAACGGCCTAATTGATTCCTCGCCCTCTCGACCAGACGGGCGTCGTCGCATTATCGAGCACAGGTGCCCCTGCTCTCCGGATATTTGCCTCCTCGCGACAGAAACTCACGATATCGGCCCATCTTCAACAAAAGTATCCGCGACACCGGTTCCACTGTTAATTGTATTCGAGAAATACTTTTTGTGATGTATCTCGATCAACAATCACGATGCCTTCATTTGGAAAGAACAAATGAAATTAAAAGCAAGTGATACGTTATTTATGCTATAAATATTGAGAATAGAAAACGTTACATTCAACTAGTTTGTAAAACAGACGCACCAGTGATGTTACAATAACATCGGAAAAGCAGAATATAATATAAAAATATAATATAAAGTAAGCTATTACTTTAAAATAACATTTATACCGCTTTACCCATTGTACGCATTACCATAATACGACCAAATCACAAATTCTAGAATTTAAGTAGGTAAAATTTATTCCTGTTTAAATTATTGGAAAAATTACTTCATTTTCACTTTGCGATGCAACGTCTTCGTCTCCCCTATTTAAAATGGATATATATCAATCTAGCGAGAGCTCGGAAAGGTGAAATATGGTATAACGCTGGGCGATTTGTATGCGCTCAGAGTTCCTCAAAGCAATTTATCAGGGTATACTTTTGGCCAAAATGAAGGGGTGTATATTATTTGGTATCGCGACGCTTCAGGGTTGATCCAATTACATTAAAAGCTTGATTAAGAATATAAGCAAATACTCTCACTCGCTTCCAGTCAGTTCCCTTGTGTTTGTCAGAAGAGTTTTTGCTCACCGAAGTTCAGAGATTCTTGGAAGAAACGCGACTCGCAATTACGGTAATGGATGGTAACCGTTCCAGTGAAATTAATGGCATTCGTCTATAGCGAATGTGGGAACACTCGACACAATTAAGTGATGGAGTAGAATGAAATTGCAACAAGTGCAGCGGTGGAGGTATCGCCGGTCGTCGTGTCCACGCTCCATTTAACTCACTCAGCCTGCGGCCCATTCCAAAACCTTTGCCAACTCACCACACCTACGTACACTTATAAATATACTAATATATATGACTATTATTACATTTCATTGCTTGGTTAAAACCTAATTTATTTGCAAATACTGGTTTCTTTAAAATTAATTAATGTCATAGTCAGAGCAATTATATGGATCTAATAAGCCTAGACAAAGCAACATTCCATCAGTGATAACGCTAGTAGAAAAGTAGTAAATATAATATATGCGAATAATATTAGCTTTCGGCGTATTACGTCGACTCAATATGTTATTTTCATACATATTACACATTTTTTACTATCATTATCGCTGATTATTGGGTTGAATTTTTTTGTTGTTGGGGTTTTGTATTTGAACACTTTATTATGAACTTTTCTTACATTTCTCCGCTGTAGTGTCTTATACTGTATTTAACCTAGCATGGTTGGCTGTAGTGGTCTAGCGGAAAATGGGCCAGTTTCCATGCGCGGCAACGCGAATGGTCCTAGGTTAGAATCCTAGAATGTACCTCTGGGTTGTTCTAGATTACGTACGGACTTAGACACCACATGCTCACCGGTATAGAAAAACATCGCGAGGAAACGCTTGGCATCTAATAGACATGTCAAGTATAAGTGCCCTGAGAACGGCAACCAGTTGCGCTACTGGTCACGTTGGGCACGACATATAAGCGCAAAGTGGATACAGCCACTAATGTATCTCTGCTCACTCCGAAAGGGATATAGCGTGGTGATATATTATTTATAATTAATGCTACAGTAACTGCTATTATGAAAGTCTACTGTAGCTGACTAGGCTAAATTTCCAAAAAACTGCCATGAGCTGATTACCATTTCTATTGTTAGTTACAACTCCGCTTTTAGTTGTTTTTGGTATACATTTCTGAAATTTTTTTTTTTTTTATTCCTTTGACAGTAAAGCAAGTGTACGTGTATGTAATTAGATAATTTAAACTAGTTACTTCAACGAAAACCTAAATTATTTTGATCCAATTAGACCATTTTTTATGTTATCGTACTAAAATATAATTTTACAGCCACAATTAGCGAGTAGCAATTAATTACTATATGATAGTAAATGATAGTAATTAACTGTATTAACATTGTTAAAATCATTTGTTTTTGCTGTTACCGTATAAAGGATAACGAATATCAAATAAGTAAATGTTTTGAACAATAATGAGGCTGTTTACTCCATCATAAAATAAAATAAAGCTCTATCATTCGTATCCTCTTTGTTTCTGTTACACAAAACCGAATTCTTTTAATTTTATTTAATTTAAAATGTACTCTCCTGTTCATATGAGAAAGTTTATATTCGCATGCCTTATTTGACGATTTGTTGCTGCCTCTTAAACGAAGTAACATAAGATCAAACTGTCTTTGCTGATCTGAAGTCTTCTTTTCTTATATTTACAACAAAAAGTGTCCTCGTCGAGGTCGATATAGTTACTTACTATTTAGATATCCAATTAAAAACTGAGTAACGAAATATAGGTAGTAGTATAAAAATTAATTATCAAGTATTGTTATATTTATTCAAGTTCGTTACTAGCGTATAACGGTTTTAAAATCATTGGTTTAACACGTTCACGCCAGGGCAAATTTCTACGTTTTTCCGCGTGGGGCGGGACTGCATACGAAACCATCAAGTGTGACCCACCGGTAGGTCACGCCGCCCCACGGAACAGTCAAGTGACCCCCGGTGGGTCACGCCAGCGTGAACGTGATAACGAAAATAATTTTTTTCTTTACTTTTAAAAAATATATATACTATTATGTTACGTATATAATATTACAATTATGGCTGGTGTTTTGTTTGAATAATGTAATATGTATTCCCTACTACACAGTTACGATATTAAAGCATATACTTTTTCTCACTTTCTGCATAAAACGTTGTATATATCATTTTATTTCACTTACAGAGGTGACGTTATGGGCCGTAAAAGCTTCATATCTATTAACTTGCTCGAATCTTGCTTCTTACAGTTTTTCTCATTTCATTGGGATCTTAACATTTATTACAGACTAGAAAAGGATTTCAATGTTTATGTTTAGTGTAATTCTTATTTTCATAGGTAAGTCGAATTAAGTAATCTCTTCTGTTTGAAACTATTATACGTTTTATAATATTTTGACGTTATAGCAACTCGGAATTACATTAAAAGATCACGCGAATAATTTTGAAATTTGACATCGTACTAAAATTTACGACGTCGGACATTGGATTCCGACTTATGTGTCGAATTAGCAAAGATCTCTGGTTAGACTGGGTGATGGTAGATGGATTTTTGAAATTAATTTGTAGTGATCCTAATAAGAAAAACAAAGCGTTGAACGTCTGACTTCAAAATAGATGGACAATAGATGGATATGGACAAGTTTGTGGGCTCTAACTCGATAAACTTAGCATGAGATCGAGGATACTGCCATAACATAAGTAAAGGGCAGAATTAGGCTGCAAATTATAATGATGTAAGAATTTTATTGCAATTTTCTGTTCCTCTAATCTAATACACATATCTCTGAACCTACCTTATAGATAGATATATTGGGCTACAAATACCGTAAACATTTCAATATTGAAATTCGGGTTTTTGTAACAATTACGTTATTATAGGAACTAATATGACTTTGTGGCATTAAAATATTATAGTTTTTTTTTATATTGACTTTTTAATAATATTCTAAGAAATAATTATTTGAATATTAAAACTTAAGCAATAACTGTAGGTATAAGTTTTCTCGATTAAAAAATGTTCTTTAGTTCCTGTTACCGTGTGGAAGTGCTGTGTACCCGGCTGTTTTACGTCAAAGCGGTTCCGTTGTAGCACAATAAAGCCCCTCTCACACCGCTGAAATTTACCTTATTAATTTCGTTAGCGCGAAATAATCACGCTGGCTGCTTCCACTGATCCTTAAAATTATTTACTTTCATATCCCGACCTTTAATAGGAAATTTGTGTATAATACATGTATATATTTGCGGAAAATGTGCACGTATTTCTTAATTAAAAATCTGACGTAACGTAACAAAGTGTAATGACTAGTTCTCTATAGTAAAAGTATGATATGATATATATTTTTTGAATGATTAAACCTAATAACCTGATAACTTTGAGTTATGATAAATAGCCTTATAAAAGTGGTATTCAAACATTATAAAGATGGTATTTAAAAGGTAGCAGCAGCAGCATGCTACCACTGCTTCGCAGACAAACCACCATTATTTGTAAAAACATTGATCATAAACAACCCTGGATTTCTATGAATTATTAATGAAAATTGTGTGGATCTGGTGAATTGAAATTATAAATTGAATCGTTAATAAAAATAGCAAAATAATCACAAGGAATGCATGATCGTATAATAAGTTGAAACACAAAGTACTTTTTTTTTCTAAAAGTTTAATATTGTCACTGCATAACAAAATGAACGGCTAGAAATTAAAGAGCTTTTATTATCACCAGTTTTTTAATCCAACATTAAAGTTTTCTCAAAGTATCCACATGGACACTTATGGTTCTATGTATTATACATATAATAAATACATAGAAGTTAACATCACAGGTAACAAGAATGTTGAATAACTCTAAGCTTCACCCGCGGTGTCAAGAGCACGCGCGTTTATCCACGCCATCGAGCTTTGACGCCGTGCCAGCTCTTTTTCCCTCTACAATCTGATCGGACAACTTTGACTTATAGTTCAAGGAACTTACCACTTCATTCAACTACGTTGCCGACAACTTTAAGGTTTACGTGTCTATCGGTCACTTCGGTCGAACAAAAACTTGGGAACTTTATATAAAACCGTCGTATATTGTTTCAATGTTCAGCAAATTTCGTAGCTATATGATAATCTGAATACGAAACGTGCGTGATTGAAACTAAATGTCAAAAGTTATAACCAAAGAAATCAACAACTTTTTCAATTACATATTCAAAGAGTTGTCAAGAAAACCGCGACTTCTTGAACAAACGCTTCTATGAAAAGAAATCACCGAATAGGTGAGCTTGTGTAAACTCAGGAGTAAACATTTGCGTATGTAAACTGGAATTATTCACGAAAAAACTTTTAATGGCGTCCCCGGAGTTCCCGTCAAACATTTATCAACAAAAGAACGAACGTACCGCAGGCGATGGAACTTGAAATGTATGGAAATTACCCAGTCACAAGCGGGAGAACAATTCACTAACGTCGGCATAGGCAAATGTTTTTGTTGCAACTTGTTTTGCCGTGTAACTCACTGGGATTTAAAATAAGACAATTTTGACAAGATACATTTTTAAACACAATCATTATCGAATACATTTCTAAAAATACACCATTCAGTGGACAATTATACTTAGTAGCGTCTAATTTGTTAGATATTCGCTGTTAAAAGAGCGCGACCAGTTGGTGGGCGCCAAACAACTCCGAATAGAACAGAGAGCGGCTTCAACAATTTAGGGCAACAAATCTTATCATTGCAAATCGCGAGTGCAAATCCTACGAATATCTAGCGAAATAAAAAGCTATCAACAGTCGCAGCGAATCATGTCATCTTGCACAAATATTTCTTCACGCTTTGTTTAAAGAATCCAATGCTCATTCCAGACGATTATTAACTAAAAGCTACATAACACATTACAAGTAAATATTTAATGTAATAATGATTACCTTTGGATTTACACGCATACATGTTTTAGTGGATCTATCTACTTTGTGCTTGTTCGTCTTGCACAACGAAATCAGTATACATGTAAAATGATAAACAGATTTCCTCATGAAGCCCCTATTTGTTTATTTACCATCAAATATTTAAAAAACATCCTGTTTAATTCAGGAAAATTTGGAAATAGTTTAACAAGTTAAGTTCTAGTTATGATTATTTTGTGTGGTTTATCTGGTAACGAATAAATATGTCTTCTAATCTTTCAAATAAGTGTTAAAATTCGAAGTTACGACGTTTTCTATTTCGTATACATGCCGGCTCTTTACCCACTTAACTACCATAACACCTTAATTACCGATAATATATTAAGCTATAAATAAAGAAAATTTTATGTGGAATACGTATCAGATATAGATTTATATTTTAAAAAATATCCTCTAATAATTATAATTCAATGTTTGTATGATAATCTTCCTAATTTGAAAGATTAACTGAATAGGTAAGATAGAATAAATACGTTTTGAACGGACTCTGTTTCATTTGCATTTCAATCAAAACGATATACCCGGTGGAAGGGAAAATCTGCTCCGTCGCCTCACTTAAAGCTTTTGAAATATTCCTATAATTTCTGATTCTACGAGAAAAAGCCTATTTGAATTGAAAAGATCAAAGCGTAAAAATTTATCATTACAAAAAACCAGTGCGACTAGCTCTTCTGAAAAGACGTCAGGCACTTATTATTTCAACAGAGCGAGTGTCTCGTCTTCTTTCTCGTTCTGTTTGTCTTTTCGATTGTTCCGGTGCATAGACTCCTCCATTACTCAGCACTGAAAGGAAAGTTTTGTATTCAATTTGGTATTATAATTCCCATTTGAAGTCGCCACGCACCATCGCGCCGACATCGGCTATGTAAATGGGCGTATCCGGGACTTAGTCGCATTTTACTAAAAAAAGTTGAATAATTCTTGTTGGAACTTTTACCTGAATCCTCGACGTCAATGTCGTTCTTTCTATTTGGTGTCATATGTTTGCTTAAGGAGAGGTTTTTTTTTAATTCAGATCACACAATATGGAATGGCTAGTTAATCTTGACTTCAAATTTCTATATTATTTTTTACTATATACATACATATAATCTTATTTGAATATAATATAATATTAATATCAGTGTAAATATTTTTGTTTGTTTCACCAACGTTTACATTAAAATATATTATTCACCCAGCCTTTCCATCGGGAAACAAGAAACATTTATCTTAAATTTAAAATGTAAACTGATCCCTTGGCTACCATAAAGTCTGTACTTACCATAGAAATCCACCTACCTCGATGTATTTCGATGTTACCGGTGTCCACACACAATCCACCTGGATTTAAATCTCGCATCGGCAAAATGTCGGTTTGCTGTGACCAGGCTTGCATCTTCATACAATGAGACAGGTTTTATTTTACGAGATGTTGCCGCGACCGTTTCGCAGATACTAAAATAATAAGAATTTTACGTCGCCGCGTATTATGTTGCTTTTATAGCCCCCCGAGCTCGGCTGAAGCGCTGTTACAGTGGCTTACGAGGGCTCTCCTGACGAAATAATTAACCCAATGTTGCTCGTATTAGACTCCACTTCCATCTAACATGGTCTACTTATATGTTTATCATTTTATTATTGTTCTTACGTTGTTCCATGTGTTTGTATTGCTATCTAAATATAATGTAGCACAAATGTATTATAAATTAACTTAATATTCAATGAGAAATAATGGCTAATGAGAATTATCTTAATATTTTGTTTAGTAATTGTAAAGAACGAAACCTAAACCCTTCCAATAAACAATCAGAAATAACATGTTTAGTGAGGGCACAAAATCACTGCTGAGATATGTCCCGGTCCAACGTCTATATCCCCGTCAGAGACAAGGGACCGATAACAGATTACCCGCAAACACGTTTTAAATTCATTTCCCGAGCCGAGCGTCGATCGCTCCTCGATAAAATGTGGGGACGACCCGGAAAAGCGGGACATATTTACTTTGTCTCCCCGCGGCGTCCGCGTCGCGCCCGCGGCCACTTCCCCGGTCAGGTAACGTAGCCAAGTGGCAAAATATTTGCCTTGGATCGTTGCCCGCCAGTTCCGATTTAAGAACATTAGTTGTTACCGACTCTGGAAACTTTTGAAAATGTTATTGACAAGTACCTGAAGTAGGAGATTTTGTTTTTTTTTTTAACGATTACTTCGCAAATTGCTTTTTAAAGTTATTTATATCCTATTTCAGTTTCTGTTTCTAAATTAATGGGTATTTATTTTAATTTTAATTAGTATAAATGATGTTTATACCATTTGTCGGTGCATGTGATTGGTTGCATTCGCGAACCCCGCCGGGTTGGCATGTCTGACGTATTGTCACTTGTCGGTTGATCTTGTATTCGGACGGTGCGCATACTATCGCAGGTTAATATAGTGGTTTAGGTCGGGCCCCCCTGCCCGGGATAGCATGAGAGGACCCTGGGCCCTCAAACTTATCGCCCTGATCATATATGTGTACAAAACGGAACAATGTTAAAGTGAGTTATAAATTAGTTAACACGGCCAGGAGATACTACCCCCATGTATATTGTACTCAGCAACGGACGCTGGCTACCACTGGAGCGGACGGGTTTCAGCATGAATCTCACCTGAAACAGTGCTTACGCTCGGCAAAGTTAAGCAGATGCAGCTAGTTATATGTACGGCATAAGGTGTGAACAATTTAGGTCATCTTTAACCTTACAGTCCTATGGATATGTCCACTAATATCGAAGCTAGTATGTGGCGCATGCGGCTGCGCACACAAATGAACTACATTTTGTATAAAATTATGTATTTGAATATGACACGCGACTTCAGAAATCTTCAGAAATATGCAATATAAAAAATAATTATTTTGAAAAACAATTAAATATACTTATTAAAATTATAATTGTTGTTAAGATTTTAGTTTCATATTTTTTTCATTAATAACTATTAATGATATGGAATTATTTTATTTAACATAAAAATATCTGTCTGATAATTAAATTACTTTATAAATGATGTAATACTTCGCTCTGAACTAGTGGTAAATATTATGTTTCTATGCTGTAAATTCATTTACTCATCCAAACTAGCCCTGTCTCTAAGTCTATTATGACATCAAGAGCGATATTTTAACATTTAGTAACTTGCTGCTGACAACTTGCTTTGTCTCGTGAATTTTGTTACAAGCCTTTGAAATTCTGTTTTTATTAAATTACGTAGTAGTAGCTGAAAACTATTTACCCCGAATTTGGATAAAACAATTTAAGCACTATTTTCTATAATTATAAGTAATTTTTGGATAACTATTTAAATTCTCAAGATAAAAATATAACTAAAGAATAAAAAAAAAGAAAATTACGTGCAATATACAATTATTTATATATTCGTTTACAATAGATGTAGAAAATTTCTCAACAAAAGAACTACTGTTTCCTTGGATACAACAGTTAAATACGGGATGGTTGGAGTCATGCATGTGTATTTATAATTAAGTCTGTATATATTTGTCTAGTACTCATAGTACCAGATAATGTAGGTCAATGTGTGTAATTGTCCACAAATATTATTATAGAATTGTCTGTGAATAGTGACTCACATTTTATTTTTTTCATCTCGAGAAAATAAATTCTCTTTATTTGAAATAACATGAGAGAAATTTTAATGGCATAAGTACAATGCGAAGTGGTGATACTACTGTAATCTACATAATTCTATAAGTAACCGAGTTATTACATATATGATCACTTACGGAGATAAACACGTATAAAAGATTGACTTGAAGATACTTTTACAATAACCAGGAACTCATTTTCAAGTGTGACTGAAAAGTTTGCGATTGATATTGACTAAAAGCTATAAGAACTAATTCTGACGCGCTAGAATGTACTGAGTTAGATATGCGCTTTAAACGCAAATATATAACAATTCTATGGGATAATATTATACTTGGGACGGTGAAATTTAGTTTAATTGAATATACTTTATTTTTATTATTTTTGCAAAAAGTTAATTACTTCGGTTGTTTGTATACAGAAATTATATAATTTTGTTTATCTATTTTAATTAGCAGTATTATGTGCGTACTGTATTGTTTTTATATTCGTTTAGCCACATTCACATGGCCTGTACCAGAAGTAATTGAAGAAATACCTTCGTACGAGAGCTTGGTACGTTTTAAATCCGTCTTATTATAGTTCGCTGATATACCTTATACAATCTATTTCATTCTTGTGGTCTACACTAAAAAAAACCCCTAACCTGACACGAAGATATACAAAAATTCAGGCATTGTTTAAATATTAGAATTCTATGATTATAACACGGTATTCGCCATCAATGTACTAGATTTGCCGAATTATGAATTATATAAATTAAAATTGATTTTGATATGACTCAATAACAAAATCATGAAAAGTACAACTTGCTTCTGATATTATCACTCGAGCTTGAAACAGTATAAAGAGATCTTGCATTACCAGCTCGAGGATATAATCGATAGCTGTACCCGACCGCAGTTTGTATCTCCCTCTCTAAATAGCCTATAATCCGAATGGCCTTCTCCATAACACGTGGCGTCGGTATTTAGTTCGCTATACTTATTTGATTCGTATGTAAATATACAATAAAATTCTGTTATAATATTTGAAATAACATATTTTTAATTATCGCGTTTTATTATGGCTCGATGTTGGGACAAGAACAAAAGCGGGTACAGGAAGTGTTTTCGTGTTCCCGGTGAAAACTCCGCGGCGTTCCAATCTACCTGTGACCATAGCCAGAGTAATCAGGTTGAAATATCGACCCATAATTTAAGTAAGTAGCGTTACGTATAATACCTGTTAAAGAACTTGTTCGATTTTACCAATCGCTTATACTTTCAATTGTCATGACAAATATCCTCTAGAGTATAAGTTGAAAAAATAACTAAAATAACAAAGAACAGAAACCTAAGAGTATTTAAATCTCCGTCGCTTTTATTTATCTTTGCGTAGCGCCGGTGGCGGTTAAATATCTGGGGCTCCCGCTACTCCCAGAAACAAATGTAAACATACCATTTCCTTTGAACTGTCTTCTTTTACTTACCCATATGTATTTAATATAAAGAGTTCTCACGAATTTTCTTATGCTGCTGTTGTTTAGCATTAAAAGAAAAACCCTTTTCATCATAGTCACTAAAATTATTTATGTTGACTAAATTGTCTCAGTCAATTTTACGATTCAGATTTTTTATGTAAATTTTATTTCACCGAGTTTAGCAAGATAGTAAAAATTCTGTGCTTGGTATTTTGTGCATCTGTCTATCAGAGATCTACAATTTCTAAACCAAATAATGTAATTATTATTGTAAATAATCTGTAAAACCGTTTAGCTCTATGCTTGGGAGTCCCCTTCAGATTTTGTACAGTTTTAAATATAATTTTCGTTTTTTCTACATAGGTTTATATACTAATTTCATGTCGTTATCTTTATTTGGTTTAGAAAGTATATGCCTCTGATAGTCCGATGGACAAATAAACAGAGAGGCGGACTATTTGCAGACACCCAAATTAACTCAGAGACTTCGTTTCGCTTGGTCAGTAATTAAGGTTATTAAATTTTAGCTCACTTAGATTAGATATTGATTCTATTGTTTTATTCAAAAAAGCTTTATTTTTACTTTTTTTTTTCTAAATTATTAGGGTGCTTATACATACATAGCTAACAAAACAGTAGGTACAGCAACCGCCATCCCATACTTGACGTAATTACTCGCTCCCACTCGGGGTATGGAGGTTTTACATCATAGAATATAATAATTGCGGCCGCGTAATGTAAACATTTTGATTTTATAAACGCAACATTTAAATGGGTTTAATGTTTAACATAAA
Organism: Automeris io; assembly: GCA_036320925.1. Taxonomy (NCBI): domain Eukaryota; kingdom Metazoa; phylum Arthropoda; class Insecta; order Lepidoptera; family Saturniidae; genus Automeris; species Automeris io. The sequence continues at coordinate 11,785,445 of JAUDJH010000008.1, read as the reverse complement.
AGTTAGGGTACGAATTGAGAGTCGTGTCAAGTGTAAAAGTAGTAAGTGGTAGCAGCAACACACAACTGCGATCGTCTGCAAGTAAAAAAAAACAAACTCTGATAAAGCAGTACGTTCAAGTCTATACAAACCAATCATTCTGCTTTCTGCAAGTCACTATAACTCTAGAGTTATACTAGAATAGTATATTTTTAGTAGTTTAGAGAATAATAGTATTCTTTCTCTCTTTACACTATATTGACGAAAAAGCACCGTGATAAAGTTATGACTACATACAGAGATGGCAAAATGTAATCTGATTAAATCCATTTAAAACATTAAGAAACGATAAATGTGTATACAATCTGGGATTTTGTAGTGTTTAAAATATAAATTAGCAAAATGCAGTCATATCAATAGTAAAAAACGTAAAATGTAATTGTTAATCATTTTTATTAATCTGATTACATTTTGCCCATCTATGACTTCTTGTCAACAATGATATAATTTATGACAACAACAAACGTAGAGTAAAATAATATAAATAATAAAAAATATATTAAAAACATACACAAGACAGCAAAGTTCCTACAAAAAAATGAATAAAATAGAAATCGAGCTAAAAGTGTTACCGTTATAAATATTACTACGCAGTTTAAATAAATATACTTAGAATATCGTGTATCGATAGTTCAAGAAAACATTCTTTCGTCGCATAAAAGGTGGCATACATAATATAGCATCGGATGCGTTTACTCAAAGACGTCGTATCAGCATAAGCTGTGAACCGTGTCCGCTTTGATATAGCCTTGCGAGTCGAAACGACTAAAGCACTGTCATATTTTACATACTTCACAGCGTTTCCGATATGACTCCATTGTTACTATCAAAATATCACACACTTTCCGGCTCTGTTTTCTTTTAAACTATTGAAACGTGAATTTCTGAACTTCAACCTTTCTTACGACTAAAACTTATCGATGCTTTCTTCATTTTATTATAGATTATATTCAAATTTCAAATCTTTTTACGTGTTATAAATATTTTTTTACCTATTTTAAAATAAGGTTTCATAGTTACTACAATTATACTGAAATACAGTCTATTTTTAAAGGATACATATTATTATAATTGTGTTTATTACAATGTTGCATTGTTTCATGACAAGTAAATAATTTTTAGTCTTTATTATTAAATTAAAAAAGGGCAGTGTAACCAATGTATTGATTTATTTTGTTTTATTTGTGCCACATTTATTATAATAAAAAATGCAATATTCTTTAGAAATAATTCTAAAGACTTGGAAAGCGTAGAAAGCATATTTTGACCCAAGATCTGCAAAAATACATTCATAAAAACATTTTAAAAATTGATAATAAACTTTATAAAAATAGAAATATCACTCCGATTTCCACAAAAAAGACTAATAATTAAAAATGCGTAAAAGAAAGCACATTCTACATCTGACATTGACATTCTCAACATTCTGAATTGTTCTGACATTGAGAAGTCAGGGTCAAAATGTCTGAAATAATAAATAATATTATTTAATATAGTATGAGAGTTAAATGATTATACAAAATAAGTATCCAAATAGAATTATTTGTAGCAGGTACTACCCTAGTAAAGTGATTCAATTCTGTTTGTTTAACTGATGCCTTACGTGTCGATATACTAAATCGGAGAGGCGTGAGAGGGCTTGAAATAACAAACGAAATCGCTGTCTTGTATTGGGTACGATATAACATTTGGAAGGCAAAAGGAAAATATGAAAAGGCAGAATATTGCCCGACGAAATTACGATCGCTTTAGATTCCGTACGGCCCATTGGGGGGTGAATTGTTACCTTCCTACATCGCCATAAAGAATCTATTTGTTTTTCGCTGAGTCGACGAGTATGAATTGTATATTTTATAGTTTTACTGAGTGTTTTGTATTAATATAATGTAATTTACAATGATTATATAGCACTTATTTTAAATATGGTTAAATAATGTGAGTAATTATGTGATTTTGAAGAATTCTATGTTTATTTTACTAGTTCTTTGAGCCAAACGGAGAACTTACGGCATTAAAATATTGTAACGAAACATAAAAAAGGTTTTTTGGAATCCTAACCTTAATGTTTCTAACTTAGCACTTTTAAAGTAAAACCACAAGTAAACTAAATTACGATATATTACATAAGAAATCATTTAAAAAAACCAAGTACGAATCTGATTCGCAAACAGATAAATCCGCACAAACTAATTCCGTACAAACGGACCTACAAGGGACCTGTGTATTTAATATTAATTTCAATCTAATTCTTCTTGAGAAACAGGACCTTGATAGACTGCCAGACGAACAAGGAAGTGTTTCTATAGGGGTTCCTTATTTCCTCACGTGTTACGGAACCCAAAAAACTTACTGTTCTTTTTCTTAATACAGCCCCATAGTTTATAGAATTTCAAGCTGTACTTTAGGTAGCATATTAAGGAAAGTATATTAGATACATTTTGTATAAGTGTATTTAAGAAAGATTTAAAACAACTAATTTCTGGAAAATTGTTACCCAACTTGATTCAGAAACCTTGCTTCGCCAAGTCAAATACATCTGTGTAATAGCGTAATGAAAGAAATATTTTACAGAATTTTAGTTTGTTTATCTGAAAAGAATTGTAAATACTGGTCTAATTAAATTAAGTACATTAATAATATTTACTTTTCGTAGTGCACAGTTGTTTTAACAACGTATATTTTGATTTTTATTGACTGTGCAATTTTTCTTATTACGATTCCAACGTTGTTTAATATGTAATAAATCCATTTCGTTAGCTAATAGTTAGTTGTAGCTATTCGTAATTATTTTAATTACTTCGACTAGATGATCATTATACATTCGTTTATACTAATCACCCAATTCTTACAATGGTTTAACAAAGCAACAGTAGTAAATAAATTTTATTTATTTTAACAATAGAATACTGAATAGATGACAAGAACATGGCTATAAACTTACGAATTTTTAGTAAAAGATCACAAATACATCTGAAATAATATTGATCTTAATGTCAAATTAATATCCATAGTTAACTGTATAAGTTATCGGATATCCTTTCTATTGTGGTACTAATCGAATTCATGAAACATAAGTGTAACTATGAACTACACTATTTATTTAAAACGCATTGTATGCAAACGAACGACCTCTTTTAAAATTACCTTTTGTTTTTTCACTGCTTTCTTCCTAACTTTTATGGCATAAGTTTTCCAAACAGCAAATTAGTTTTATTTTTAAGGGCGTTGTCATAAAATGCAGACTTTATTGCAAGTCAACGACACAACTACAACTCTTTCAATTTAAAGGTACTAGCAGTTGTATTTTATTTAATATTTGCAAAACGTTTAGCTAGACTTAATTGACGATACAATATGTACTCGACGTTAGGTCAATGTATAATATGTTATATATGTGTATTATTTAATATGTTCAGTTATACTCTAAAAGTTATTAAAATAGAATGCGATTTGCTCTCAAGTGGCGGTTACCATCTGACGTCTCTATTCATTACTAAAATAACTGGCCACCCGAACAACTTTGTTTGTACAAACTCGTTGCTCCTACTTTCCCTATAAAGTAGAGTTGTGACAGCGAGTAATGTCTCCTTATATTGTTCTGGGGTTAAGAGGTTTGCATTCTAGTTGTCATGAACATTGTTAACTTTGTGTCTCTTGACTTTTTAATTTAACGCATACTGTCAAACTTATTGAACGTGCTCTTTTATTATAGTCCAATTAATCTCTATTACAACGAATTTCGATGGATACTTGAGGAAAATCGTGACGGCCTATTAATTATTGTAAGGAGGTCTTAATATCGAGTTGGAGCAAGTGTTTCCGCGATTAATCGATATTTCCGAATATCGATTATGAAGTTAGTGAGAAAATCATCGAGCACGGGTGGGCCCTTGACAAATGTCCGTTATAAGCGCAGAACAAATTGGTGCAATTAATTACGAGTGGAGCTTGGCAGCGTTGAGCCGACAAATATTATCAAGATCGTTAATTTCGACATCTTAGGCGAAGCAGTTCCACTATCGTGACGTTAAGAATTAAATGTTTGAGACATACGATGCTATTCCACAATAATAAATTTTGACTTACTGCAATAGCTCATCAAAGGTGTTTCTCTTATGTTTTTCGATAACTAAATCTTATTTTTAAATACAGTTATAACACATTCGTTATAAATCTTGCTATTAATTAAACATCTTTCAATTATATCAGTATCCTTTGAACGTGAAGGGAATTTTCTTTCAATTGCGCTTAAAGTACTTTCACCTAACAGATAGACAGATAATAACTACAGATCTTTTATTGATCCAATTAATATAGAAAAGCCATAGAAGATTGTGAATAAACGTTATGAAAATTTCTAAGTGTATCTTTCTAACAATTCCGTCTTTCGTGTTGCTTAAACCCATAAAACATGAATATAAAACTGCGAGAATAACGCATGACTCTTAATGAAAAGTATATTATCTCGCATAAAAACATTTCACGCTCGTTTTCAACGTCGGTTATTAAATTAAAACATAATTTACACGCACGGAGTTAAATCAGACTGTAAGCTTGTGAAATCGCAATAAAAATTATTAGACTCGTTACAGCTTTGCCACGGTAGACCCTTTTTATATATTTTTTTCATATTAGACCCTGCTCTCAGGAACAATAACGTCATAAATGCTAAAACGATTTTTCATTCGCACCATAAAAGTTCGTTTTCACTCCTTTGTATTAGTTACGTGACTAAATATTGTTTTGCCGAATTTTGGAATTAGTGTGGACACTGTGATTATTGTGTACTTGTGTGTAAGTGTGTGTATGCTCGTGGGTGAGTGTATAGTAAAATTACCTTTTTCTTTCAGAATTTCCTACTTTATTTGACAAAATATGGGATGAAATTTTTTTTATTCCGTTGTCTCACCAATAAAACTTACATAACCTAATTAAAAATTATGTAAATGAAAATAGAATAACATATATTTGGGGCATACCATTACATATAAAATAGAAAAATGTGTAGAAGCAAAACCAAATGCCTAGTTTTAATATCATAAGTATATCTAGTTAGTTTTAATATTATGATTTAATCCATAAAAAAGGATTTACATACTAGCAATATCTTTCTCGTCATTTAAGTAAGGCTAAATTATAGTTCCAAACTTGAAGTCCGATTGAAGTCGAAAAATGTTAAATGTATTATACATGTAGATAATGTCTTTAAATAACATACAACTGGGTCTCGAGGCAGTAAACTTATCATTTGACATCGATAGTACAATATTCACCTTTTATGATCTCCATAAAAATCTTAAGCGACTAGTTTCGGAAGCGGATGGGCTTATTTACGTTCATTCGCGACATGTACTATTGTCTTGGGGCTCAATTTATCGCTCTTTCGATTTATTGTATTGTCTTACGATATATGTAATAAATATTCTATATTTTCTACTTACTTTTACTTACTCTTTACGACATGAGATGCCCAGCGTGATATACATAGTTTAAATGCAATACTCACCCTTTAAGAGACGTTTTTTTTTTCTTCATATTGATCTAAATGATCACAGCAAACTTGCCGCTTATATGAATGATGTTCCAGAAAATACCACGGGAAAGTATTTATCTACAACTGAAAAGAGTTTTGGGGGCTTTTAATATGTTACATTTGATAACTTTATACTTTAGGAATCGAAGCTACCATCGCAAATGTAACCAAGCCTTATATTATTAAGGAAATAATGTACAAATTTTATTTAACACACAGATTTTGGAAAAAATTTGTTAACTATAGAAATTAATTCTATTCGCTACTTTATTCATAAGAGAAACAGTAAAGGAGAGGAATACCATATCACGTCCATTTCTCCGTGTTGTTTCGTTTTTGGAGCTCTTAAAGGAAGAGTATATAGGGGGTTTTTTTATTCCGGTGGAAAATGCTGCATAGGACTATCAGGAACGCTGTGAGGGCAGTGACCCCGGTGTGTCAGACTCCTACTGACTAAAAACCCCCGGGGTGTCCCTCTGATTGCTCCACCTGGGTCTGGAAAGCCAAATTCATCCAGGCTCCCAGGGAACAAGAAACCTTGTTGAGGCTACCTCTCTGGGAGGGGAAGGAGTAATATGGGAAGTTATTGGGCGAACTCAGTCTATCATCATCTTGATCTTCCTATTCCGACAAGTGTGATTGAACTTAAGCATTTTCCTATATATTTTAAAAAACTATTATTCCATACGCTTTATATTCTACGCCAAGCGAATCGTTAAATAATGTATTTTTAATCAATAAACTAGTTCGAAGATAAAAACTAACAATATTAACCTCGTATTTTGTTACCCCGCCCCTTTAGCTCAGAGTACATTTAAATACTATGACCAATACATTACTCATATTGATTTCTGACAATAGAGTACGTTTCTTCGATCACGAAAACATATCATTTCACGTCCTTACTACATATCTCAAAAGCGACCCGGATCGCTCGGCTGTTATAAGTAAACCTTTCATGTGTATTCTATTTCCAATATTTTGACGTAGGATAGCTCGTATCATGATTCGTTTAAATGACATATTGGTGGTACGCTCGTTTATGTTTCAGAAAAAATCTAGTTTTCTTTTGAGAGTAAAATATATTCGATTGAAGAGCCAATATAACAAATTGATTTTCCGTCGATGTTGGTCTCTTTCAAATACTTGAAGGAAACTATCCTTATGCCTCTTAATGTATTAGATGAATGAAGACTTTTGTTAATCATTTTAAGCTATTGATTTTGTTGTTTTAGTAATAACAATTTTCACTCATGGGAATTAAAACTCCCTTTGTAGCAAATTCTTAAAGCAACTAACCCTTTCCATATTTTATTAAAATATTTATATATGACCGTAAATTTATGTAATGTTTACCTTCAATAAAAAATTACTTTATGATTTATTTAAAAACTTTCTTGTAATTTATAATTTCAATAGAATTTAATATTTCTTGGATATTCATTAGTCATGTAAATTCGAAAGTTTTGACAAGCTAATTTTACTTAGCATCCGTTTTGCTACAAGCTATACGTAGATAATTATAATTTATCTAAAGCTTTCAAAAGTATACGTTAATTATGTGAAAAAGCAAAAGTGAAAAATTAATTACAATATAAACGGCAGGAAAACGCTTCAGGTGAATCGTATATATAATTGCTATTACGACCATTATAATATAATGGAATTCAGTAATTAACATTCAAGAGTTCTCCGTTTTTGGACTGTAAAATCTGCTTATCTTGTCACTTCGTTAAATGTTATAAAGTCGATTAGAGATATTAATGTGATCTTACGTAAGTTGGTCGTACGTAAAGTGGAGAAAAAGTTTATTATAATTTTCGAAATATGAATGGTTAATAGAACAGTACAAAGTGTCTAGAAAAACTAACACACTATCAGTGGTACCGCTAATAGAAAACAGTGCTGTTGTAGCTTGTTTTTTTTTTAACATTAGTGGATGATTACTATATCAAAATTTATTTTTCTAAGGACGTAGATAACATTATCATATAAGTTTCCTTTACCGGAAATTATTCATGTATACAAGATATGAGTGCATGTACTCTATCGATATGTAAATATTCGTATAATGTCTCGTTTTTTACAGTAGTAACAAGCCTCATTCTCAAATCTCATCCAAATTAGTTGTATTTTTACGTGGCTACGAGAAAATATTTTAAGATTAATATAATTCAACGAGAGGCGAGGCATAATTCAGTCGTTTTAAAAAATTCGAGCGTTGTCTTCATTACGAAAGCATCCAACATCATTGTCCATTAAGCTGAAAAATTTTTATGGAAACGATAACTGCCTCTCTTACCCAACACAATCTACCATTCTTCAACGAAATTTCCACCGTGCTGTTTTTATTTTGTTGTGAAAAATGTTATTTAATTTCAGGCAATTATTACTCGCGCTCTACGAAATTACTCGGAGGAATAGGATCTCACGAATGTCGGTTTTATTTTTGTGCAAATGGCTTTTTTTTGCAGAAAAAGCTTTATGAAATAAGTAGCTCGCCGCCAAGATGTATCTAGTTTTTAATATCTCCGTGTAACTATGATAATATTTATTAGCTAACATTGAATATTACATTTTGCGACTCTCTGTATAAAAGAGCATAATTACTTAGGTAGCAAACCAATATTACTTCTTAAAATAATAAAGTATATAAACAAAATGAATGCGAATTAATTAGTCTTAATTATTATTTGGTCGAACTTGCCCTATCAGATATCCCGATATTTGGTGGTGCATAGTAATAAAACTCTGCATTTGTTTCTTAGTTGATGTATGACAAGCGTTCTCATTAACCGACGCGTTAGTCAGAGCTTTGGTCTGGTCAGTCCATCGTACTCCCGCTGACCCTAATTCCATCCCCTCTTCCCTACACTACCAGGCATTCTATGGTATCATTATAATGGCATAAGGGACTATTAAAGAAGTCACAGTAAATATTTTTAATTTTGTTTAATTCAATAAAGTAATATAGATTTTGTGTCGCTATTTAGATCTACCTAAATGAGACTGCATTTATGAATCTCACTTAGTCGAGACAGAGCTGAAATGTTAGTTATTATAATTTTTGGTAAAACTTTTCGGCGTGAATGATGCGGTCGGCTTTATTAAGTGTCTCATGTGAATGATACGCATGCGACGCGGGCAGGTGCGAGCGGCTCCATATATTCTCACACGCGATACAAAATCGCGGTGTCGCGGCGCGTCATTTGTACATTTGCTTTATTACGCACCGTGATTTATACGTTCGCCCGGTGCGTTTAACTGTTGAGGTCTGTCATTTCGCCGTCTTAAATTGAGATTGATCCGAGGGGGTAGCGTGACGTGTGCGTCTCTGAAATTGTGCTTTATTTTTCTTTTCGTATCTAATCTACATGCAAAGTTACCTGACGACATTTACTGACGTGACCTTTTCTTTTCTTTCAATTCGATTGATGTTTTTTTTTATAAAATTATGGTGATAAATATTATTATATATAAATGATATTGATTTAAATCTAAACTACATCTGTACTGTGGGTACTAGGTAAAGATATACATAGATATTAGACACGACAAAGGTATAATTTGTTCATCCCAAAAAAGTGTATCAGTGTTGTTACAATACAAAATAAATTCGGTTTTAATTTAATTGTCTAAGGCAATTCTTTTTGGATTGCGGATATCAATATATTTACTAAATTGACAACTCTCAACATAAACAAAGCTCAAAATTAATATACTGCCTCATAAAATATATCTGTGACTATAACAACCATAATACGTCTCTTTTCACATGCACATGTCTGCTAAACAAGACAAAATTGTTTCTATTCAAAATCCTATTTCATTATCTAAACCAGAATCTTATCGGAAACAGTAATTTTTACCGGTATCAACAAATAAATAGACCCACCGCTTTCGAGTATGACTTTACACATAGTCGATGGAGTTGTCTTTTGGCTTTATTAGGCTTAGTTTAATTAATGTTTCTTTTAATATTTCCAAGTTTCACTATCGAAGATACAACAAAATGAGTACCAGTAGGAAGACCGCCCTCTTTTAAAGCACTATTATTTTAATTTTATTTTCATATTTCAAACCAGTCATATTAGGGCGTATTAGTAAGATTAAAATCATATTGTAATAAGAGATTATGTTACGCTTACAAGACACCTTTTTGCGTTGCTAAATATTCAGTACTAATATATAGTTCATAGTATAAAGCATTAAAATGTACAAAAGGCACGTAACTGCTTAGTATTGAAAATAAATTAAGCACTATAATATACATAAAGTTTTTACACCAGCATAAAACATAGACGGTCATGAAAAACTCGCTTTCTTGATTTGTAAAGCTCGGTATAAACTCACGTTTACACATAAATGGTAGATGCATTCAGCATGTAATGAAATATTGACTTAATTATTTATCGACGTATAGATAAAAAGTAGAGTAAAGAAATTATTAAAATATAGAATATAAAACTATAAAGGAACACATTTTTAATGATATAAATTAATCGATACAAATTATCGGCCATATTAAAAGACGGCTTTTAATTTAACCAAAGGTTTAAACACCGACATAACTCGGTTATTACAAAAGATTTTTTATAACCTTTTTAGACACTAATGGATCAATCACCCATTGCACACATGTTTATGATACGTTAGTGTTAAATTATTTTTAAAGTTTAAAGTGCGGTTTTGAAACTGGGCGTTTATCTTTTAAAAAAATTGTACAATATTTGTGTTCATTGTTACAGAGGGGCTCAGACGAGCTTCTTTCGCAGAGTGGCGTCACCGTCATGGCGCCTGCCGCTCCGCATCATGCCGATAACAACAACCAGGACTCTGCTGCGAAAAAGGTAACTAAATATGATTTTTTTTTTTGTTCTAACTGCACTGTATTGGATGGAAAGTACAGTGCAATCCGAAAGCTGAGTACGACGGCGAGGCAACCTGCCTACATTCGCAGCGATGATGCCGGCCTACATCTCTTTACTATTCATTTAAAGTAACCCATATTATAGTCATTAGCAGACAACTTATAGTGGTAGCACACAGGCTGAGGCCAGGTCACAATACATCAGGCAAATTTAAACATCTCATGAAGCTTGTGGAGTCACCGAACTGCAGCACGTGTAAGAAAGTAGATGACGTACAACATTTGCTGATGGAGTGTGTCCGATCTCAGTCTGCAAGAGATTCTCTGATGGGAGCCTTTAGTCTGAACAAATTTGATGTAGGCATGTTCTGCGGAATTTTAGCAAGACCTTACTCAGCCGAAGCAAAGGAGTTGTTCAGGCTGATGGCTCCCCATCAGAAATAAATGCTAGTAGTGCACGTTTAGGATACGATGGGGCTGGCATGTGCCGAGGAACAAAAGTCCCTTAAATAAATAGAAAAAAACCCATATTATTGGACCAAGAATACACACTCCCTGGGAGTCTGTTTCACAATACAATGACCCGACCAAGATTTTTTTTTATTTTTTACACTGGCTCGACATAGTGACTACAGAGTACCTGATGGTAAGTACAGTGTAGTCCAAAAACGAAAGCGACTATCAAAGGATGAAAATCCATTGATAGTCTACATCGTCATGTCAGCCCTCGTATACCACGACTGAAGGTCTCTAGGTATATGAGCTACTGGATATACACAAGCTGATCCCGAAACGCGACAACCCGAAACTGGTCACTATGACGGGCTTTACACCCATGTACTGTGGTCGCGATCCAGACGGGCACCGACGCCCTACCACCTCGCAGCTGCTCGTTTAGCACTACCCAGGAGTCACGTGTAGGGAAACTAGGGAAGATAGTTTTATCTTAGTTTTAACTGAAATAAAAATTATGAATTATGCTATTTATAACAGTGCAGTCAACCATGATTTAGCTATGCCACAGAATAGATAAATACAATATAGAAACTGGACCCCTTACATGGAACGATGTATGCTACCAGGCACTAGAGCTATCGTACATTTACAATTTTAATAAGTAGACTGAATAACGAAACACAGAAACAGTATCTAAAAATTTACAATACAATTCTAAACAATTTACAATGCATATTTGGTTTGATTATAACGGATTATATATTAATAGTAACCTGCGACTTAATAACCGTGATTGTAGATAAAAGTATGAATGTTATATTACTTGCCATTGGGAAATGACACTTTTTATATAATAACAATGACGTCATTGAATTAGGTTGTCTTAATGTGAGTGAATGCCATAAACATATCACTACAACTAACTACTTATATATTGTATAGTAATATTGAATGTTAAAAATAAGGAGTTATACATATGTGTACATATTTTTATGAAATAAATGAAATATTTATACTATGATTGTAGATGGAACGAAAGTACAATGAATTACATTTTTCACAGTTCGAGAAAATAAAATTTCTAAAGTGTCTGCATGAATTGGGTTGTGAACACAGTACACGAGTGTTAAGACCGTCATAGTGACTCGCTTCGTCTTATCGAGTTTTGAAACTATTTAGTGTACGTCATAAACTCATATACTTAGAAACCTTCAGTCGTGATACATGTGGGCTGTCATGAAGACGACATAGTCGCTAAGTTTTTGAACTACACTGTACTTACCATCAGGTGTAATGGAGTCACTCTGTCGAGCCAGTATTAAGAATAGCAACATTACGTGCGTTAATTAAGTATTCGAAGAAGAACGAGCAGATGATTGATTATATTTTATGCTTTTTTCATATGCGTTGGAAACAGAACTCACTAGTTACCAGTTCAAAGCCGACATCAAATAATACCTGTCAATTATGTCAAAAACAGACGGAAGACACCGCATTTCCACTTTAGGTGTTTCTGAATCGGCACTTATTCGTGGATTGTGTAATTAACCGAAAAACGATTAATCGAGATAAAACGATAAAACGACGAAAAAGCGAAACCGTAATAAGTATTAATATAAAATGCCCGTCATAAAAAGCCACCGTGCCATAAAGGGGCTGCTCCATCCGCTTCAAGGGTCAAATTTTTATTAAACTCTAACCCCAACTTTTCAACGGTGTATGGATTTTTTCTACGCATCGAATCTGAATCAGTAATTAATACGAAATTAATTCAATGATGACCAGTTTTGAACTTATATTTCATTTAATAAAATTTTGATGACTGTTTATTTGGAATCTGCGAAAAAGTAAATTCAATAATCTTAACTGTATGATCAAATTATAGGAAATTTATGTATTTATGAAGTTTTACTTCTCCATTATTTAATAATAATATATCGATATATAGTCATGTTATATTCTTTACGGGGTGAGCAGAGATACATTAGTGGCCGTATCCACTTGGCGCTTATATGTCGTGCCCAACGTGATCAAAAGCCCAGCTGATCGCCGTTCTCAAGGCACTTATACATGACATTTATATTAAACGCCGTGCGGGTTTCCTCACGCTATTTTCCTTCACCGGCGAGCATGTGGTGCCTAAATTCGTACGTAATCTGGAAAAACTCAGAGGTACGTATCGGAATTCGAACCTAGGACCATGCGCGTTACCGCGTATGGAAACCGGTCCTAAATCCACTAAGCCGTCACACCCACCTTAACACATTAAAGGTGGGATTTGTAGTACTACGATTTATCTTAACTGTAGCTTAAAGGCGGGAGTCGTAGTAAACCACTTATCTTGTTTCTTGTAGTTTTAAGAGTTTAATTAAACTTTTTAAGTCTAAATTTTTTTATGACTACACAAAATATCACCGGCTCTAGGACGAAAAACGAGGAGGGGCCGTCGCCGCGTTACCTTGCATACTTTCGTCACGATCCCCCTTTAATGTGTTAAGCATTATTTGGTGCATTTCAAGATTTAATATTTTATTTTCTTACATTCAACTTTAAGAAAATATATCCCCTAGTCATATATACTAAATATTATTAATATATAATAATTCGGATATGTGTGCCACAGCAAAATGAACAATATTAAAACAAATAGTACATACGTAACTGTGTAACTAAATTTGGCCACAGTAAGTCTTAAAACCTGATATACAATTTTTATTGAATTGAAACTATTAAATATTTATCTAATAACAGGTTAAAATATAAATTAAAAATTAAACCGTTTAAATAAAATAAATTTCTTTATGACACTTTTTAAAATTAAGGAAATTTATTCGTGTTCACAAATATATTACATTAGAATCTTTATGTATTTTATATTTGCAAACAGCATACACAAAGGATTGAAAACAATCAAAACAAAAAAGAACTTGAAAAATAAATAAGGCCACAGCTTCTGCCCTTTCGTAGAGCAGTTGTTTCATCCTGTATTTACATAAATACGGGTAGAGTTTTGCATGCATACTTTGTTTGCTGCTGTGCAAATACGCTCTTTGTTTGCGGAGACCATTGCTGCCCGCGTGCTAACCACCAAATGGATTGCATCATCCATTAAAACTTGAAATAGTGTCGATGTTTCGCGCTACCACTTTAGCTTTTCTGGCTGCGTTCTTCATTTTTTATTGATTCGAATATTTCATAATCCTTTTATTTGTACGTATTTCTACTTATTTACTTTACGTGTATTTTATTTCGAGTGATGGTATAACGATTGAAAATATGTTTTTTTTTTTTCAGTCAGACTAGGCAAAATGACTAAACCAAACAATAGAATAAATACAGTGCAGTTGAAATCGTCGGTCATTGTTAAAGGATGGAAATTTATGAACAGGCGTCGTTGCCATGTCAGCCCTAAATATACCATACATATATATTGTACCTAATATGTACGATGATACGGAGCATTCAGAACCAAAGAAGCTCAAGTGATATCATCAAAATTATAATTGGTCCCAATTAAATTGACTGGTCCGGTCTAATTATAATATATAAAATGCAATGTTATATGCCAATACGCATAGTAAACTTCATTAGATTTATAGAAAAAAATAATATTACCTCAATTACTTCTTAATTGTTAAATCACCATTTACACTTGTGTCTGTTTCTCTAGCGCTGACAGTTACTCTGCATTATGTATTACATATATATATATATATATAAAGCTTCTAGGTAATTATAAATACATGAGCTAATCCCGAAACACAATGAGACAAAGCGATTCGCCTACAGGGAGCGGAGTGAGGGGCGATTTGACGATTTTTTTCATCAAAATTTTTGGTAGTATTTTGTTATTCTATGGGTTGAAAGATCTTAATTCATCTAACATACTTATATCTAAAATAGCTAAAATCAGTAATTTTGCAGTCTATTTGGTATTAACATTGTACTACGAAGAATGCTTCTCGTTTAGTAACATTACAGAGTCTTAAGAATACGAGCAGTAACAATCTTCGCACCGCTTTTAAATTCTGGATTTATGCAAACAGATCCGTAAATAAATCAGAAACTGTAAAGTAAAATAGTCTTTCAATTCTCATGTTTTTGAAGTTGGCCCTTATGTAGCCAAATTTTGGTATCATTTGCGTAAATGAAATAGAAACGAACCGTGTCTGTGAAAGGAAAACCATTTTCTTATTCCTTCCCTTAGGCAGTTTATTTTCCTTGCTGTCAACGGTCATTATGTCAGAATGAAAATAAAATATAATATCGTGGCGGTTGTACGTTGGTTCCAATACAAATAAATAAAGATATTATATTGGTGGAGTAACTGCCGATGCCAGCTTGACATAATCTTAACTGAAAATTGTTTAAAGTGGACTTCATACTCGTACTATCATTTTGTATTTCGTCTTATGCAAACTTTTTACAATTAACGAGACTCTTGAATTTCTTATTTTATTCTAAAGACTTTTAATAAATACGTTACGTAATATAAAATGTTATCAAAAAGCTAGATAGGTATTTTCATATATTTACCTGCACTCAAAAGTATTATGACATTACTTATAATTGATGTTGTAATAAAATAACCAATTTCGTTGTCAGGTAGATGAAACGTAGAGATCGTATGATCTAATGGTTATTTACCAACATCACTTATTACTAAAATTCTTAGTTGTAGCTTGTTCCCTTAGTTTCTATCTTTTAAACAATTAGGACTAAGACAAAATAAACACAAAATAAATACATTAGAGTCTGTATCTCTTTGCAAGCAAAACAAGGTAACCGTTTTAGTTTCGCAGTGTTTTCCCGACCATTTACTCTCACTTGTTAGAGCCGGGGAGAAAAAAAACCTCGCCACAGTAATCTTAATTACATTGTGATCTCGTTACAGCGTGGCCTTAATTCATAATTAAATAGGGCCGTGTCCCTGCATTACTTATTTATTTGTTATTTTATCGTTTTGCGATTGTGTTATTTTATTCTTTCGAATATTTATGGATGCTATTTGAGATACCCCTTCTCCTTTGTCGCTCTGAATATTCATTTGAGAGAGGCTAACGGCTGAATGACGATCGGTTTTTAAAAGTATTTTTTTATATTCTCCCTTTGTGTTTCCTAAAAACGTTTCATACTGGGAACATATTGAAGATATGTTGAAATATCTGTTTATGATTCATATTACTACTCCAATATATTTCTATTTAAGTAAAAAAAAATGTTTTAATTTTAGACAAGATAGTTTACAAGGAAAATTCATTAATTATATTTAAGATAACACATTGAAGATTAGAATTTCAACGATCTAATTGTAACGTTAGACAGAGAGAACTCGCTAAAAACATACTAATCAACCCACGTTCTCTTTGACTGGGTCATTAATGTCCAAATAAAGTAATTAATTATGTTCCGCCTGTTTTCCTCATTTTCCTGACGTCAACCCGTAAAAATATTGGGGGTCTAGCGCCGTAAGTATCAATCAAACAAGAAAATTATACACTTACACTAAGTAAGCGTCGGATCTTATTTTGTCTTGTGTCTACATGTTTTTATTATTAATTTAATTAGTCTTAATGATATATATAATACATTCATCTTTATTTTAATTAAAATTTACCTATTTTATAGGAACTAAAAGAGTTAACGTACATTTTCATTTTATTGAGAGCAACATCATCATTTATTAGTATGTATGTGCACACCTATGAAAGTTTAATTATTCACCGTCAAGATAATACCAAACATTTCCACCTTGGGTCTAAATTAACCAATTTTAAAAAAGATTTCAACAATGGAACATTCTGCGTTGTCTTTGTTATTTACGTAGTATATCCACGTGCTTGGGTACTAACTTAGTGTAATTCGTTTAGAAAATTAATTATCTTTTACTATATTTGCCCAACGAGGAGCATTACCTTTTTTACTTGAGGTTGATTAGCGCCAGTCCTAGATATCTTAAATTATCAATGCTAATTGACAATTCGTTTCTTCTACTATTAAACGTTATGATAAGTTTGAACATCTTTAAAATTTAATAAAACACTATTTTTCATCTGTTTGATTTATTGATTATCCAGAATCTTTACGAGACCCTTTGCAATTTATGACTCCTAAGGCACATATATAGAACCTGTGTTAATCTTATTTAGAAAAGAATTTACCTTATTTGCTTCTTTTCTATTATTCATTGGAAAAGGTAAATGTTATTTTCTTTTTACGATCACCTACTAGATTGCCACATCGGAACGGTCGCAGCTATAAAACCATAATTGATGAAGAGAGCCATAGAACAGGTCTTTTGATGTTTTTTATTATGTATCGAATCACTGTAGTAATCTTATTAATCAGTGTAAGTCTTATAGCTTTAATTTTAACGAATTATTATATTCGCATGATTTTTTAAATGAAAATCTCCTAATTTAACTCTAAAACTCTATAGTTAAAATTATTTGAGTAGAACTAGTTAAATAAAAGAGGCAATGTACTTATGATGCCTTATTCCTATATTTTTTTTTTTACTTTTTTAAGATAACAAGTATTTTTTTAGGTAAAAAATATTACTAAGATAATTTAAATAATTTATATGAAACTCTTATTTATTTTCAAGTAAATTAAAAATACATTTCTCAGGCGTTATATATACATTATACAGGCGTTATTATTTTACATTACTAAAATAATTCAAGATTCAAGTATTATATTTTATAAAAAAATATGAATAAATATTGTAGATATTAACTGCAAAAACTATGCAAGAGTAATGAATGTTAGCAGAATTAAGTATAATACATTTTATTACATAAACCTGTCATACTTGTGTTAACGATTATTTAGTAATAGTTTAGTATTGTATTTATTTCACTGTTTAATACTACTGATGGAAGCCTAATTTGGGACACGCCGAGTCCGTATGAAGTACACGCATACCCAGGCCCGGCGAAGGCGAAGAGGAGGCTGTGCTGGCACCCCGGTGGTTTTAGTCGATTCGAATTGATTTCCACCGGGTTAACAAAAAAAAATCCTAATTTGTGACTAAATTAATGTGTGTATATCCATAAACATTGTTATAAATTACTAGATAAATGCATGGATTTTTTTTTATTGTAACCCGGAAATCCCTGACATCGGGGGGTGGAGAGGGCTGGCCGCGGTGTGTCGGACTTGCACCGACTAAAACCCCCGCCTCCTTCCACCTTCCGACATCGAGGGCACGACCGTGGTCTCATCCTGGATGACCGGTAAAGCGTGCGGCCTTAAGTAGGCCTTTACTCGTTTGGGGAGGAGTGGTGTAAAGAGCTACCCCTCTCATACATATTGGTTGTAGAGCGGCACGCGACAACACATCGCGCGCCGCTCGCAACCTACATAAATACATGGATGCGTTATTGCTCGTCAATGTAGTTTTAATAAATACACGTACGAACTTCTGAGTTAACTTTATCGCTTTCTTCCCAAGAAAATTTGGTAATCAATCAAATGATCTCATAAAGATATTCATTGCTGGAGCACTTACAATTTTACTGCTACTTTTAGGGGTAGTAAAACTATTTGGCTATCGTATTTTACGATTTCCTACTACGGGAACACGAACGATCTGTTCATATAAAAACTTATATATAAAATGTGATTTAGTGTTTTAGATGGTGTCTGTTTGATATTTACTGCCTACTCGTTCATACTTTATTTGAGAAGTGATTCAGTTACGTCTCCTTAAATTCTAAATCCCAATAATAAAACATGTCTATTGTAAGGTGCTTGAGATTAAATCAAAATCCTTAATGTATTGTAGATCTCTTGTGTGATATTACTGAAATATAATTATATATTACACAAAAACAAAGCAAAACAGTTTTCATCTTTATTATATTTTTGCCTATTTAAATAAATATTTAATATGAAAACAAATAAACACTTAAACATTATCATAAATAAACCCAAACTGCGTTCTTAAAACTCCTAGTACAATGTAGTCCGCGTAAAATTATTTAACGTTAGGAAAATCCTTGCTTATTACAATGTATAGTTTCTAAGTATTTATTAAAAGCTGTTTCGATCCGCGAACCGTTTGCTTGAGTTATATAAGTTAGATAAACTATAACAAGGCTTAAAGATAAGAAGAGAAAAAGATAAGATATTTTTGTTTACAGAGAAACAATTTATTCTAATTTTTAGAATCCTGTCGATTACCATCTTTTATAATCTTAACAAACTACTGAAACTTTTGAATATCTCAACCAATGTACTATATATATTCTTATTCATAATGACAGATATAGTATATTTATATATTTGATTTAGCAAATACATATATGAAATTAAATGTACTAAAAATAGTAAAGAGGCAACGTCTATTAACGTATAAGGTATTTTGTAAATCTTAGTTGGGCCATTTATATTTATTACAATAACCAGATAACTTTATGAGAATATAAATAATCGTTTTCCACGGCACATACAGGTAATAAGATAAATAAATGAATGGAAGTTTTAATAGAAGC
This sequence comes from Automeris io, assembly GCA_036320925.1. Lineage (NCBI taxonomy): Eukaryota > Metazoa > Arthropoda > Insecta > Lepidoptera > Saturniidae > Automeris > Automeris io. Next base: position 11,766,049 of record JAUDJH010000008.1, on the reverse strand, counting down.
AGGCAATAAAGTTGGCGAGCAATATCTAGCAACGGAAAGCTGCGAAGCTTTAAGTAAAGTATTCTTAAGACATAACAAAATTTAAATTAAGAATCACGTTTATAAAAGCTGTTTTTTTTAAATTAATTTAATATTAGTAGTTTATTAAAGATATATTTACTTAACACGTTTTAAATATTCACCTCCGATACTCATCATAAATACTTTAACGGGTCTTGTGCGTGAAGAAACTCATTATTAATTAAACCTCGAAACCCTGATTTTCGCTCTTAAGATCCGGAAAAATATTTGGATTTTAGAGTAATCATTGGTAATTATTATATCTATATCATGACGTTTTATGTCTTCCAGGGTGAGCATAATTACAATAGTAGCTTCATTTGCGCTTTTATGACAAATATTTGATATATTTTTACTGTTTTATTATATTATATATTTATGTTATGTTAAAACACAACTTTATAAAAGAATTGCATTACCATCAAACGACATATTAAGAATCAGCAATCTATAAATATATTTCACACTAGCACTAGATAGCGGCACTTTTTTAAATATCAGAGTATGGGATAGTGAGAGATATATCTTGTTGTAAAGTATAATAAATATATGATTATATTCTAAAGACAGTAAAAAAAAAAGATTTTCAATGCTATTTTACTGTTTATGATTAACTGACAAATTGGTTAGTGGAATATATAATAAATTAAAAGAAAAATGGTATACAATACCCGTTAATTTTATTTTTCTGACCTATGCAAAGTCTTAACAAAATTTAGAACAACAACAACAACAATAACACTAACAATATCCTAACAATATCCTATTATTATTAAAATTCTCTGGTATTACAAAAACACATTGAAACCAGAACCACTAGTAACAAATAACTTAACGAGTGACTCGTAGCAAATAACAGCGAATTTAAATCAGTTTCAAAGTGTATCAGTGATGTTGGCAATGCGATAACAGTTTTATACTGGACTGCCAATTAAAAGTTCAGCCCGATCGGCTTCAGCAATTTCTGGTGTAATAATACTCTTGAAATTTTATCGGTGGATGCAACTCTTGGGTTGTGGCGCAAGTTATAAGATGTTACTGATATTTCTATAATATAAAACTGCTATTCTATTTTAGTCGATTTGTATACTAGTTAAAGTGAAATGAGGTATTTACATTAAATATAAAATGTCTAGTTATAATAAGACTCCTAACTAGAAAAAGACCTATTAATGAAAAAATTTCGTAAACATACTTAATAAAACACTGTAGCTTGGAAAACAAAAAAAACATTACATGAATTATAAAACAATTAACAACGAAAAATACAGAAAATTAATCTAGAATAACTTGAATAATATTAAATTATAAAAATGTAGTATGAAGAATGAACCCTATTTTTTTGTCATCATTGAAATCGTAGGCGGAAAGTTTATAACATGGTCATTCATGCTTAACCTCCTAGTCGAGCTATCGTTACTGAATCACCGAGAGAGATCCAATAAATCACAATTGTTATTAGTTAGAGTTTGGATAATCCTTAAAGATTTTTATGTATACATTATTATATTTCGTATCTTTTATATTTTCGATATATTAACTAAATTGATATGAAATTATTTAACTTTTTTTTTTCTTTTGTATTTCTTTCTACAAAGACTTAAAATATAATCAGATAAACTTTAAAGAGTATAATATTAAATAATCTGTTAAGGGCTTTTAACTCATACAAAATTAACATTATTCATCTATTTTATTCACATTTTCATATCAGCGTATAAATATTCATCTTTGAACTACATTCGAATTTTTAGGTGGCTGTGAAAAGAGGTGGGCGGCGCGCCTGAGGGAGCGTGTCGCCCAACTTACCCAGGAGAGAGCGGTGTGTGACGTGTTCCCGCACACCGCTCCAAGACTACTTATGAGGAGAGCGATGGGTGGCCCTTTACTTAGCCCCTCGTAAACACAGAGGTGAGGCCTACCGAATAGGCCAGACGTCGTCGCGGGCCGGAGAAGTGGACGCTGCTGTACCTCCGGTCCCGGCTAGACGGAGAGAAGGAACACCCCGGGGGTTTTAGTCGGTGCAAGTCCGACACACCGGGGGGCGACCCTCATCGCCCTCTGAGGTCCGTCAGGGATTTCCCCCGGGTTATAAAAAAAAAAGGTGCCTGTGAAAAGAAAACAATAGTGAATAACAATGTATGTCCTAACTAAAACAATTCTAATCTAACTGGACTTTACTACTCATAAATATTTCGCGTCCAAGTAAGTACGTGATAATTACATACCGAAATAAAGGACGAAAGCTCGTAAGCTAAAACATAAATAATGTTCTTTCATATCTAATATCAGACTATTTGTTATTTGCTTAGATACTTACATGGGGGTAAAGAAAAATAAGTACAATTACGGTATACGTAACATTCTTTGGTATCTTTACATATTTACGTAATCAGATGTTACATTTATACGTTCCATGGCACGAAATGTCATACTTTTATATGCGATAACTATTATGTATATTAAATCTATTTACATTAAGAATACAACATTATATTTTACTTATTTTTCTTAAATAACGTTATTTCTATATATTTACGTTACATAATAAAAAAGATTATATCTGAACTGGATTCGCTGTATGAGCATCAAAGCGACAATAGTCGATATAGCTAATGACAGGCCACGTCAGACGCGGCCAACTGAGAAATAGTGTTTCAATAAACACGGTTGAGGCGATCATCGAGAAAATTGACCGATTCCGGGAAATCCTCCTACGAAAATGTGACACGATACCTCTTTTTTTCTATACAAACAACGAAGCCAAGATTTAATATTTATGGATGAATTGTGAGACGGAGCGGATGATTTAAACTGCCTGATGTGGAAATCGTTTCTCGCAGATTTTCTGACCCAGCGAAAGTAATGTCCTTCTTTACGTTTTACGTGCCAGTTGTTTTCTTTCGCAAGAAGAGAAAATATCGGAATGTACATCGAGGTGAGCGAATATGTTCCGCGATTTATTCTTCTTTCCTTTCGCAAGTCACTCTGAAAACATTTTTATACTTGTTTATTTACGGGGATTTGAGTCTTTTGATGTAGATTGTAATGGAATTGTTCAAAAGTATCATACTTGTGTACGTTTTCTTTTAGTTAGCGGTTTGTCAATAAATACGAATGTAAACCTATTACATGTACTTCATTTAGATGACTCAAAGTAAACACAAATAAATTGAAATAAAAAATATTCTATGACAAAAAAAAATATTCTAGCGATTTTTTGTTTTTGTTTGAAATAAAATCTAGTCCACAAATAGCAAAGCCAACTATTTTAATGGCAAATGTCAAAATGTTATAAAATGTTAATATCATTAGGTTCTATATATCTATTCAATAATATACAATGTGTAAAAATCAAGCTTCACAGTCTCTATCAATAAGCAGAAAAGAACATTTCCCCAGATGTTTCGGCTTTCCTTTGCACTTTTGTAGTAACAACGGTACACTTTGTCTGAACTTAACAACGTCGAACTAATAGGCATTAGACTCATTTGTTACACCTTTACGCTTCGCTGCCCGCCAAAGAACGTAAAAAGGGATTGATAGATAGTCTGGGACTTCCCAAATCTTGTAGTTTCTTAAGGTAAAAATGTTAAGAGAAAAAATGTTTCATGTTTTGTGATACTATCGTTAATCGAGTTTATTTTCAAATCTGTCATTTCGTTAACTTTTCTTACAAAGTTTTTTTAAAGTTAAGATATTTGAAAATTTAGAACTAAACCTATATTATTGAATAAATAGAAACAACAATTAGTTGTTCAAGATTTTAACAAAATTTTGGTGATAAAAATGTAACTCTTAGCTTAATTTTTTTTTTGTATATTTTTTGTGGAAAGTTTGCTGGCTTATGTATCATTTTTTGTGTATTTTTTTATCGTTTGTATATTGCTGTATGTTTCCCTTTAAAATAAAGAAAATAAAATAAATAAACTATACATTAGTGTGACACATCCCTCCGATGACGGTGACTTTGCCGTCTAATGACCAGAGAAGATGTTCGCGCTCTGATTCTTTCGGCAACCTCCTTCTGCTTCATAACAACCTTGCAGAAGGATGCCTCCTCTTGACATACCCATGCGACCATTGCTTTCACCACCGCCGGCAGCGAGAGGTAGTTACTATTGCGATCTGCAGGCTGGGCATACCTCAATATATATACAAGAAATTAGCTTAAATTTTATTATAATTAGCTATATAAATAACATAATGAAATTCTGACCCTAACCCATATTTCATTTATGTTTGTGTGAGGGTGTGTACATGCCTGCGTGCGTGTGTGTTATTTATTATTACTATATAACATAATGAAACCTTTAAAAATGCTGATGTAAGATAAAATAATCAGTATCGGATTTTTTTTGTTCAAACATTTTAATAATTGTCTGGTAAGGACTCAAAAACATTTTTTAATTAATTGTATCTCTGGATTTGGGACGTAAAGATATAAAGACACAACTTTTGTTAACTGTCGTGCTGTGCAAGATACAAAAAATATCGTTTTATACATCATCCACCTACCTTTCTATATTCGTACTCAATCGGTCCATACAGAATACATAACCTAATATTTTACATATATTTAAGGGTACGTTTTCATTGCATGAAATTTACATATATACATATCTACTACAATTCACCAATAATGCATATAATCTGTAAACAATCATATACATTTATTTAACGTAGCAATGACATTATTCAGAAACCAATAACGGTTAGTCACTAATAATATAACAAAATGTTTACCTATTTGATTTTATTTTTCCTAAACGTTTGAGTTGATGTGACATACATTTGCGAAAGTCATTGATTACACGTATTATTTTTTACTCCTGTAATAAAAATCCCTTATAAATAAAATTCTGGCAAGCCAGGTTGCTCTTTTCACCTCAATGGAAAGTGAAGTGTCATACAAAGCTACAATATATTTGGGGCTCGGCTCAGGCCCGCCGCCGTAATCAAAAGGCTCTCCCGGGAACAATGGAGCCCACATCGGGGTTTGGCCCGATAAACCCCGACAATTATTCTACATCGACTTTTCAATTATCCAACTGGTTCTTCCTCCAGAACAATACTTGATTTATTTATTGTGTATTAGAACGGTCATTTTACACACCGTTTTGTTCCTACATTTTGCTGCTTTGAATCTGTTGATTCAAAGAACTTAAAATTTTACTATTTTGGTCATTATGTATATTATAACGTTATGAATGATGAGTTTAATAAATATTTGAATTAAAATCATTAATTATTTTCAGGTGAAACTGGAACAAAATGTGGGCAAACCTTCGAAGGTCATCCACATACGAAATATACCAAATGAGACTACGGAAGCCGAGATCATACAACTTGGCTTGCCATTCGGTAGAGTCACTAACGTACTTGTGCTTAAAGGGAAAAATCAGGTAAGAAATTCACTATTAAGTTATTTATCTATCGTAAACCTTTTTTTTAATTTTATTTTAATTGATTATTTCTTTAGGGGCTTTTAACTTACGTCATATCAGCCCCATCGTAGCCTAACATATAGAAATAAAACCTTTCATACCTCACCTTTCATACAGTTTCCATAACATTTCGGCAGTTGCTTTAGTGGGCACCATCGTAAACCTGTTGTCCACGTTTGAAACCAAAGTAGTCAATGACTGAAAAAGGATATCTTTTAAAGTTACGTCGGTGAACGTTGTGATCGTCTACCTGATGGTACGCGATTAGCGCCGCCCATGGACATCTACAAAAAAAACAATATTTTTATAGTCTTGTTTTGCGTTATAGAAAGGGTAAATAAAAAAAAGTTTATTGAGACAAACAACACACAAAAAACATATATAAAAAAACAATGAAGGAATAATACATAATCACATCATGTAACCTGTACGTAGTTAATAACGGGTAAATATTTTAAGGGCAGTTGTAATATAAACTTTTAATACGTAAATGTTGACAAACGCAAGCTGTAAAGTGACAAAGTTGCAAGCCGCCATCTAACTTTAACAATGTTTTTGTGGAGTACAGTTCAACTGCGCTAAGTTGACGGTAGTAAAGACTGAATTGCATGCCGCAGTTAGCGTTCTCCTCGAATGAACAAACGTCTTACAAATGCTTGCTTATTCAGACGACTCGCATCTTGTTGGATAGTTGGGTGCCCTAAACTTTGTTTATATCTATTTGTTAGTTTACTGGTGTTAATAAAAATGTTACTACCACCGGCTGTTGGATATATATACTTACCTACTATAAACGACTAAATTATTTTCTAAATGAATAAAAAACTTATTATAATGTCTTATTTTATAAGAAATATGTATACAAATATTGACTTGGAGTTTTCGCGTTGTTTAATAAAAAACAGAGTTAAACAATTCACGAATTTATATAACTTTTTATAAATATACTGTTTAGGTAGATACTACTTTTTCTGGCGTAAGCGGTGGCATGACCGTGTGCGCAGGAACATATCGCGCACCGCTCCAATGACAACACATAGTGGCGATTGAGGGGTGGCTCACTACCCCTCTTCAATTAAGTAGAGGCCTGAAGAGCGCCGAACGTCGCCGGGGCCTGAGCACCGGCAGACGGATAGGAGTAGCACCCCAGGGATTTTTGTCAGTAGTAGTCTGACACACCAGTGTGCCGCCCTCACGGCGCTTTGACGGTCCTTGAAAGGTTTCCGACGGGTTACCAAAAAAGAGGTAGATACTAATATCAAACAAAATAAAAGAGTGTGATTATAATAAATAATTATTTGAGAGAATATCTCCAAAATGTAAACGTAAGACTGCATAATTATCTTCCAACTTAATGATATATCGAACTACAAAAAATAAAGGTTTTTCTCACAACATACAAAGTGGTATACTGTTGTAACTTTTATCATGTAACTGATCACTACCCTCATTTAGTAAATTAACTTGGTCATGTAACACGGGTAGGCACAATAGATGAAATGTTCGCCTCCGCCGGAAAGCACAACAAGTGGGTGGCGCGGCCGACTCGGTCCACAAATAGGCCGGCCACCATTGTGGTAGAGGCCTCTACCTAGTTTTCTTGCCTTTATTTTGCCTATTATTGATAGTGGAACTCTAGCTTTATAGACATAAATTAGTGTTGGATTGAGATATTTTTTTTATCTACATTATTTTCCTCTATTTTTAAATATTAACTTAAATACCTTAACGGAGTTTTCATGTCTCTATAATAATCAAAATGTAAAAGCAGTTTTAAGGTACTGGAGTTTAAAACATTTTTCCTGATGATGCTCAATTTGTACTGATAAACCCAATCATGCAGAATTGTATGAAATATAAATTTTTATGATATAAGTAGTTATAAACAAACAAAATTTAAATAACAGTAGTTAAAATAGCAAAGTAAGAGAATCATGTTCCTATAATTTTGTCCCTTCAAAATACTTTAGAAATTCTCCTAAATAATTCAACGTACTGGATATTTTGATATCACTATATGTAATTACATTCTATTGATTTTAAATTGAAATTACAGAAACGTTTTTATTAAAGTTATAATTATAAATAGCTTAAGGCCCTCGTGAACCGACGCCATGTCTCCGTTTTTTACCGGGTATAACATTCAAATGGCACCCAAAACTGAGATTGCATCTTAAATTATATTTAGCGGAAATTGAAGGCGCGTTGATGTCTCAAATAAATTTCAATTTGGGTCGCGCAGGGCTTTTGAATAAGTAACAACCGATAGATACATATCTCATGTAATTCTAAAGTTTAAATTCCCTATTATAATAGTCCTTTCTACAGTTTTATTGTGTTCTGAAAGTATGTAAACATGAAACTTTGTCAATTTAAATTAACTGATGCGAAAAGTTTGCCCAAGTGATTTTAATTAGAAAAATAATAAACTAAAAACTAAAATTGTGGCATACTATTTATGTTTTAATAGTAGCTGCCCACGACACATTAGTTAAGCCGTATTTGTAGTGATAGTGCTTAAATAAATTATACTGTACTAAATAATTATTTATATCACAGTAATTCTAAAATGTTTTGTATGAACATAAGGGGACAATACAAAACTTGCATAGTCAAACCTGTATCGTGCTTGTAATACATAAGATGGTCAAATGTCCAACTAGACCGCAATCTACGTACTTCGGGTTCAAAGCCCGTCATAGTGATACACTTTGCGGCCTGTCACTTTTCGGAGTGTTTCCGTCTACGTCCAGTTTCCTGTATAACCAGCGTAACGACGGTCCCTGTCAATAAATGCTGGTATTTTAGCGGTTCGACTATTTTTGAACTAACTATGAATAATAAAGAATTTATTTAAATCATTTGTAATATTACGCAAATAAATATTGTGTCATTATTCTTATGAATTTATTATATCGAGGGGTGAAAGTCTATTTGATTTAAGCGACATTTTTAGTGATATAGTAATGTATATATATTTGGTATCAGTAAAAAACGATAATATATATTAGGTCCTTACATATGAAATTGGCGTTTTTCGTACTGGCCACTTTAATCACAAATTTCTCCTCTTTGGTAAGGAATTCCAAATTCAAATTTGTACAGCTATAGACTCATGTATTTGTGCTTCGATAATCGTCATTCATTTGTTTTTTTCTTCTGTTTTTTCTGTTTGCGTCACTCATTTTACAAAATGGAAAACTTAAAATATCGCATTATTTACGAGTACGAGTTCCGCCGTGGCACTAGTGCTGCGGAAACAACTCGAAGGGTGAATGATGTGTATGGCGGTCGTGTTGCAAAAGAAAACACAGTTCGTTTTTGGTTCCAACGTTTTCGTTCTGGAAATTTCGACCTGCAGAACAAGCCCCGTGGACCGCCTGAGACTCAAGTTGATAATGAAGAGTTGAAGGCTATTGTGGAAGCGGATCCATCGCAAACCACGTCCGAGTTAGCTGCAGGCTGCGATGTTAGTGATAAAACTGTTTTAATTCACTTGAAGCAAATTGGGAAGATTAAAAAGCTTGAAAGGTGGGTACCTCACGAATTGACTGAAGCAAACCGGCATACGCGCGTCGACTGCTGCGTTACATTACTAAACCGGCACAATAATGAAGGTATTTTAAACCGAATCATTACCTGTGATGAAAAATGGGTTCTTCACGATAATCGGAAGCGCTCAGCGCAATGGTTGGATCCTGGCCAGCCAGCCAAATCCTGCCCCAAGCGAAAATTAACCCCAAAAAAGTTACTTGTAAGCGTTTGGTGGACTAGTGCCGGTATTGTTCATTACAGTTTTCTCAAATCTGGCCAGACTATTACGGCTGATGTCTATTGTCAGCAATTGCAAACCATGATGGAAAAGCTAGCGGCTAAACAACCTAGGCTGGTCAATCGCTCCACGCCACTGCTGCTTCACGACAACGCTAGACCACACACTGCGCAACAGACGGCTACTAAATTAGAAGAGCTTCAATTGGAAAGTCTAAGACATCCTCCGTACTCCCCGGACCTTGCTCCAACAGATTACCATTTTTTTCGAAATTTGGATAATTTCTTGCAAGGGAAAAAATTCAACTCCGATGGGGCAGTCCAAATCGCCTTCAAAGATTTTATTGATTCCCGTCCAACTGGTTTTTTTAGTAAAGGGATCAATGAACTACCTATGAGATGGCAAAAGTGCATAGAAAATAATGGTTCATACTTTGATTAATTAAATATATTATATTAAAAAATATTCGACTTTTTGTTACTCCCATACAAAACGCCAATTTCATATGTAAGGACCTAATATATATTACTATATGTCCAAAAATGTCGCTTAAACCAAATAGACTTTCACCTCTCGATATTTACCTATAGCCCACGTAAAATATTATACTTTTGTGTTCTCCAAATGTTAATGTTTTATATTTATGACTTAAAAAGGCTTCATACTTTAGGTATCTCGGGAGGCGATTTCACGAAACCCGGCATCCGCATAAGGCATCTCGTTCTTAAAGTACAGTTAGTAATCCATCAAAAGACATGTTCACATCATCGCGCGACTCTAAAGTACCATTGGACAGGTTATAAGCAGGCTGTCGACTGGTTTTACTGCGTGTTTTACGTCGAAACATCGTCGTGAGCACGTGCAATGAGAAATTTACGATTTCTTAGTGACAAATTAAAAATGAGCTCGCTCGCAACTAGGATATAATAAAAAGAAATTGCAAGTACAGGGAGGCTGCACGGGGCTTGGTGTAGTTGTTATAAATATGGGATTTCGTATATAGACATGGATAGGGATGCCAACACTAAACAGATAATTTTGGTTTCTGACTGAAAATAAGGACGTTATACCGGTACAATAAAAAAATAATTATACATTTCTCACGGGACATCCAATATTATTTAATTTGTCTTGCGACGACCAGAGTTTCTTGGTGGCTTTTCTTGGTAGATCTAGTAGTCCAAAACGGTGGTAAATTCATTTTATTAACAGTTTAAAAGTGCTTATTATAATTGGCTTAAATGAAGTTAGTTTAAGTTTATATATCGTCACGCTATATCCTTTTCCGGGTTAAATGAGATACATTAAATACTGTGTGAACTATTATATCAAGGAATATATTATCAACTGGTATATTTTCATAGAAAATGTTTCTATTTTAGTGAATCTAATTAATAATTAAATTAACTATATTTTGATTATTATAGGGTTACTATTATAAGCTATGCTGTCAGAATCGCAATAATAACGCATGTTGCACTGTCTGTAGCCGACAGTAACCACTTACAATCAAATGAGCTGTATATCTAGTTACCGATAAAGGCATAACAAAGTGTAGACCTTAATATTTCGTTTCCACTTTATTAGGTTGTGATTACGTATAAATATTTAGATATCAAGATAGTTCCGTTACACTTATTAATTACATCCCTACTGCTGTGACAATGGCATCTAGTCTAACGAATAGCCTGAACGACGTCCCACACATACAGTGTATTTATTTAGGTGTACAGCGTGATGGTGTGTCACGTGAACGAAAACAATCACTCTCCGAACACGTGAAACAAGGCGAATCTTATTTTATATACGGGCATAGTATCCTTACCCGCTTTTGTAGTTAAATATTCTGTCTTTTTCTGACTGCGCTAAATGTGCATAACTATGAAAAATTTTCATAACGGTTGTTTTTTTTTGCGGAATCAAATATTTTTGTATTTTGTAGCAGCTGATGAATATATTATTAACTTTTGTCGTTTCAATTACGTCAGAAACTATAATATATAGTTTTTTCAAATAGAACGCTGGGTAAGTCCCAAACATAGATGGGCAAAATGTAATCAGATTAATAAAAATGATTAACGATTACATTTTACGTTTTTTACCACTAATACGACTACATTTTGCTCATTTATGTTTTAAACACTACAAAATCCCAGATTGTATACACATTTATCATTTCTTAATGTTTTAAATGGATTTAATCATGATTACAGAGCAAGTAAATTAAAATTACGACTACATTTTGTAATCGTTCATCATTAATCAGATTAGATTTTGCCCATCTCTGGTCCCAAATTAAAAGTGTTATATTATATTACATGAAAAAAGTTAATCAATTTCAATCAAAACATATTTCATACATTTTCTATTTTATTTATACTTTCTGTCAAAAGTACCCGCGTGATTAAAAATTAACTAAGCACTTATCTCATTTTAACTTTCAAACAAAAAGATAAAACTTCTTAAAGCCGTAATACATTTTTGGATCTAATATTTTTATTATAACATAGCCGACTTAATTTCAGTACTGTGATAAACTTTTAGTATATAAGAAATGAGACTGTCGGTCCTCACTAATGGATTTTGAGGTCCCATTCCATAGGATGCACCCATTGATGACTAGGTAAACATCAGTGTGAATGGGATCGTACAATACCCACTCTTGGTGATTAAAGCGTTAGAGCTGTGGACTCTATTTTACGATACCATATATCGTACGGTGACAGGACGCTACTATTAATTTGTGCCTTTTTCGACCACTCTCACAACATCCTGATCGGGAAAACATATTGTGTTTAACATTTTCGTTTAAAAATTTGTAATTAATTTTTAAGTTATAAAACTTTTGATAAAAAAATTAGATGTACCATGTTTTGACTTAGGGCCTAATTAAAACTATTTAGTTGTAATACAAGCTTTGACGTTGCGTTGTTATAATATGAGCAACAAATTGTATATTTCTAGAAAAAGATTATTTACCTATCTAATAAATTTAAAATTAGTTTAAAATAGTTTGTAATTTTGTTTATATTACGTGGAGCTTCCAGAATCAATAGTAGTCTAAATGGTTTCGTCAAAGTGGTTGTGTCTCAAATTAAAGAAGCTGTTCTGGCCTAGTAATATTAAAAAAAGTAATGATTCTTTAAGGTATTTTTAAGAGTATTACCAATTATTCACCAAACTCTTCAAATACAAAATTATCACTTGTGCCATACTACGCTTTCGTAACTTTATTTAAACAAAATATACATTTTTAAATTACGGACTAGGAATACGGATATTGAATTTGCGACGCAATGCAACCTCCCTTTGGTTTATTTTGTACATTTGTATTGTCCAATGCCAAAAACAGAAATCCTGCGGTTTTAAACATGCACGCCGTATTTGTTATTAAATTTACCTCCGAATTGTTTATTTATAATTATCATGTGTTTAGATGACTGACAGAAAGCCTCCAGGCGTTGTATCTCGGTGTATTTCAGTCAATTCCTAAATCGCCAAATGGACCATTAATCAATTAATTAGGTAAACTCTACAGGCCTAAACACGAATCTAGTTGCGGTGCGCTCGATTTTGTTAAGCTATTGATTAAACTGGAGTTTCAAATATAGTATCATGTATTCATTAGATTAAAATACAAATCTATTTATAACCACAGAATAAATACAGAATAAAATCTTATTAACCACGGTATGAATTTTCTTGTTTTAATATACCTTATAATGTTCAAAGGCAGTAAAAAACACGATTAGTCCATCACGAAACGTTTATTGTCCAAAACTTAAAAGTAAACAAACAAAACTGTAGAAAATATCTATTGAACTAGAGAGCTACGTATTACCACGAGCAGTCGATCACTTAGACGTCACACGATTACCCTCCCACCGTCCACCGCGGCCGGCGCGCAAGCGGTCCGTCCAACCATTACGGCGTCCGCGAGAGTGGGCCGGCAGAGTGCACGCTACAACCTATTAAAAACATTAAAAATCAAACTAACAAGTCGGTTCTTATAAAAACTTTAACGGGTGTTATAAGCGACGCGACTTACTTTTAATTATGACTCGACGTTTTGACCTGGTAACACAGGCAATGGTTATGAGCAGACTGAAGCACCGCGGAGTTTTCGTCGGAGGCGGGAAGTTACTTCCTCTACGCTCTTTTGTTCTTAATAATTTGAATAGGGATAGGGAATAGACCTTGTTTTATTTTTATTTTTTAGTGTTGAGTATTAAGATACCAAGCACAAAAGATGGTGGTAGAAGTGAGTTCCCGACCCCTACATAATCTCCGATAACATATTTATAATGAGTGAAAGTTCAAAATGTGTGACTAAGGAGATCTTGGAATTGATGAATTATTTTTTAAAAAGGTGACTGTAACCGCAAAAGTGAATTTAATATTTGACAATTATTATTTAGGCATTTTGACTGATTTCCTAGTATAAATGAGGCATTAGAGACTTAAGACTTAGACTATTATTGTTGGTTTCATATATAAGCGATTCGTATATTCACAGTTACATATTAACATGTATACGTATGTCCGTGCAGGCATTCCTGGAAATGGCTGAGGAAATATCGGCGGTGGCGATGGTGGCATATTTCGGAGGATGTGTAGCGCAACTGCGCGGCCGAGCAGTCTACGTTCAGTTCTCCAACCACAAAGAACTCAAAACCGACCAAACACACAGTAACGCAGTAAGTATTCAAATATGCTTGAATTGAAAAAAAGCTTGTATATTAATGTATTTTATGTAGCTATAACCGTATTTGAAAAAGTAATTATAACAAAAATATTTCCTAAATTGGTCTTCGCAACAAATATGTAGCAAGAAAAGAGAATAATATTAACAAAAGTACCTTTCATTCTAATTAATGATACGCGCGCATCGAGTCAACGAATATAATACTGTGATACTCATGATTCATGAAACATCTATTCGAATTAATGTTTATTTCAATTGCATCGGTTACAAAACGCAAATGTAATACGTAATAAAGTAACGATAGTTCAATCAGGCCTATTAAAACAGCAAACGGATTATCGTGCGGTATGCGACGTAGCATTAAATCCGGCCATAACAATTGGGAAATATACGTAACCATCCCGGTCCTGCAGCCGACCTGTTAATTTAATCTTTGTTATAGGCATCAAGAACCCACAATTAAGATAACAATATTCAATAAACCCGCATACCGCGTCAGAACGGTGCGCAAAACGTTGTTCGGATTTGATTGAGTTACTAAACTATTACAATTATCTATACACTTATTTGTACCGAATACTTAGAATTAAGAAATATAAAGGAACTAACTACACGCAAGTGTGAAAATATGTTACGGAATGAGCTGTACTTAACATCAGATATAATGTACTCACTTTGTCGAGCTAGAATAATAATACATATTGAGGGGTGAAAGGTTATTTGGTTTAAGCTACATTTTTTAGTGATATAGTAATAATATATATATATATATATTTTCGGAATCAGCGTTTTTACCGATTCCAAATATGTATTACTAAATATTACTAAATCACCAAAAAATGTCGCTTAAACCAAATTGCCTTTCACCCCTTGATATGGTCACACTATATTCTTTTCGAGCAAATATATTAGAAATAATATCCACTTTGCACTTATGTGTCGTACCCAAAGTGACCAGTAGCGCAGCTGATTGCCGGTCTCAAGGCTTACACATGTCGTTCTTTTTAGATGCCATGCGAGTTTTCTGACGACGTTTTCCTTTGCCGACGAGCGTATGGTGCCTAAGATCTGACCTAATCTGTAAAAACTAGAGGTACCCACGGAGATTCGAAACTACGATTATTCGCGTTTCTGCACCTGGAAAGCTATCGGCTCCGTATCCACTAGACCGCTACATAATGCCCAAATTTTGTAGTATATGTATTGAGGATTTGAGTGTTTATGCATCTGGAACTTGTATCTTTAGAATACAACGGCAGTAAATCTTATTACATGTATTTACTTCTTTTTGGCGGTTTTTTTTTACCATATAACAAAATCAGAGCTCGTAGTTATAGTTTCTAGCAATATAAATAATTTTAAACTGTGAAAACTTGTCGTTGGAAAAACTATAACTGCGTCAATCTCCGTAAATTTGTCTTTACTTTATGATGTTAATAGACTCGTCTTTGCATTAATTAACTAATCACTTTTTGATTACTCTTTCTCCGGATTATATATAATTTACATTTTCGCAGAATAAAAAAACCCACTGAACCTCTTTAATGACGATATAGGCCATATCTTAATTACTTTCATTTTATTTTAAATTTTATTACCCCTCTAGAAACTTATTGCATGTCGTTATGGTATACTAAATTGTTTAGATTTAATCATTATAATGTGTTTGGACTCATGCATACATTGATTTAGTTCCACCCTCCCGCTTTTACCATAAATTGACAAGACGCCGTGCAGGTTTGCACCCTTTTGTGGTTGACATTGCTGCTGCTCGCACGAAGCGATTCGCCTCCTCCTTTTTGCTGCGTACCACGAAGGAGTGGAACTCGCTTCCTGCGTCGGTGTTTCCGGGATCATGACATGGGAATCTTCAAAGGTCGAGTGAATCGGTATTTGCTGGGTGAGCGCGCTCCATCGTCGGCCTCGTCATCTCTTTCCAGCAGGTGAGATTGAGGTCAAGCGCAAGCATGTATGTAATAAAAAAAATTGATTTAGTCCCAAAACTGCGTTTATATTTAAAGGAGAAGTTAAGGAACATAAAAACGTTTAAAATCTACTTGCGATAAAAATATTTGTTTCAATCAATCACAAAAATTGCATTATTCATATGAAGAAAACGTCATAAAGGACACGAGATTAAAACACATCTGTAAGTAAAACGAAAATAAAATAAGAGGATTAGCTTTTTGAACAGATTTATATGTATATAATATTAACAGAGAATCTACCTTGCTGCGATCTTACCTCGCGAGAAACGAAATCAATATTTTCGGTAACAAAACACCCAATGGAAGGATTAATTAAAACGCTTAATTAGTTTCGTTTACCCCGAAACCTATCACAAACAAATCTTCAACGGTTTAGATGGTTAAGAATATCAGGAAAATTTTCTTACCTAAACTTGACTTTAAATACAATAGGGAAAGATACGGCCCTTCAGAATCGAATTGACTTCGAACAACGATAAATATTTGTGGGCGGTATTATGTCGACCCTTGGAAGAATAATATTGGTACTGCTTAGTAAATTAACAAAATAAATTGTTAATATTATTTACTGTACACTAACATAAATTCACAATGAAAAAAAGGTTCATGGTTTTTCTTCATGTAATATATTTATGTAACCGTGGATATTCTTATAATTTAAATATAACATATACATACAATAACTTAGCAATACATAGTATTTAATAGTATACCATATAGTATAAAAAGTAATAGTGACAAATAGTAATTTATGTTCTATAGTTGAACCTATATTTTTTTTTCTTTTTAATTTTATGCTGAGAATCTTAGATACAACGTGATGTCAGTTATTATGGTATTTCTTAATAAAATGTGTGATGTAGATTAAATGCGGGGAAACCCTAAGTTAAGTATAAAAAAAACAGCCAGCATTTTTATAATCGAGCAGTTGTTTGAAAACACATATTTAAAATCGTTTGACAGTTCTTAAGAATTTAGAGAAGTGGAAGAAGAGAAGTAGAAGGAGAAGAGTATCTTAAGTCGTTACGTATTTAAGTATTTATTAATTAATATTATTAGTATATAAATTGGCGCGTTGTTATATTGACAAACAGTTACAGATTGTTTGGTCTAATTGTTAACAACACAAACAAGCGATTGTGTCAATACAGTGGCTAATTAATGTGATGATTAAACTCAAAACGGATACAATTATGTGTCTATTATCTATTTGCTCTAATCCGCCTATCCGTCGCGGTGTGTACCGTAAATATTGATCCACTATATCAGGTGCACATACTATAATAGTAATAATTGAATTGTCTATTATAATTGTGTTGAGTTGTATTGTGTTGTGTTAGCTCTAGGCGTCTGTTCTTCATAGGGACCTTTAAACTAAGAGTGAACCAACATTTAATAGACGAGCACGCTTATTATAGATATCATTTTCGCTTATCAATGAATGCGATTGAGGTTAAGCGTGAGACTTTATAATTAAAGTTAAAATTAATAACTGTTTTGCAATTTCCATTATTTATATACAAAATAACTTATTATTTTGTTTTTAAATGCCATAAAACATATATCTACTGTTGAATGTATAGGAAATAATACACTCTTTATAAAAAGGTATCGGAAACTGTCGAGCCAATTTCACCTAGAAACCATTATATAAATTACTTCCTCGTATATTAATAATGAATCAATCGACCCTGATCCAACATTTAAAAGCTGATTTATTATTATGTGGCTTTGTTTTATTTGACGTATTATGTTTAAGTTTAAAATTAAGACTTTATTTTCATAAAAACTTTGTACAAAATAAATAGGTAAGGTAATTGTAATAATTCAATAATGAAAAAAATGTCTTAAAATACAAATTACACTATTGTCATTTTTATCTTTTTGAAATAAAGAATAAATTTTGTCCTCATTATGAATTCCTGTCATTATATACTAGTAGGCGACTTTTAATGTATTTTTATTAATAATGAATAAAGCTAAAATATTCCTTGACTAAAAAGTACAAATTGAATAAATATTATGAAAAGTTTATTTAACGTAGAAAGTTGATCCTACGTAGTGCTCACATTTTGGGCTCGCATAATCCAAATAACAATTCTAAAGAATCTGGTCTGCATGACTTAAAACTAAATACTATTTATTTACAATTCGTATCGAAGTGTATTTTTGGGCGAACAGTTTTTGGCAACATTGACATTTAAACTGTGAAAAACGCTGGTTCCTAAAGTATATTTAATTGAATATCGCCAAAAATGTCGCTTGAAGCAAATGACCGTTTTCCCCTCGGTATATATTTTTATGTTATAATATACACACGGAATTTTTATAAATAAGAAATTTTAACCTAAACAAAAACTTAAAAGATATTTCGCATTTATGGCCTGAATAAATGCCGATCTTCATGAGGTCGTTATAAATTACTAATTAATATATGTGAAAAAATTTTGATTCTAAAGATAATAAGAAATTTTATTTTTATAATACAATAGATTCACATTTTTTACTTTTGTCGATCATTTTCCTTTTGTATTGACAGATCTTTATTGAATATTTTTTGTTGATTTGTTGGCCACGTAACGATGATGTAGACCAATTACGTTTATATGAGAACATTTTCTATCGTTCGTTTTTATACAATAATTCTAATTTTGATTATTTATACAATTTTTAATACTTAAAACAAGAATTAATATAAGGAGCTCTTTCGTTCCTTCGATGTTCTACTCGTAAACGTGATATTTCGACAATAGTCTCATACGGTTGTGTGTAACATTAAATGCTTTGCTATTCTACAAAGATTTACTTTGTCGTCAGAATTCGGGAGCTCTTTGTATCGAACACTATTAAAACTTATAACGAGGGGGTTGTGACAAAAAGACACAACGCGTTGTTATCTCGATTCACATGAAAAGAGGAGCGCTAGTGGATTATTACGTCGAATATGTGATTTCACTGAATATTAACTGTAACTGAGCGCAGTGTTCAGAGTTTTCTATAGAAAAATGACAAATTGTTCGATGCATTTTAAAGAACGAATTGAGCGCAAAGCTTTGATCAATCATGCGAAACGAAAGGTTTTTGTGGTGCTTGAATAGGGTTCCCAGTGGCAGTCGGAGTTATTTTGTCGCGTCTTCGTCGCCATCTGAACGTCTGCTAGTGGTTGGATGAAAGATTGCTCGTCCTCACTCCAAGATTTTTTAAATAACTCTGCAGTTTTACACGGATAATATTTGTGGTTGAATATCGCTTTCACGTGTCAATATTTATCTTATATAAGTTTATATCAATATTTTAATACTCTGCAATAGACAAGAATGTCGCAAAAAAATAATCATTATAGACGGGCTGAGGGATCAAACAAAGTAATATTCGTCCAACGATAATGCTATTAGAAAAGTTCAAAATATATAGAATTGACATATCGTGTCGATGCGAAATTTCGTAAGTTTATATCAATCCCATACATTTACTAATTTTTCTACTTAGCGATATTGCTGGCCAAATGTTACTTTTTCTATGCTCGTTGAAGTGCAGTTTGTAGTGAATGCATGCGATGCTAAAGGTCCTGGGTTCAAGTCCCAGTACCGGCCAACTTTTCTGTGTTGAGCAGATTAGTTTGTCGCAAATCGTAGATGGGCGTATGTATTTATGTATGTACTATATAGCTTTGTCTAATACTCATGATATAAGCTTATTTGGGGGCTAGGGCAATGTAATCATGTATCATTAAGGAGCATATTTTAATTTAAATTAACTTTATTAATTTTAGGGGGAAAAATCTTTGGAGTACTTTTGTTACAGAAATGTCAATTTTATCCAGATACCGCTTCAATGTTAGCTGATGGACTATTCATAATATTGTACTGAAAATCGAACAAAAAATGTCACGAACAGAAAGTATATCAAAGGATATACTCGCGTACATTAGTTAAAGAGTAGCGGAGGGGGACAAGTCAACGTGAATTTGTACCGAAGCCTTTGCCGTCGGCAGCAGGCTTACCATGACACGGTTAAAGCCTTATTTTTGTGTCTGGCCTGCTCGCTTGTCAGGCCGTCGTCGGGCACAAAGCCATGTGAAAATATAGGATCAAAGCCGAGCCCGCGTGCGATCGTAAACTGTAAAAGTAAATACGACATATTTCACTGCCTTGTCATCGTTATCACATTTCCAAGTTTATTTAATGACGATATAAAAGTGATGGATTGAAAAAAGCATTGATATTTTTTTACGTGAAAGCAAGGTACAAATGAACAGGCCACTTGATGGTAAGTAGTTACTCTCGCCTATGAACAGCACGCCACTCACTGCGTCACTGCGCTGTCGAACTAGAGAAGCATTTATCACACCTTTTCGAAGTGCCCCGTGTCTTAATTCAGAGAAAATACTGCGCTAAAAAGTCTATACCACAACTTTAAAGTGTACGACAACGTATTCGAAATCCGCACATTCATTGTAACAATATTTAAGGAGCAATAGGCTAAAGGCTACGGTAACTGGAAGTTCTTGAGCTGATTCCCAAATGCAGCATTCTGAAGCGAGTCACCACGGCGGGCTACGATGCAGCATAGATATACAGTGGTTGCCATACAAAGGTCCAACCACCTTCCTACTGCTAATTTAACAACAAATAAATGTTACCTCTGTGGTTAACGTACGCAAAATCTACGGACAGAAATCAACCCCACGTCATTAGTCATTCAAAAATGTCTTAACAACTAGTCAATGCTAGATACAGATCTCTCTCAAGATTCGTCGGTGATCTCAATTCGGGCATTAACAAACTATATCGAAATGTCTTACCTGTATGATTAATATAAGCAAAATCTACGGACTGAAATCAACCCCACGTCATTAGTTTGTCAAAAATGTCTTAACAACTAGTCACTGCTATACCTAGATCTCTCTCAAAATTCGCCACTGAGCCCAATGAGATTTCGGGCATTAACAGGCAGGAATTACGTCGAAATGTCATCCGTTTACAAAAGCATTAGTCAACAATAACATATTTTTAATTTTCACATATTGTCCACGGCATGAACACTTTTATTTTGGCTCGACGATTTGACTTAGTTAAATAGACAATAGTTGCGAGCTCATTGCGAAGCAGCATTGGAATAAAAAGGAATACTCAACTCTTTATTAACTTACAACTGAAGTAATTTGAGCTCATTGGAATGATCTCGATGAATAGGTTACAAGTAGATACATAATTAAGTCGGAGGGTGTTTTGTGATGTAAATGATTAATGATACGTTCTTGATAATTTCAATAGTAAAAACAAAAATATTGTAGTAAAAATAGGAAAATCTCTTAATTTCTTTATTAAACATTAGTGTGAATAATAAATTAACGCTGTGTGTAGAACGCTGACGGATGTGTCATCCGCAAACCCCTATACAGCTCAAATAAAGTTGAACGAATTGTTTCTCACGATACAAAATAAGTTTATGGCGACCCTTTGTTTGACGTGGTCAATGTTATCAGCCACTCTTCACTCGAAGGTGGTTCACGTGTGTACAAGATAACTGCCAGTCGAATTACGTGGGCATTGTTAAGGATATTATGGCAGAGGGAATGTTTTTTGTCAAGATAAATGAGTTTTTATGCTCAGGTGAAATGACGTGTTTGCTGGCTGTTGCGATAATACCATGTTTATGTAACGTATATTTGTATACCTACTGGGTTATTTATTCGTGGTTAGTGCTTTACGTCAAAAGAATAGCAAAAATATTTAAAAAAAGACTAGAGTCATGACAGACCATGGCACTGCATGTCAGAAATAAAAATTTCTTAGCTTCAAAAACTAGTAAGCATAATTTTCATGTTGTTAAACATTGTTCTTATTTGTCACTATATTTAATTAAAGAGCTATATGTGTCTCTTTTGTATGTATCTCTTATATACACACTCTTCGGATCTTATTGTCGTCCATTCCACAATACTTGAAAACTAAAGCTTTCAACCAATACGTCTTGCCAGTTATGCCGTATGAAGTGGAGACACAGACACTAACGGTTATGGCTAGTTCACCAGTTTAAGATTGCTTAACATGTGATGGAACGAGCTGTGTTGAATATCTCTCTAAAGGAAAAAATCCGAAATTACATTATCCGACAGAGAACCAATATTATAGACATAGCTCACCGTAGATAGGTAGGTAGGTAGCAAATTGAAGTGGCAGTAGGCTAGCCTTGTATGAATCGATGATCGCTGGAGCAAGTGGGTTTTTGAGTGAAAATCGGAAAAAGTAGAGTGGGGTGCTCTAGAGCGAGGGGAAGCGATGACCTTCGGAAGGTGGCCAGAAAGAGCTGAAGATCAGGCACAATAGTTCTTATTAGGAAAGACCTATGTCTAATAATAGATTATAGTAGGCTGATGATGATGATTATAGTGATATACATACTCATACATCTGTAAATATCCATCTGAGCGTGAGAGTCACGCGAATTCCGTGCTTTTTCACCAACCCAAAAGTGCCCAACGTGCTATAGAAGTTTTTACTTCTATAAAACGTTGCATAGAATATTCATTCTAAATTACTCATATCAAGAAATGAGGTTAATTACCTCAGGTTAAAAATGCAAAGTAAAATACATCATTTATCGTTAAACAAATATCTATAAACCCGAAGCTGGTGATTGAATTCGATTATTGGACTTGTAGTTTGTGAATCGGACGACATTTACTGGTTACTATTGAATTTATTTGTTATTATTCAATTAAGGTTTATTCAATTAAAACTCTATCATGTAATAAATGAATATACTGAAGGTTTCCTAAAGCTCTGCCCACAGTGTTCAAATATTAGTAGGAATTTAGTAAGCACTTCCACGTAACACGTGGGTTATTTTATGGTTCTGAAGTACAAAGCCTAAGTCAATATTAATTACCTCTATTACATGTATTCAAATTAATATACATAAATATGTGTATTAATAATATAGATATGAACTCAGAAGTTAGAGTTTTTAATCAAAATTTTCAATAGTTCAGCTATGTATGACTTTATCACGACGTGTACCTTCGCGTACTCGACGCGTCCTAAAACTTTAGACATAATATATTATTTAATAGATACCCACAAGACTTACGACTCTTATCCTTAACAGTTGTAACTTCAAACTTTTTACACAGTGCTAATTTAGTTTCATGGAAGTATGAGTGGTGTATTATTACTTTTTGTCATCTAAATAACAAATACGCCTGCTAGGTTTGCCAACAATGCTGTTTAACAACGTTATTATGGCCAAGCATACGAAGCTATCAAAATAAAATTGGTGGTAAATAGATTTATCAAATAAATCGTTTAGTGATAAAAAAAATCGTACAATGATTAAAATTTAAAAATGATACTTTTGGAAGGTTAATTTCAATATTTTCCTTATTATTCCTTTGTTTTATTTATTTTAAAACGTGTTTAACATTAATCTTTAAAATGGGTTTTAAAGTTTAAGAAGCCTTACTGAAACTGGGCGTTTCATTTCCTTAACATTCATGCGCTCTTGCTTATTAGGAAAACCTAGAAATTAACCTTCGAAAAGTATCATTTTTAAATTTTAATTTTTGTAATATATTTGTTATCGTTTATTGGATTTTTTAAATCATTAACAGATGCACACTTGATCCAACCAAATGTGTTGGAAGGTGAAGACGATTGCGACCATAGACCGCATCTGCCCAACAAATGCTTATTCATTCTTAAGGATCCCTAAGTGGAAATAAGCTCACTGGAAGTATATTCCACTCCTTAATACTTCAAACTAGCCATTTAGCTCGGTGTAATCATTGTATAATGCCAAGAATATTTAATATAAGGCCTCTCTATAGTTAAAATCAGTTTTTGAACTACGCTGTAATGAACTTAGGTGTAGTGTTGGCGTAGAAAAATAAATAAAGAAACTTAAAGGAAATGAATTGTTACAGTCGGCGTCAGCTCAGGCAGCGTTACAGGCAGCACAGGCAATATCAAACAGTGCAGGCGCTGCTTTAGTTGCAGGCGCGGGCGCCGCTATAGCGCCGGCGAACGGCGGTACAGAAATACAGGTAAAAACTATTGAAGTGAATTCAAATATGGACTATTGTTAAAATCAAGTTAGTTTTACCGTTACTAGTATTCCGACTCACACCAAAAAGTTTTCCAATTCTTGCCTCTGTCGTGTCATCAGGTTGTGGAATGACCTACCAGTCAGTGTTTCCCTTCCTTTTATGATATTGGGTCTTTTAAAAGTAGGGCGAAGAGACTTTTGAGTTGGCCGGCATGATTACGATGAGTATGGACGGACCGGTCTCCTATTTTTTGATAATTGCAATCTGTTTTTGACTGCTCTATATTCAGTATGTATGTATGTATGAGAGAGAGAGAGAGAGAGAGAAAGAGTGTGTGTATATGTGTAACATCAGATCCCACGTAGTATGTTGCCGAGCTAGTATAAAAAAATATTAAATACAAGTTATTAATAAAAATTAACCAAAATCAATCGAAAATAAATTTAATTTATTACTTTTTCTGAAAACGGTCTCCGAGAAGGGTCAATAAAAATCTTCGATAGTAACACTTTTAAAACTGATAAAAATAAATGTGCTATGAGAAATATATATTTGCCAACCAAACAGTTGTAGATAGATATGGTATTGTTATAAAGTTCTTATATTTCAGTGATGGTAGACCCAAACTACTTTCAAGTTTTTTTGTGTAGTCGAATCCGGAATCACGTAAAAGACTTTATAACTTTTTAACCCGATAATTAGGTAAACATTATTTTGTACTTTTGAGTTCAGTTTCACGAAGCCTTGTTATCAAGAGTAGTATAGTTCATTCATACTTTTAAAATGTACAAGTTAATCTTATAGGTATATTGATTTTGGTACCGATTTAGTAATTTCAATACCAAACTCAATACAATTTATTTTAAAAGTTACCTACTATATTATTTTAAGAAATCTTAAAAACTTATATCTCTTTATTTGTCTAACATATTCACAATATGCATTTAATTCTACTTGTATTATTACCTATGTATATTTACTTGCTATTTTGCAATTTAATTATTATTTCACAACTTTTCCTAAATTGATTACTCCTTGCCTTAATATTGTACTCTCGTTTATCAGCATCTAATTCAAGCCGATTATAGAAGCATCCTTAAATATTAAAGTAGCTTGTTCCATGAACTCCATTCGGAAATTCCCGGTGGGTTTTCCATATAGACTAAGATCTAGTCGAGCTGTTGCATTCAAATTACAAAAGTTATCAAGATATATTGCCAGATTGTAGTCTTAAGGTCAAGCAAGATCTCATCGATGAATCAGTCAATAAACCTGCAACTTTAATACTGCGCTTATATAAAGATATGATTTTTTTTTGTACGAACTATCTACTGACGGGCGGGACAGGCCAGTACAGCTCAACCTGGCTTGGGCGGCGAGCTCAGAAAGTACTGAACCTGCGGTGACTAAAATGTTACTTCTCTTTCTTTTTATACTGGATCGACAAGGCACACAAACTCCAATAGCGCAACCGATGGAATAAATTGTGCAGTCCAAAAACGGCAACGACGACTAAAGGATCCATTTACAATTGTGGTTGTCTTTCAGCCCACAAATACCACGACTGATGTTTATTAACAACTGGAGGTACAGATACTAATTCCAAAATGCGACAAATCAAAGTGAGCCACTATAATATGACCGTCTTTGCACTTGTGTACTATGGTGACGACATAGTTTGGAAATCCTCTTACTACCTCATAACTCCTCTTTTTTATGTTGAATCTCTAAAGAGGAAAATTCGCTCTTGTGTCTGTTTTTCCAGCATCTTGCAACATGAAAGTCTTCGAGCAACGAATTAATTGTTCTTTGTTGAGCTTGCGCTCCGTCATTAATCCTTTTTCTTCAGGTGTGATTGAGGTCATGTGTAAGCCTATTTATAATTAAAAAGCTTAGGAATTATGCTATTAAATTTAGAGTCAATATAAAAAGCAAATTGATGGTGAATAATTGCTATTTAATTAAAAAATTGAACAAATGTGTCAGCTGGATCTATTAGAATTTTATTAATAACGAAGTGTACAGTAGGTATTTATGAACGAAATAATATTTCTAATATTTAGAAATTGAAATTCTGAACTTTTTTTCAAATGTTTTTTTTTCTTTCAATGAAAATAAGCTTTGACTATCAGTAATTCACGTAGACAATCGCTGGAATCAAACGATGTACACAATCTTAGATATCGTGACAAAATTCCTTGTATCCTTAGCTCGACCAACTTCGAGTTAAGTGTCTGTTGGGACTCTAATTGTCGGAAACATTTTCTCCTTTAGAAATAAACGTTCCTTAGTGAGTAGATACCTTAACAGGATGCCGGTTAATTTGTTGTTTCTAGGAAACTTTTAATTGATAAGCGTCTTGTGACAGTTGCACTCGGGGACACTACGTTTCATTAATTTACCGTAAAAATGAATTAAGCACTTTTCTAATTTCCGGAGATAATTACTTCAAAATGTATTATAATTTCTCATAAAATGTTTTATTCGTCTATAACATGCATAGAAGCATAAACTTAATGTATGCAAAGTATCGTAGAAATCGGTTAGCACGTTACAATACCATTAAATAAAATATAATTATTTCCTCTTTATTCTGAATTTCTTGAGTGTATCAAGACAAATAATTCTATTTTCTTTGCTACATTACTAGTTTCGTGTATTCAAAATTTCAGTGAAATGGTTGTATCTTACGGTTCGATTTAATCTATAAACGTTTTCAAATTGCAGTAAAGACAAAGTATCAAAATTATGATTTATTGTAATTTTTAATGAATTTTATAAAGTAATAGGAATTTCTCTTGTTCCAGGGTGGACCTAATACAGTACTTCGTGTGATTATAGAACACATGCTGTATCCAATCGTACTCGACGTACTTTATTCTATCTTCCAGCGGTACGGCAAGGTGCTCAAGATCGTCACGTTTACTAAAAATAGTAAGTAATTTAATAATATATCATAAGACTTACGCTGACTGATATTCATCTTAGAACCTTTTTTTTGGTAACCCTGGGGAAATTCCTAACGAACCTGCAGGGGGCAGTGAGGGCCGCACCCCGGTGTGTCGGACTTGCACCGACTAAAACCCCCGGGGTGTTTCTTCTCCCGCCTGCTGAGTGCCAAGGGCAAAGCTGAGCCATCTTCCTCGGCACACGGCGACGTCTAGCCTTTTACAAGCTCTGCCTATCATCTTAGAACCTAAACTACTGAAGCTAGAAACAATTTTTTTTTTTCACATTAGTTTCTTTTAAGAAAGTAAAATAGAGGTGGAAGTTTGTTTTGAGTGTAAATCTCACCGAAGTAAAGCAGACCGAGTTCGTTAGTTAAACATAGATCTATACGCGACCAAGTCGCCCAAAGAATTACAGTGGCTAAAACAACTATTAATAAATTTAAACGTGGCTTTAAAATTAATTTCTCCGTTATGTTATAGTGATAGATTTAGCGAACGAAACTCACAGGGCAGAAATCCAAGGGCGCAATCCGTTTAAAATTTAAATCGTACCCTCATGCATATCCTAAATAAATCCGGCACACAGGAGGTAGGCAGGTAGGTACATATTTGATAAGCTCCCCTAGCGCCAGCGGGCACGCGGTGCGCGGTTGCTCACTCTCTGCTAATTATACTGCTACCTAGCTGAGAACCTCAAATCAACTTTATTTAAAAATCTCGACGGCCATTACCCCCTGGGTGGCAACTCACCGTAGGTAATTTTCACGGAAAAATGATTTTTACAAATTTTATGCATGGTCCACTATCTTCGTTTAAATTTTTATCACGGTTAAGCATTGAATATTAAATGTAAACACACGACTGTTTTACTGGATACTATGTATTAGATTTCTTGGTCAATATTGAGTTATTATCTGTAATTACTATCATACACAATATTAAAGTTACAGAGGAAGATGTTCCCTATCTGTCTTAAATTCTTAATAATTCCACAGGTTAAAATATCCAGAAATCGAAAGTACTGAACCGAAAAAAAAACGCAAAAACTGTTTACCCTTTATTATTTTAAAACTTATAAAAAAATTTCTTAACGCCTAAATAAATTACAAAATTTAGTTCTTCATATCCACTTTACATTTGTTTATAAACTTCCTGAATAAATATTTATTTTACAATCTTCCGTTGTTCTTGCCTTTAGAGTGCTTGCAATAAAGCTACCAAAGTAATATTTGACTGCCTTTAAATTTCAATTGACTCCATGTCACTAGTATTGTGTCATTTCGTAAACCTAAATTAGAACTTTTTTAGAGGTCATTGAGTAAGCAAAGAGAAACCAATATGTACATTCTAAATGATATGATGGTTTTAAAGGCACTTTTTTAGTAAAAGTTTATTTTTGAATAAAACCTCATTAATTCTATAAAGTAAACAGAATATTTCACAGCGTTATCGAAACTGAATCACATTTGCGATC
Organism: Automeris io; assembly: GCA_036320925.1. Classification (NCBI taxonomy): domain Eukaryota; kingdom Metazoa; phylum Arthropoda; class Insecta; order Lepidoptera; family Saturniidae; genus Automeris; species Automeris io. The sequence continues at coordinate 11,737,602 of JAUDJH010000008.1, read as the reverse complement.
TGCCATTTGAGTTAATCGGTTTTGTTCTGGAACAAAGTCGCATTGCGCTCCGTCGGATGAGAGCAGGCGGCTCGATGGTAAGCAGTACAGATGCGCTCATAACTTGTCGGTATCGTGACGGCGCCTCCGTTAATGCAGCGTTTCCAATTTCCGAACGTCGCAGACCTTGCACCGTTTCCAAACGGCTGTTTGCTTTTTTACCATATTCATCATTGTCCAATTGTAAAAGCTTTTGTCTCTATACTATTTCCCGGTATTCCACTTTCCTTTTGAATATTCATGCGAACGTGAAGCATTGGTAGGTACAGATACTCTTGTTGTAATTTTTGTAAATTATTACGTAAACAACGAATAACTGGGAAAATATTGTGTTCCATGAAAAATTGTTTCGGTTTTATTACCGTGTCGAAATATTGAATGGACTATACCGCACTCGATTTTCCAATATTTTATTTTATTGCTCACAAAACAAGGACTTCCACTGCACAATCGAAAACAATTTTTGTGCAACACTGATCAAAATTTTATTCAAAATCGTATATGAATATCCTGACACGATTGCATGGAAATCCATCTAGCTCTAGTTGTCTATCGGATTCATTTACCGGCAAGTACTCGTACATAGATTGGAATAGATCGTGTGTACTTGTAGGTATGTCCGAAACGAATAAATCCTTACCTAAATTATCTTGTCTCTCAGGGAGTGAATAAACCGCATACATCGTCCCCATTTTCGCTTTCGATACTCCCAATACGACGACCCACCTGCTAAATTAGACTTAATGGCAAAAGTATCCTTTTATAGCTGTGCGTGTTACGTAGTAATAACTATCATTATTTTTCCTGAACGTTAAATTGCACAATATGAACAAAGACATAACGTTCCTTAATGCTATAGAGGTATGTAATTTAAGATTCCTTCATTATATATATATATATATATATATATATATATATATGGATCAGTTATTAATTTGATCCTTTGTACATGAAATAAAATATTTAATTATCATTTTTTTATGTGTATCTGATTACAACTTTTAAATAAACAGGTGTTTACTTCGCCTGTTTAACTTTGTGTTAACTCATTCTTCGACATTCGAGACACCGCGGTATTTCGCGCAACTTAAATTGTTCAGAAATGTTATAAAACTCTTGATTCATGTTGTTTCGAGCGTGTTACTTTCATGAGTCTCGTCAAAACTTCGCCCAACGTTCGTTATTAAGTTTGTATTGGGTTAATATTGAATACGGGGATAATAATGTTTATAATGGCGGTAACGTTATGTTAGCAGCCAGCTAACCTGACGGAGGTTGCCATCAAACGTGCTCCTAATCCCGAAACAAATCTCAATGAAGAGCGCGTAGTCGCCGTAATCCTACCCTTGGTGGTCCCCTCATCTCGCGCCCCTCGGCTGCCCCGATTGGCTTTATTAAGGTGTAGCAGACCGCTACAATTATTATGCGTACCCTGTTTGCGGTAGGTGTTGTGTCTGTATCGTCGTTGGACTCCCTTGATTAAGGATTTGATGCTTCGCCGGATATCATCTCATCTCTGTTGTTATTTCGTCTTGACCTCGGCGATTAGTTTCGATAATCTTTTACTCAGATATCACGGAATCAATGTCGAATAATTAATGTACATGAAGATTTTTAGTTAATTTCTTAACTAAAATTAATGACAAATGCGCCGACACTAACGAGAAAAGTGTTCAAGTAGTATTAATATACTGGCAGTAGTATTTGAGTGTCAGTGAAAAGACGTAGTTGACGGGGGTTGTAAATTATGGACTGGAAGTGTATTCAAGCTTGTTGTAATCCATTCGTCGCGGACGTAGGAACTTAAGATTCAAAATTGTACTTTAAGGGCGGCTTGCACTAGCAAATTAAATCTAGTTTAGACTTACATAAAATGCTATTTAGCGCTGAACTATACTTATAGTCTTGCACTAAATAAAAACCCAGTTGTAACAACTCTTAAACTCAAATCATCATTAAGATGGAATTAATGTACTTCGATTAATTAGAGTCTATAAAAGCTTAAACTAGACTTAATTTGTTAGTGCAAGCCGCCCTAATTTAGATACGCTTAAACCTATCATTAGATTTAAAACAGTTGAAAGAACAGAAAACGGATTATTAAATTTTAATTCCATAGCAACTTCCATCTTGTATTTACGCAGGCATAGACGTTTAAATATTCCATAAAGCAATTCCGCATTCTGGTTGAATTTTTAATGAAAGATAATGAAGAGTCGCGTATGCTGCGGATTGATTGAGATTTGAATATCTAGCTTTAATTCGGCGCTGGCTATATAGAGTTAACGCTCCAATGTTTCGGAAAATTACGAATACAACTTTAATAAACAAATAGTGTTAGCTTAACAATTGTTTTTAATTCGATTACATTCATTCAAATACAGCCGAGATCGGTGTACTGTTAAGCACAAGTATCTCCTAAGGTTTGCCACTGACTTTTGATGTTTTATCGTCTTTTTATGTAGGTTATGTGCTTCCCATACTACCATGGCTAAGACGCGGTCTACACTCTAGAATTCAAATTATTCCAATGAATATCAATTCATAGAAAAATATGGACGGCCTATTGCCAATATAGTGCCCCTAGTCGGTTAGCTAAATAGGTCAATTTGGTTTTCTACCTAATTGACGTCATTGATATTTTTTATCATATTTTTAATTCTGATCATCTATTTCTAAATTAAAATCACACCACTGCTTGTATAGGAACGTAAGGCAAACGCAGTTCCTAAAACGCATTTATTACAGTTCAAGTATTATAGTTATTTCACCGATACGTTAAGCCTTTTAAAACTAATAGTAATGAAGTTGCGTGTAAAGGATTGTATTTAAAAACATTATACAATTATTTTTATTTATTCTTCGTATTTATTTATGCATTCATACATAAATAAAATAAAAGTTTCTTAAAGCAGTCATCCTAAAAATGGTTGCAGATCATCATAAAACAGTTTTTGCTTATTCACGAAGTAATTACATAAAAACTCCAATTTGCCGTAAGCCTTTTATGCATTCCATTTAACGTTCCCAAATGGCTGGCCCAAAGAAAATATGGGACCTTAAAGAGTATTTAACTATGTATGAAGGAGACAGCGCGTTACTTTTAATTTACGCCGACGTTTCGTGCCTTGAGTGGTTTTACTTTCTATATTTTATAGGTGTAGGAAAAATGTTAACGGTAAGTAAAATAAACGGGACTACGCTTGTCAACTAATAATAAGATCCTCATTAATTATTATTATTTCGACTTACCTTTGTAACATGAAATAAGGTTTTGTAAGTAAGATTAAAGGTGGTTTTCTCTTAGCACTGAATGTCAGATGATTTTGTCCACAATTGTAGAAACAACGAAAGAATCTGAAAGCGTCAGATTCTGTTTTAAAGTCACACCGTATTCACAAAGTCATATCATACATAATTAATCATCTGTTCTTAAGTTTGGACAATATTTTTGATCGACTAGTAAAATAGTTTAATTAAAATGTATAAAGATCAAAAAAACTTTCAATTCTAACCTAATTCGTACATAACATTTGTTGATTTAATATCGTTACTATTTGTAATTATTTTTAGCAATAATTAGCAATAATTTTTAAGAAATAGATTTTCTACATTCCGAGATAAATTAATACTTGTTTACATTACTTAAAAATAAATAATTACATATTCATGATAATTTAATGAGTAAGTTGTCCAAATTAACACTTTGTTTTACGAAAAGACATACCATGAATGACAATATTTCGTACCTTTTAAATGTGTGTAAAACGAAACGTAAAAAAAAATATTTGTTTATGACAAAGATTGAATGTGAAAGGAATAAAACTCACAAGAGGAAAGAATCAGATTTAACTTAAACCGATTTTACTTGCTTTTCTAGTTTTTTTTTAATATAGTTTCTTCGTTTTTCATAGTTTTTTTTATTGCAAGCGGTCCTTATAGTTAAGTAATAAAAAAACGATAAAAACTAAACAAAGAAAAACTTGGCAGTTGTTAGTTGATGGCTGTGGTAGCGTAGTCGATAAAGGACCGGTTTCCATATGCTGAAACGCGAATGGTCGTAAGTTTGAATCCCGGCATGTACTTCTGGGATTTTCCAGATTAAGTATGAATTTAGGCACCACATGCTCATCAGTAAAGGAAAACATCGCATGGAAACCCGTATGGTATCTAATAGAAATGTCATATGTCAGTGTCCTAAGAACAGCGATTAGCTGCGATACTGGTCATGTTGGACACGACATAGAAACGAAAACTGGATACAGTCACTAATGTAACTCTGCTTACCCCGAAAGGGATATAGCGCGACGATATATTATTATTATAATTTATTCGTTAATTAATATACCTAATGTAAATATAAGGTTTCTCACTGTACGAGTACAAGATTTAAAATAATTTTTAAAGCGTTGTAGTGTGAAGTAAAAACGAGATAGGGCCGCTTACATTAGACCCTTAAAGTTCATGAAAGTTGAAACAACACGATCTAATAGTATCTTATGTGGGCAGCTCAGGTGTGCCCGCTATCCCCAGCTGATGTTTCCTAAAAATGTGAATTTATGTTCTCACCCCACGGACGGCAATGATCGTCGGGATCATGCCTTAAATTAGATGGTTTAACGCTTATCCTCTACTAGTAAATAGACTCAACTACCGACTATGTTATATATGGGCCTTATTCACTTTGAATGTAAAAATGCTTCCAATCACTTAGACGTTGTTTTCAAACATTGTCTCAAGAGCTGTGTTTATATTATTATTATATTTTGAGATGATATTTTAAGTTATTAGAATTATTGCATCTAATCTGAGAAGGCAACTGATGATATATTAAGTTTTATCATCATATTCGAGGGGTGAAGAAAGCTATTTGGTTTAAGCGACATTTTTTGGTCATATAGTAATATCTATATTTTCAGAATACGCGTTTTTTACCGATTCCGTAAATATATATATTTACGGAATGTTATATTTATTAGGACGGAAGTTTTCTATGTAGTATGCCTCTTGGATTCTGCAAATCTATCCCACGATGATAGGAACAATAGCGGCTCTAACTGTTTAAAAGTTTTCAATAATTGTTATTAACTACAATTTATGTCGCTCAATATTATGATCATAATAACACTTCAATAATCACATTATTGAATAGTTTATTTGTAGTAAGTTTATTAAAATTGTAATTATTTAACATTATTATTTATTTATGCTTTATAAACATTCAAAAAATATTCAAATCTAATATTTTAACGCAAAATTATATAATTAAAAAATTAATACCATAATTTTATAACGAAATTGAAACTTTGTAATTTAAACACGTTTTACAATATAGTTGAGAATAAACTGGAATGTAACGTTGCGACTCTTCAGGAGTGTGGAACGTGTAGGGAACAAGATATTGCCTTTCGGGAATTTTGTGTGAGACTTTAGAGTTAGGGCTTCCTTAAAATAGTCATCTAAAGTATATAAACTCTGTCACATACATATGTACACTTGCAGGAGCTATTCGTCACAAATGTTAGGTAGGTATATATACTAACTACTGAACGAAATATAGACATTTAATATTTACAGTAAATTATAATTATTGTTTTATTATGTCAAAATAATAATCTTTGCAACTACATTGGTTTACACAAATTATTGTAATTTTATTAGATACGTACAAATACTTTTGCATTACCGACTCCTCCGAAAAACTCTATTATGAAATTCAATCGTAAATATTTAAAATCAACAAGATTGTCTCGAGCGTTGTACCACTCGTGACTAATTTTCGGTGATATTCCATGTAAGTGCCCGCTATATTTGTGTGAATGTCTTATCTGACATTAAGATGAGTTTCAATACTCTTACTTATTCTACTACGGTATCTTCAATAAAAAAAAAGTATAAGCATTATGCTGACTTTAGATGTTATAAACCTAATACATTATAGCAGACATACGTTTTTCTTAAACAGTCAATCGGTAAGTTTTACATAAAATGGTGTTTAGTTAGTCTCATGTAGTTAGAAATTTACGTTTCAAGTTTGTAACAAAGAGTATTTTGTTCCAGATTCATTCCAAGCTCTTATCCAGTATCCAGACACCGTATCGGCGCAAACGGCAAAAACTGTGAGTACTAAAGTCTTCTTTGTTTTATTTAACTGTTTGTAAAGTAAAACCATAAAACAAAGTTCGTATTAGCGCACATTTCATTTAATTTAATGGCTCGCTTTCCAACTATCTGCAAATGAAGTGACCTAGTCATCCTCACTTTTATCTTAGTAATAACAGCTATAAAGAGTAAGTATAAATGAATTTATAAAAAAATAGTTTTCTTTGTATTATCCTTATTTAATTCCTCTTTTTTCATTATTATTTAATGGAAATAACTTATTTTTAATAAAGGTAATATGATGTCGTCACAGTGTATCCCTTTCAGGGTGAGCAGTGATACATTAGTGATTGTAAACAATTTGGGGTTATAATAAAAAATAACGTAAATTAAGACCACACTTAGTAATTTATTTAACAACTACAATCATTTTTTTACCGGTTAATGTTTTTTATATACAAGTTTTACTTATTTCCACGTTTACTAAAAAGTCGGATAACAATAGAACGTTTATGTGCATTTAATAACAATAATATCGGTAAACAACATGGCAGCCTCGAGCCCACGACAATAGTCTCCCTCGCCCCGCCGACTGGGACATCATTTTTCTCGGCCCAACTTTTCCCATTCGGTATTCATTTGCGTTAGAAGTTGGCCGTACTGCCGCCTACTGCAGCGACTGTTTTAACTTTATTTCTGATGCAGCGTTCAGGGCAAATTAAATTTCGTTTTGTGGCTTCCGTAAACTCCGCTATGAGAATAATTATCGAGATTTCTGTTTACGTAGTGTTATGAAATGCGAAAGGTCTGAACGCAAGCGATAGGTTTACGGTGATCATCTAAAAGGTACTCCAGTACAATGAAACATATAATCCATATTCGCGAAATTGTTATTTAGACAATTTAGAGTTAGAGAGATAAAAGAACCATTATAAATCTAGTGTACTGAGTTACAAAAATATAGATTGTACCGATTTCTAAATGGTCACTGCACAGCAGTCTAAGTGTGCATACTAACATTTTATTAACTATTTCCAACTAATCGAATATAATACTTCCGACGGTAGTTCTGCGATGCTTATTATTCTATTCATTTGTCGAATTTGTCAGTAATACCTTTGTCACAGCGCGGGAACAATTCGCAAATTAATTCTACAATAGCGAGTCGACTAGCCATGTTAATTAGTCGCTCTTTGCGCTCAATTCTTGTGGAGCTTACTTACACGTGTGGTATAAGTTACAGCGCAAAAGCGTACAAGTAGGACAACTATTACTAAATAAATACACGGCGTTATTACGTTTACTGTTAGTCTTAATACGCCACCTGCTTGTAACTTGACAGACAAATAAATGTTCGGATCCAGGAAACCCCTCGTAAATTGAAATATCACAGGCACGCGGCTGGTGAAAACTTAGCAATGCTAAGTCCCATCAACTCGACGGTCATGATTAGAGTTGGCCGTAATAGGACGCAAGTTATTATTGCGGAACATTGCAACTGCTTGTGATGTGATTTCATTTTCAGGTCCGTTTCAGTTTGTACTCATATTAAACTTGTTTCGTTAAGAAGGCACGAGTAGCGATTAGTCGAATTCGTACATGAAGTAAAATTTATAAGATGATTTGTATTTTGTCATTAATTTAGTTACAGTCATGTATGCATGTATCATTCGCTCGTTTTCCTTTGTATGTATTTGCAAAAGTTGTCTTAAGAAAATTTACTATAAAGAATATTTATTTAGAAATATTTAAATGTTTTAAATTTTTATCGTCTAATTTTATGTAGTTTTAATTTACATTTCTACATCTAAATTGTAGATATAGATATTTCAGTGAATACAAAATTATATCACTGCTATCTAATTAATAATATAAAAAAATAAATAAGCTATTTTATACACTATATTAGTGATTTCGATGTGTTACAACTTCTACTTCTACTACTTCTTGTGTTTCTACTTGTTTGTTGTTTGTGTAGGTAAAATAGGAATCGAGTCGAATATACAAAGGTCTCCCCAGATACGATTCCGAATGTGTATTACGTATTAATAGTGCAATAACAAGGCATTACAGAGTCGCGTTAGGTCGGCTTGCGATGCGGCGACGGTAATAAGTCTGGCTCTCGTTAACGGATCTAACGTCGTAACTCCACCTGAGTAGTGGAGAGACATTGCAAGCTAACGAGCTTGCAATGTCGCTTTACTACTCCAACTGCTTATTGTATAACCTTTTTGTTTGTACTAAAACTTTTCTTGAATAGATTATTTTTTTAAAAGCGACTGAAAATATAGCCTCTGTATGTTTTTTTATAAACAATATTTAGCATAGTTTTTATTAAATCCTGTATAAATGCATATAATTGCATATCCTGTGTATTGCTCTTACTTCGTTAATAGAAAGCAGTTAGTTACATCTAAATAATTTTACAGTTACTTAAAAGCTAGCAAAAAGCTCCAAGCTTTATCATAAATAATTGTAATTATTTACGTATAATTTATTAATTAGTTGTATCTCTTTCCTTTTTAAATGTAATTAGAATATTACGGCAAATATGCATACTATTCATTTAGGTTTTAATAAAATAATATATCGTGACGCTATATCCCTTACGAGGTTAGCAGATATACATTAGTGACTGTATCCACTTTGCGCTTATATCTTCTGCCCAATGTGACCAGTAGCGCAGCTGATCGCCGTTCTCAAGGTGCATGTAACATTTGTAATAAAAGTCATACGGATTTCCTCACGTTGCTTTATTTACTGTTAACTCGTACAATTTTTACAATTAAATAAAACTTTAATTAATTTCTCGGCTTTTATATGGGATAGCTTATAGGTCGACATTTTATTGCGTAATAATTATACAGTTTACTAAAATCATTGTATGTGAACCTTTTAAACTCAACTAAACAATCCTCCCAGGCCCTCGCGTAGACTCGCCAGCTAGGACGGTCGCGGATTTTTCTCGAAATGGAATTAAAACGTCCCGCGAGGTAAGTGGCAGCACAAGTAAGAGGTACAAAGTGATGTGAAGCCGGATAGTGCTCCAGCCACAAAGGGCACGGGCACAGTCGGATGTTAGGAGCGCTGAAATCCCTCGATCCCGGCCTCTATGATCCTTGACATAAATCTCAAACCTCGCCATCAAATCTTTTCAGTGAGAGGCTTATGCGCCCAGACATGAAATGTATGATTTAATGCGCAGATTTTATATACGGTTAAGATGGTACGATATCCTATCCAGCAAATATAATCCTAGACAGTATGAAAGTTTAGACTCCAGTTTACAAACTTAATTCCATTCGAATACTATTTCTGTCTATAAATTTGTGCAGCATCCTAGATTTCTACGATTTTTTTTAATTCATCGATTCAAGAAATTTGTTCAGTTCTATACACAAATTATATATATTCAAGATGACATTTAGAAGGGATTAATTTCCTATAAAAAATTACAAACGTACATTACACACACATCCCACTACATTACATTTTCTAAGTAATTCTGTAACATTGTGTGACCATCCAAAAGGTTACAATCAAATATGTGGTTTACTATCATGATGTCGATATTTTATGCTTACAATTTAATAGTTAAATAAAATTATAATTTTAAATTAATATTATTAAAATTATTATTAATTAAAAAGAGAACTGGTCTAAACCACTATCAGTTCGGCCAGCTAAAATTTTGTAAAGTATTTTGTAGTTCAGCTCAATTTAAAAAATATATCATTTTTTATAAAAATATAGAAGCTATGTTTGACTATCGTCTGGTTTTAGACTCGTTGTTTAATACTTTTAACTACTAATAAATAATCAGTTTCATACAATTTTATGATTCTATATAAAATAAGTTTACGATATTTTCATCCTGAGTGGTCACCGTATGCCTCTGGCAATATGATTTATTCTATTTTCTTTGGCACGATTCGATTTGACTTCATTCGATGGACTAATGAAATTCGAAGTGACATTGATGAAACGTCATTTTGAAGTGGACCAGTCCGCAATAGTCATTAGTTGGCGGGGTCTTCGTAGTTGGACACCGTTAATCAGAGTCTTGGCCGCTCCATCAGTTAGTTATGATTGATAACAGGGTGATTCACGCACCGTCGGAAGGCTTCGGTCATCATCCATAACCGAGTGGACGCTGTTAATTGCAATGCGTATTAACACTGAGTTGCATCATTTGCCATCTTCAGGCTACTTACAAAAAGCTTCAATTTTAATCTATTTAAACATATAGGAACTATATTTACCCATAAATATCATTGATCTAGTCTCAAACTAGGATTGCACTTTACTGTGGATATTAGATACACATATACATACTTATATAGAATAATTAGGTACCTAAGCTTTGATAATCTAGTAATATTTAAATTGCACAAAAGAACACCGGTACCATGTTATGAATCCAGGATCTTTAGCGTCGACTGTAAGGTCTATACTGTCTGAATTATTTTTACTTCTTTATTTCTGCTTAGATCTGTAGTTTAACATTTTAAAATTATTTTAATATTACGGAACAATATCCGTTTTCTTCTTCAATTTAATCTTGGTACTATAGGGCACCGAACACTAAGGACATATTAAGCTGTATGTTACGGAATCAAACCCAGCTAAAGATAAAATTGAGAATAACATATTAGAATTAGGAAAGTGTCCTCAAAATCAGTGCGTAATTCCGTAATGCGTGGCTTAACAATCAAGTAAAGAATTTATAATTTAAACAAATGGATTCATATATATATATAAGTATTAGGGCGTTTAAAAAAAAAATGCAATATCCATTCATTATTTTTGTAGACAATTTAACGCTTTACAAAAAAGGTTTAACGATTGATGTTAATTTTCAACAACCAGAATTTTCAAATGTTGGGTTAACTGTCAATGATAATTCGTTTTAAGTACCTTGTCCACATTTACTATAAAATGTTTTGGTTTCAATTTTTCTAAAAACATAATATTTTGCCAAATCAGTCAATAAAACAGCTGAAGTGAGGGTAAGTTAAACTTCGATCTTGAATAACTTTTGACTGAGTTGATTTATCAAAAGTTGACTTCAGACCTTTTTTTTAGAGCGTTAAATTTTCTACAAAAATAATGACTGGGTATTGCAATACGATATATCGTTCATTAGTTATAGAAATCAAAAGAAAAAAAACTGTTGTCCTGTGCTATTTGTATGGGAAATCGAAAAGTGCGATGCAGACGACCTAAATATTAATATTAAGGGCTCATATTTTCAGAGGCCTATGTTGGCATTAAAACGAAACTTTTGAGTGTGGTTCCGAGGAAAAATATTTTTTTTTTAAACGCCCTAATATATATTTAGTCACGATACAGTTGATAATATGTTAACAAAAGCATCATTGCATCTCGTTCAACATATATAAATTTCCGAGAGTAATAAAACCAATAAACGCTATCATTATCAACTGCTTAAAATTAATTATTGGAACAACTTGAAAAAACATATAAACAATCTATTCAATATTACTGTTTTCTATTTACTACTAGCTGGTCGGCGGACGTCATACCGCTTACAATCAATGATTGTCGTGTTAACTTTTAACTAAATCTAATTTTAGATTTTATTACTAATGACTTCCCTTCCCCTCCTTCCCTTACGTTTTCTCTACCGCGCTCAGCTTTTTAATACTTATTCTACTGTTTAGGACGAGACAAACCCACGAAAAAAAATTCATAAAAATCGGTCTAACCGTTCTTGAGTTATAAACGATGTAACTGACACGACTTTCTTCTATATGGGGTTAGTAAACACTCCTTGCATCATATCGTTTTCGAATAGAGCAACATTCGTATTTTTCATATAAACTGAGTAAACATGGCAAGATTATTTTGTCTCCCTGGTTCAATAAGGCGAAATCCGAGATAGCGTTTATGGACCCGAGGTGCGCGCTTTGTTTACATTTTAAAATTGCACTTTGCACTGCGGCGCGGTTTAACCGGTGTCTTTGTGTCAACAAAGAGACGTGCTGAAACAATGTTACCGTCACAAATGTTATATCTCCGCCTGGAGCTGTCATAACTTACGAAAGATTGATGCTTGACGTGGAAATAGTGTTGTTACTCGTCAGCGCCAGCTCTATGATGGAACGATAAATATTGTATAATTTGCCTTAAAATTATGTCTATTAATTGGTTATTGTGATATTTAAGAACGTTGATTTTAATAATAATAAACAATAACACTATTTCTTCAAAAACCGATCATTTGCAATAATATTAGTTACTATGAATTGCTTTAGGGTGAATCCATCTAGTAGAGGCCTACTTAAGGCCGCACGCCTAGCCGGTCATCGATGATGAGACCCCAGTCGGGCATCGGCAGTCGTGTCGATGCCGGTAGATAGAAGGTGGAACACCCCAAGGGTTTTAGTCGGTGGAAGTCCGACACACCTTGGGCTCACCGCCCACCGAGGTCCGTTAAGGATTTCCCCCGGGTTACCAAAACAAAAGGTGAATTCCTCTAGAGATTTACTTCTTGTATTAGCTTAGATCTAAAATGACAAAATTTCAGAAGTTTTTGGTCAAACAGTCTACTGAATTGTTTCAGAGCGTAAAACTCTAATATCTCTGTTATTTTGTTCGGTTAAAAAAAATCTCATTAGGCAGGATATATAATAAAATAGTTGAAACTGATAGTGATCAACCTTAACTTAGTCGTCGTATTAAAATATTTCTTATACTTTTTAGAATCCATATCATCATGAATTGGCTAATTTGAAATATAATAAGAGTTGTCAAGACTAGCTTCGACTTACTACATACTTGGCATTTGGGCATCACATACGCCCACTGCATTTAGGGCTAGTAAAACAATGTCATTATGTACGGAACAATAATATTGTTCATAGACAAAACCGATTCATACCCTCCCCGGTCACAAGCGTAGCCTTCATTATTCATGATGTCACAATGTATATTTGACGCCAATTTAACGTTTGCTTTCAAAGCAAACTCGAATAGTGCGGTAAGCGGATGCGGTTAGAGGAGGGTTATAATCCCAAATTTTAGTTCATCGCTTAGTCATTAGAACTAAATACGTAGATATATAACTTAATATTAAATAGCAATTAGTATGCTAATAAACACAGATATGTAGATATATAAATAAAAAGTAATTAACGTAATTACATGTCGAATATCTGGCGAAAGCGAAGCGAGGCATTTTTGTTTTGTAAGATACAGTAACGTATAAATAATATCACAGAAATGAGAAAGAAAATCGGATATAAAACCATAAGTTATAGGACATTACTAAACAAAAACGCTTCATTCGGCCTCCGATTCGCTATCTGACATTGACCTTATCTATAGAGTAAAACATGATTTAACATATTCAAATTATCTACACAAATTAAATGCATAGATGAATCGTATGTACTCGTTTATACAGTGTTATTTCATTCGTTCGTCGTTATCGTTGTCGCCAATTATATTTAAAGTATCATGTATACCTGCAGTTGTACCTGAATGGTATATGAAACTTCACAATATTTTAACGAGCATACAACAACAGAAAGACACGCTTTTTTTTCGAACTGTACTTATTATCGTTTCCGTCACTAGCATTTAACGACAGCTCCACTTCCAATAAGTATTAATTACACTGACTAATGGAACGGGTGACGTTATTTACAGTAACTTGAGACACATTTTAGGTAGAAACTTTTAACAAAATTAAAATTACTCTCTTATATAATATAATGGTGACTATAATTATTTTTATATTATCAGTCGCAAATTCAGTTATTTCCTTTATTTATAGCAAAGCTATGCTTTATTTACTATTTTTATTTAATATTGTTTATCAGGAAACAATTAGTTAAAATGTTTTTCGTCACGACAGATTACCGTTTTATGTCCATTAAAATTTTGAAATACTTTTTGGAAATGCTATTGAAAAATTAAATTATTAATATGGATAAAATCCTGATCTCTGTCATTTGTTTTTAATGATTTAAAGCTCTTTTTCTGTCTTTTAATGGTATTTGCTTTCAGAACTTGCTCCACGATTTTGCTCGATAAGTGATCTTTTATACATTACAAGTTAAGAGTATGCTCATTCACGGAAACATTATTTAGCTGATCTATTAAATTAGTTCCAATTAAACACTAACGGATTTGTTTCTGAACATTCTCCTGTTAATTGTTTACTTTAACTTCAAAGAAATTTATTTCTACAATATATATACGGATGCACAAAAATGATTTAATTACTGTTTCTCTTTCGCCGCGAAAATCAAATACATTTTCGCAAGCGTAGAACTTGCACCGGTAACAGAAGCATTCTGAGCTATTCGGGCTCTTATAAATATTAAACGCGACGAGACCGGGATCCCAACAAAAACGTTTATCTGGTCTCTGTTGAAAAACCGCCAGAATTAGTAACGGGGGGGTGGATTAAGGCGGACCGCATTTAATCCTTCACTAAGAAGGCTTTGCTTAAACGAGTTCTAACGAGCTAAAGATAAAACAATTACCGAGGACGTGATTAAGAGATACGGAGGACACTTGTTACGTCTTACGTTCATGCCGCGATTGCTCACTTGAGCTCTTTCGACAGCGTCTTTGCTGTGATTCGGAATGCTTATTTACAGTCTTATCGTCTGTCACCAAGAGAGTACTTAGAACCTCAACCTTTGTTTTACTAATGAAAGGAATTTTAGAGATATTAAGACCTTTTAACGCTTTTACTGTGTGGTAAACACGTGAAATCTATTATGTCATAGGTAGACACAGTTGCAGAAGGGTCTGCTTTTAGATAGTAATCAACATTTATTTTGGTTATCTTTGTTGCCATCGCAAACAAATGAACAATTTCTGAGTGTTAATCTCGCTTTTAAAACTTAAAGAGTGTTTCTGCGACTGGAATGTTAACTTTATTCCAAAAGAACTATATTAACACCCAGTTAGAAAAACGCTTAAATTTTAATACGCTTTTAAAAACTAAAGAACCTTCAATTGAATACGAATTTATGAATCATTAGTGTTTAAAAGTGTTGTAAAATTTAAGGAGCGTTTCTGAAAGTTATCATAAAACTGATAAAACTTCTAAATATTTTCACTTTGTCTCCAGAAGCCCCAAATTAAAACCGCCCAGCAAATCCCTACCACGTGGTATACTTCTGCACAGTTTTTTTTCATCCTGCGTTGGAGACGCTACACTGAGTTGTACTAGTTTTATCTTGGCAAATTTTGCTTACTAATTTTAAAACTACCACTTTTAATACGAAAATGTCATAGTATAATTGTATAATTTTGTTCTCGAAAGATCTGAACAAACAAATCCCTTACAAACTGGCATTGTAGTCCTTAAATATTACTTCTCTGAGTAAACCCTACTTAAATTCAAAAGTGTCCTCGAAAAAGCTTATAAAAAGTAAGAAATTAATCTGCAATTCAAAATCCTTCTTGCCCTCTTATACTTTTTCATTTCATTCCTTTTGCGCAAATCCACGACAAACGTTCACCTAAAGATCTCTTCTTTACTTTCTAATTGTCATTATTCGTTTATTTCCATACCAATATTATAGGTACCTATGATCTTTAAAATTATACAATTATTATTATATAACATTTATCTATTGTAATAAATGCAAATTGGAAAAAATGAAATAAAATCAAAAATACAGATTGTACTGTAATTTGAATTTTAAGATTGATTTAGAGATATCTGTGCTGTGAGGGAAAACATATTAGAATTGCAAATTAATTGCCATGCCCTTCGCTTAGGCTTTTGCTGCGTGCATTCAAAATTAAAATAGAATTCGCTTTTCCGACGCCCTATAAAACTAATTACGTATCGAAGTGATCTTCTTCAACGTTTTCTTACGTGCCTTTCGCATTTCCATATAAGTTGAGCTTTAAACGAGCCAATCTATTCACGTCTACACATCGGGGGGTCGCATTTGCATATAGAACAGAAATTTATTAAATCTACAGTCAATATCCCGCGTTCCGACAACGAAACTTTTACTTTTTCACAAGACTGTCCTTTTTATAGGATTGTCTTTGATTATAGAGCATAGTAAGGACATAGCAATAACTTTCCATGTATTCTTGTTTTATTTAATGCTTTAAAATAGCTGTGGTTTTTACAAAACACTTAGGAAACTCTGTTCTTTTGCTACAGTCGCCATTCTTATTAACGACGCTGAAGCATTAAACATAAAAAAAATATTCAGCTAATGGAGCCTGTCGTAAAGCTGTCATAATTCATTTGACAGATGACGGTGTACAAAGGAACTTGTCCAACTGAGTTTCTTGGAATTAAATAATACAACCTTTTACTTTTAATCTCATGATTTTTGTTTTGTTAATATTACATTTTTATAATTTACAATTTATAAATACATTTATTTGTAATCAAATAGAATTTATATAATTAAATAATCTGCCGAGTAAAATCTTTAATAATTTGGTTTCTGTAAAATACAAAAGAATCCTTTTAATTCCTCAAATTGTTTATGTTCGTCTGAAACAGTTTTCTTGTCTTAAGGAAATTGTATTGTTAATTACTTGAATTAATAAATTTCATTTAGAATGGTCTCTATAAGAACAAATCAGGGAATTGGTTATTTTATAGGAAACATTTAGAAAACAACGGAAAATATAATTTACACATGAAAATTATATAAATTAAGACCTTAAATGGAGCTTTTAAAGACTTTCAAATTAATTTTTTAAATGGCACAGTTTTATTAAGCTCATTGTTTTTACTGGTGGAATGAAAAATACACGCACTAAAGTTTTTAATAAAAATATTATGTGCGCTTTAGCGCTGAACAACTAAAGCTCACAGGAATGGGTTGTGTGCTGATGCATTTTAATTAATTCTCTTTTCTATCGCGATGTGGTGTTATCAGCCTCCCGCAGGCGCCGCGAGCAAACAAATAGCTGTTGCTTCAGGGACGTAACGATTTTGATACGTTCATAAAGCGAGTTTTTCTTCTTTGTTACGGGTTGTGAGAGTACGCAATGTACTCGTTCACTTTGTTGATACCCAAAGGTAATTTCAGAATAATTTATTTATGTTTTAAGACATAAGACGATACTCATCAGGCAGTTGTGACAGAGATACAAATTCAAACAATTATCAAGTAAAATGAAAAAATAAAAATAAGTCAGTAAAAAGCAAAAGTCATTATTATAACCAAAAACTCGCCGTTTGTAGCAAAAAACTTCCTAAAGTACGCAATATATTTCTGATGAGATTTATAATTTTATTCGTTCACCAATTTTGTGAATGAGGAACACGAAAAATTGTTTTAATAAAAGATGTTAACTCACCTTCTTATATTTTATTTATTTGTTCTCAGGCTCTGGATGGCCAGAATATATACAATGGGTGCTGCACGCTCCGCATCGACTATTCAAAGATGACGTGCCTCAACGTGAAATATAACAATGATAAGTCACGAGACTACACGAACCCGACACTGCCATCTGGCGACGGCGACGCTCATCAGCTGTTGACCAGTGAGTTGATGCCACTGCGGGCACGCCTCGCCTTGGCCCTCGCATCCAGGATGAGTTAGTCCTCTACTACTCCAGACACCTGGACGCTTTAACACCCCGTTACGTCTTCCCACTCTTTTTCGTAGACTGTTTCGCATTTGCATCTTACGTATAGGCGAGTGACTACATTTATTGACGTGTAATCGACTTACTGGCTTACACAAACTTGGGTACCAACGCTTACTGCTTGTCACTTACACAAATGTCTTGTGTATGATCAAGCTGAATTAGTACTTAGTATTTGTGAAACTGCAAGTACAAGGGAATAGGAAACAATCATATTTATTAAAAGACAGCTTGCTACCCCCCCCCCCCCCCAGAATTTACTAAGGACTTGGCACTAGCTTGTAGTGTGATAAGCCACGGGAATCGCTTACTGACAAGTTGAACCCATAAGTGAATTTACATGTCTTTTCTTTGTTTTTTGTTTTTTTACGTGATAAGTTATATTTATTTAGTGACTATAGCCGCAGAAAGGAAAAATTCCGAAATAACTATAAAATTCATGCAGCAGTTTAAAGCTTATGAAACTAAAATTCAGTCATTTATACAAATAAACTCACAAATGGTTTCGCATACTAGAAAATCGTATAAGAGATGCATATTACTGGTTTCCGGACTTCTGAACACATTGCGCAAAATAATGCGTATGCAACGATCTTCCATTACGATCGGATGTCAGGTCGCTAATGCCTTTTTGGTAATACCAACTCGTTAAAAGTTACTTTTCACTTGTCGCTACGTAGGTTGGTACCAAACGTTTAGTACTAATCACACGGATAATCGGAACAGACAAGATATGATATCGAGAGATAATAAATTTACATTGTGCCAAATTGCCGATCGCATTGTTGCGTCACCCACGTCAACTGAATATATGTTAGACGTAAAACAGTTCCTGAGGGCATACACAAAGTATTATTAAATTAACGATAACGCTTGTAGAAATGTGCAAAATTTATCAAATTGACATAAGCTTTCGAAATAACACGACATGTCTATTTCATATTTGCACTTTTCTGCGGGTGTTATTGATAATCTAATACTACTGTGTCTCATCATCATCGTCAGCCCACGCAGGTCTACTGCTAGACATAGGCCTCAACTAATTAGCGCTATTGAGTCCGGTTTTTGTCTGTTCTCATTCAATCTCTATCAGCCACCTTGCTCAGGTCGTCGTTCCATTTAGCCGGGGAGCGCCCCGCGCTACCTTTGCCGATTCGCGATTTCCACTAAACTTCGGTTTAATCTTCAGTTACTTTATCTATTCTCTCATACTGCGTTCGGCTCGATATAGCAAGTTTAATTTAGTGATTGCTGATCGGCACCAGTCGATTTCGCGTCTACAAATGGGGCCACAGCCTTGCGTATCAACTTTCTTAATCAAGATTACTAAATCTTGTTTCTGGAGTAAATGTATATTTTCGGATTTGTTTTGACGGGGCTTCTTGAAAGCAAATATTTGTAACGATAAATTGTGTCTGAATATAATGTAGATGTTGTAACCATTTGATCCTTGTTTGTCTGTTGCGAATGTCCCAGAATGCAAAGATATCTTGTAATTGCTTTCTTTCCTATTTTCTGATAAGACTTATATAGATCTAACGTTTCGTTTGGGGCTTCTATTAAAATAGTTCTTGTTTGTGTTGCAACTATTCTCAGGTGTACTATGCAGTTATATTAGATCTAATATAATACACTGGCCGTTATTTTTATGATAAACTGTAATAATTTACGTTTTCTATATTTATTATATTTCAAATGAATGGTAAATATTCCTTCGATAAATAAAATTGCAGAAATGATTATTGCAACGTAGACAATTGTATTATTCGTGCCTCACTCTACAGCATTCATTCTTTATAAGCATTCATTTAATATATACGTCGTTATATCACTTACGGCTATATATCAAATGAATGCTTGTTATACTATCATTTTTACATTCAAACATATAAGTGGCTTAAAAGCATAAGTTTCAAATTTTGCAATTATTGTGTTGTGAATAATTTCAACGACAAATAATTATCTAAAATCAAGGAATATTGAAAAACACAAAAAAGTTCTTCTTTATCAGGAATACATAACTGAACTAAGGTTGAAGCCGTTTCCATCGATATCGGTAACGTTTTAATAACAGTTTTTAATAACCACACCGCTATTGTACCGAGAATCAACATGTTAGATAACGGCCTAATTAATGTTAATATTATTTATTGGTAAAAAAAACCAATGAAATATAAATATTTGAACAGGTGGAGGCGTTCTGGCGCCACAATTCTTAGGACTGGGTTCAGGACTCGCATCGCCCTACGGAGTCGGCGTCGGCGGTGTCGGCCTGCCTGCATTCGGAGCCTTGACTTTAACACCGGCGTCTCCGGCATTGCGAGCTCTCGCGGCTCCGCCACTGCCCTTGGCCACTGTCCTGCTAGTATCAAACCTGAACGAAGAGGTAACTATTGCAACACTGTGAACCATTACATTTTTTACAACAGAATTCTTACATGAACAACTTATAAAAATAATATTACCAATATTGGTCGTTAGACAAAAAATTCAAAAGGATGTAGTGAAATTTAATAAAAAAACAACATACAATTTTGTACTTATTGGCATTTATGATGCTAACAAGATAGCCAGTAACGCCATATCCGAGGCCATTGGTCCACCAAATGAATAAACAAAACTAATGCATACACTAATAATGATCGGCGTTACAGGCTATTTATTACACTTATATTATATTTTACTTAAACTCTTTAAAATAAGTTGCTAATTTATTTATAGATATGATATCAGATAATTATCTTTTACAACTATTTATAATACTGTCTCTTTTCTCTTTCCTATTGTTTTAGATGGTCACGCCTGACGCTCTCTTTACCCTTTTCGGTACGTGTGCACATTCCGTTTTTTATATTAAAACATTAATATTGCTCCTGAGCCCTGTCGCCTGGAAGACAAATTGTCAGCTAACATTCTTAATTTCTATACTGATAACCGCATCTTTCGATTCTTTGTTGAGGCTTCGCTTGATAACACTATATGAATCTCAAATGCTTTATTAACTCGTTTGACAATTTGTGTTTCAGACTGCCCTAGACGTAGCTAATTTAGAACATCTATTAATTATCCAATGTGAATTTATTTCATTGTTATGTTCTTTATGTGTATATTTACTTAAATCATAAAGCATTTGTATGATATTAATTCATGTATTTGATAAAGAGAAGTTTTTGATATCGTTTGCATAATGACTAGCAAATTGAAATAAACAATAATTATATTTGTTTAGTTAATGTTTTATCATTGTTATGTAGTTGTCTTCACTTATTGAGTATATATGTATTATGTGACCGTATTATTACAGTAAAATTGTTCAGAGAGGCAACAGAAATAAAGACTAGTTGTTAATTGCTACGGCATTAATCGAAAGCTTAACGTGACCAACTTAGAGCTTGAAGTTGTTTTCTTCTTGTATCATTTCCCGGCTGTCCCATTTCACACGACATTAGTACATACGCCATTAACTAAAATATTCCTAAATCCCTTGTTTTGTCAAATTAAACTTGTGTGTTAATTGTACTTTCTAAATACTCGTATTTTTTCAATCTCTTCGATCCCGTTATTATTTGATTGATATACAATGTTGACTGTAATCATATTTGAATTTGTTAAAGCATATTTCTGATACAATAAGAATTATTAGATGTAATAAACCGTAAATAGGTACTTTATCGGTATGGCAACTATAGGTACTTTAATTTAGGTACAATAATAATGTACTTTTTTTAAGACATTTTTCTGTATTAAGGTGTCTACGGCGATGTACAGCGGGTGAAAATACTCTACAACAAGAAGGATTCCGCTCTCATCCAAATGGCTGAGCCACACCAGGCCCACCTAGGTATTCTTTTATAACTATAACGGTCATATATTTCAAAATTAAGAAGGTTTTCAGATTTTGTTACACTTTTGCTACTGATATGTACTTTTAAAAAAAATCCTTAGATGTTTTTTACAGGTTTAATTCCTGTAGCCAAATTAGAAATATAAATAACTTATGACACAGTTGGTCGTTCCACGTAGGAGAAAAATCAAGCGAATTTTCATTATTATTTAGAAAAAAAAAAATATTCGGATAGCACACTTTTATCCCATTTTGTGAAATAACCGGCAGAAGGCAATGAAAAATAAAGTGTCTTAATTCTTCTTCAAATATCTACATAAGTGTTGCTATTATTAGTAACGTCTTAAATTTACTGAGCGTATCAAAATAGGTGAAACTTTAATGTAACTGTACATAAAACGATTGTTTTAATTTTATAGCTATGACCCATATGGACAAATTGCGCGTCTTCGGCAAAGCGATGCGCGTCATGCTCAGCAAGCATCAGACCGTGCAGCTCCCTAAAGAAGGACAACCTGATGCCGGATTAACCAGGTAATTACGCTGTATGATATATATTCAAATACCTGTGCAAATATTTGTATTGTGTAAATTAATCGTCATAAATCCAAAAATGGTACTGATCTGCTTTGGATTCATACTGTGTTTGCTTCAGAACCACAACCGTTATTACATTTCAAATCACCTTTCCTAAGTTCTCTTAAGCTGTGTCTCTATAATTTATTCAAACAATTTTGATAAATCGTGTATAAAAAAGTAGTCTATAGTTCTGTCCTTATCCGTAACGTAGCGTTTGTATTTTACGTTGCTCAATCTGTACTCTCGGTTCTGCCTAACCAATCATGACCAAATACAGTCCATGTTGTACTTGGAAGATTTGTAGTAACTGTGGAAGTTCCGTCGAAATTGGTACAGTTGGTACTTTGTGTCAAGGGGCCAAAGAAAAATAAAAACCGACAGAAATTCACAAAACGATAGATTCGTGTTCAGTATTCAAACACTCGATCTCATTTAGGTGTTTTGAATATCTCGTAATAGCAGACATTAGACACTGAACAATTTTATAATAAATTATAAAACGCATTATTTTTTTCATATGTATAAAATGTTTCAAGGATTGTTAAGTCATTTTCGACAACTTTAATGGATTTCACTTTTCGGGTTCAAGTATTGATTTTACACTATATTGATCTTTTTTTCCAGGGATTATTCGCAGAGCCCTCTTCACAGATTCAAGAAACCTGGAAGCAAGAATTATCAAAATATTTATCCGCCCAGTGCAACATTGCACCTGTCTAACATTCCGTAAGTTGTTTTCAAAATTATCACTTGTCAACTCGAAATATTTTGTTTCAAATAATCGATGTAATATTTAATTATTTTCACAGAGCGACTGTTTCTGAGGAGGATATCAAAGAGGCGTTTACCAAACGAGGATTCTCTATCAAGGCATTCAAATTTTTCCCGTAAGTATCACACACGAAATAGTTAATTATAATAAAAAAAATTATACCAAAGCTTATAAAATAAAAACGAAACAACGTTAAATTGACAGTAAGTTGCATTAAACCCTATTTCAAGATGTATATATATATATTTATATATATATATATATATATTAAATATTGCTATATAGGTAATCAAAATCTATCTAAAGATAATATAATACGTTGGAATAATAATATAATAATAATCTAAAGATAATATAATATATTCGAATATAAGTGGCTTATCTATAATAAATATTCACATCAATATATATGCGATTTTTATGGGAAGATTTTATTACAATCTTTGGAACTAAAAGGAGGAAGTAAAAATGGCTAGACGTTTAGCAAGTTTCTTCGCGAAATTTTCAATTACCGGTGGGCATATGGTATCTAAATTATATATTATCTCGAAAAATTCAGTTATATATGCCGGCATTTGACCTACGTTCGTGAACTCATATGAATGCAATCTCCTTTGGAAGTAGATAAAGCAATATTCGATCAGCGATAACACTAGCAAAAAGTGCAAAATGTAAGGATTTGACATAAGCTTTCGAAATATCACTTCGTCACGTTACGTAAATTGCATACATTTTAGACCTTTCAACCAACCATATCCGATAAACCACCATAGTGGTGAATTCTTCTTAATATTGATGATTAATTTGAATTCCAGGAAGGATCGCAAAATGGCGTTGGTGCAGTTGCCGTCGATTGACGAAGCAGTCTCCGCGCTCATCAACATGCACAACTACCAACTATCCGAGTCCAACCACTTGAGAGTGTCTTTCTCCAAATCCAGTATCTAAATGAAGCCATTTCTTAACGTTTTTAGAATATCACACAATCATTGTCAGTCGCGTTCCGATTGCACTATATATTCAAGCAGATAAAACGATTTCGGAAATTGACACACTTCGGTATTTTATTTTTAAGAATAAATAATTTATTGTGAATGATATAAACTCAGTTCCCAGTGAGTGTATGTATGCATGCGACTGTCAATTATATGACACCCCTCTTAGAAACCGAGACGATAATTATAATGTACTCGATGGAACATTTTGAAATACCAAAATTACGCTTACTCGGATCAGTTTAGAGGTTAAGTACTATTTCTATTTTCTCTACGTACAACTACTGTTTACTCTATATACATCTTAATATAATACATAGTAACTTACACTGTAAAGCAAATAGTGTAACTTAGAACTGAATGTCTAAAATTTTTATTATTTGGAAGAGGTCCATCTTGTGTGGTATTCTTTTATGAATTTTCATTATTAATTATTCATTATTTTTAAAATTTCCAGTGATTACAGTTATTGTAATAAGCACCAGTTATTAGGAATATTTATTTTGCAATCAGATTTGGTTCCAACGACACTTTTTGCAAAAGCTTGTTCACAAATTAGACGCAGTGTTTGACACTGTCTCGTTTTTTGGTTAATGTCACTACAAGCTATCGATAAACCACCTTATATAGTTATTGAATTGTTGAAAGGTATTCCTTGGTCACATATAATTTACAGTTATAATCCTTAAATTGTATTTTATAAATATATTTTATGCTCTATTTGATCATGCACAATTTACTATTATTGCATTTTTATAAGTAAATATAATTTTGTACGCATACACATTTTTTCTTATTATATCACTTGAAACGTTATTTCAAAATGTGTATGTGTGTGCAATATTAGTTATAGAAATAATTTACATGGTATGTTATATTTTAGATGTAGCCATCTTTTGGCACCAATCTTACGGTGTCCCATATTTAAATGCTTCCATACTTGTTTCGTTATCATGAAGAACGTTAATATGGTCTTTATTATTATCGTAGTTATTGACCGTTTACTTAGTTTTATCACAAATCTTATACTAAGCATCTAGTTTTAAATCACTATTTTTTACGTTATGTTCAGTGACATAATAGTGACGTGATGCATTTATTTCGATGTTAATTTATATTAATGGTAGCTACAACATATATTAAATGCTCGTTCGGTAAGTGGTTAATTTTAGATATTATTTATTTTGTCACAGATCGACCTGCGTCCGATATCTCGCAATGTGGTCAGTACACGATGACGTATTTTTTAAAATAATTTTCATTATCAATAAAAAAATCGTATTGCCACACTGTCGCAGGATACGGCGATTGTTTATAAAGTATTAGCCAGATCTGAATTATTCGACGACATATTTAATCAACAGTATTTACTAGGTCACAATAACTTGTCCAAACAGTATTTTAGTTAAATATCTCTCTATCCTTGATATTTCGTTTTGTATATAGGATTGCGCGACAATTTCATTGACGTAAGCTTTCAATTTTCAGACTTTACTAATAACTACACCAATTGGATTTCACACATCTTTGCCTTCTTAAATTAATAAAACATGCGTCTAGTCCAATTCAAAAGAGATTAATTATTTGAGTAAGTGATTACTGAAATTATTTATTATTATATTAAATGAAATATTATAAATTTGGCATAAAATGTTCGTAACGAGAAAATATTCTGATTATTTGGTGTTTCACCCAATAAAATTTAATTAAACACTCTGAAAGGCACAGGACCAGATAATTAAGTATTCAGTTACACGTCCAGTTTTTGTGATTAGGCAAAGTATGCGTGAAGAAGATTTACCTAAATTTATGACGATATAACAAAGCGATTTACTGTTAGGTAAACGTGAATCGCCCCTAACAACAGAATGGCGTCAAATGTTAATTATGTTAGTAACATTGTATTACATATCTCGACAATGCCAGTGTCGGTATTCAAGTAGGATAGTTTAACTATTATAGTAGAATAATGGCTAAATATAAAAAGGTTCGTACACATGTGAAGACAATTGAATACTGATATCGGATACAACGGATTTTCTAGTGGCAAAAGGCTAAGAGATAAGCCAATTAAGCACGAAAACGCCGCATCAGATTTTTTATTTATATTATTTTTTACATATTCCATTGTCACAAACTATCGCATAGTCAGAATTTTTTTTTATTAAACTTTTGTGTATTCTTTAAAAATCACATATTTACACTATTATGAAATATATAATATAGATACATAACGTATCGTATTTAAAAATAAAGATAGAGCTTAGTAAGATGATGAAACTGGAAAAAAAAATAGATTATCTTTATCGTGTAAGAATTAATAGAAAAATTTAATCTTACAAATATATTAATCAATACCTACGTATTTAAGAACATGAAATGTAGCTATTCAATTTAGATAATGTTAGGTGACCAGGGTGTGGTGATATTTTGCACGTTTTTGAAAATGTTTTATTGTGAGATGCAGGATATCTGATGCCTGCGTTTTGAAGTTGTGTGAAAAAATTGGTATGCGTCTGCTGGGTGGGTTTGTACAGTCAGATCGGAGGTTATCGCGATTGTAATTTAAAGAAATATGTATTTATTACGCATTAAATTGAAACAAATTCCCAAAAAGAGATTACATATCCATTATATTCAGCGTAGAACGCTACACACAATTCTCTTTTCATTTCAAGTAATATTGTTTTGCTCGTGTATAACATCAGTTAACTAATTGCTTATGCTCAATTCGTAGGTGTCGTTGGCAATGTGTGTAGCGTTTTGGGGCCTAAAGATTTATCAATATCTGTATCGAGTAATAGATAATTAATAGGAATTTATGTGTTTAGAGAAGTATTTTAAATATTATTAGGTAATATAATGATATCGTAAAATATTAATTAGATCAGTGTTTAGGATGAGTTGCCAAATTTAAAGTCGAAACACATTATTTTAGGTAATAAAAATGAATTATCTTAACATTTATTGAAAAGTTAATGAAAATGTTACAGTTAAATTATATTTGAGAGTTTTATTGAGCGCAATATATGCAATTTAATTCATTATAAGAGAAGATTGTTTCAATTTGTTAGTTAAAGTTATGCGTTGAGAGACGATGTGAAAGTTGTTTTCGAATGTCGGTTGAGTCCATTTGTCTACTTTGTGAGTCACGACCTATCATCGTTGGTAGCTAACCTTTATTCAGCGGTCTGTCTTATGTGTCCTTGTTTTTCCTTTTAAAACATATCACTCGCATATCACCCTGGATGTGTATTTCTAATAATTTTATTGCGCTTTATATCTCTTACTACATAAGCTGTACTATTTAGTGTTTCGTAATTATATGGAATAAAGGCCAACATATCAATAAATAAATATTTGGCTAAGGCACATATATAAAATATAAACTATTCTAATCCTTAAATCTTTCCCGATTATCCTCATTTTATTAAATGGCGGCCCTTCGCGAGTTTTATTGTTTCAATATTAGTTATTAGTCGTCATTTAATTCTTGTGTTTAATGTTAAGCCTTTGTGTGTTTATTTTCTTACTTATTTTTTATTTTATAATTAAACTATTATTATCATTGATATGTTTTTTTTTTCATTATTTTTCACCTTAACCATTTCACACCTGTTCCTATATTGTTTCAAAAATGTACCAATTGTTTACAGTACAACAATGTTTTGCAAAATGATACCAGCATCAAGATTTATTTTATAACACGAATTCCAGTTATAGTTGTGTCCCTGTTAACTATTTCCATTATTTTTTAAATATTGAACATATATTTGTAAATAAATATAAACGTTAAAGGGGATCAATATTATGAAATGATGTACATTAGTACACAATTGGTATTCTAGAAATATTCGTACTTTTAGATCTTAACTTCTATCTATATTCTGACAAAACTAGACTATGCTTCAAAGTACCTATATATATATATATATATATATATATATATATTAAATTTGTGAATATTTAATATGTCTTGTTTAATTGATTTCTCAAATTTGCTACATTAAGGCAAAATCATACGTCGTTTAATTGAATATTTGTGAAAGGAGTAAGGGACTTAAATATTGCCAATGATAATTATGTTTTATATAATATTGACTTGTGGAATATACTACGCACAGGGTATAATGTGAATAAAATTTAATTTCTGCCCGAGGCATGTGGCTCGAGGTGGATATTTAGTGTCCGTGCCACGTCCCTTATTTCCGCAATATGAAAAGAACTGAACCATTGCATAAAGAAATGTTGCTAGCGAAAACAATGTACAACTGCCAATTAATAGGGTGAAATGCATAGAAGAAAAAAGAGAAGGTCACCTAATAGTAAAAATGTTAAACGGACTTTTCACCACTTCATCTATGCCTATAAAGTGGCAGTTATACTCGTGTTACTTATATTAATGTAAATAGTATACACTGCGAGTAAATAATTATAAATTAAATCTAAAATAGTAATATTAACATAATCATTACTATAAGATTTACTAGATACGAATATTCTATCCTAATTTCTTTAGTCACTCTTATTAACCTAACAATTATCGGAGAACCTTCCTAGAGACTATTAGAATGATCTTGTTTTAATTATTACATTTAAATTAATTAAATAATGGTGTGCAAATTAAAAGGTTGTGTGTAAAATTAAAAATAGATAAATAGATGTATACATTTGTTCAAGTAATAAAAAAAAAAGTTTCTTTTACTCAATTATGTTTGCTGTCATACAATTTATAGATGAATAATTCCAAGATAACTTTTGATTCTTAATAAAGAGAAATTTCTCAAAAAATTAACAGGGAAATAAAAATATCAATCTTATTTTGGATCAGAATTTTAAGCCTGTAACTAAAGAAATTATATTATCAATAACAAACTTAGTTTGCTTGCACATTTTTATTGAAATTAAATATGTTTTAATGATTGTTAAAATAAACTTTTAAATAACGCGAAATATCTATCATAGGCGACTGGAAGCCATTTATCTCTAAATATACAAATTGGAACTGGAAGCACACTGTCTACTAAACTGCAGTTGTATGAATTATAATATACACAATATTACTAAGTGACTACCCTATTAAACTCTAGATTTATTCTTTGTGATTTTATAATAAAATATAGTTGGAAATGTCTTTTTATTTTATTTATAAGACAAATTTAATCATTATACAATTATGATATACATACATACATAAACATGCAGATCCTGCAATATTACTACTGGTGTATAGTGACCATCTAAACGGAAAGCCGATGTCCAGCGGCATGCGTTCGTAAACTTATTACATTTTTTAAAATTTATTTTATAAATTGTGGCGTAGCCAAAAATTGTTATCAAGTACTTATTCGGAAGACCGGATGTAGGTATGATCGTCTAATTTATTCTCTAGAAGAACTGACTAGATGCTAGACTTATATTGGCGTCTCATTTGAATGTCCACTACACACCTCTGGATTACCTAGAGTCAAAGCTATCGACTAGGGGCTATAGTACAGACGAAATCTTTGTGACGTATATCTTCAATCTGCATAAAGAGGCTATATAATTTTTCAAATACCTTAGTAAGGAAAAATCGAAAATTATTAAAGATAAAATAATTTCGTACATGGATGTAATATCGCCGTTATTTTTTTAAATAATAGAATACTGCAATAAAAGACATTTTAAATATTTGACTTTCGTAATAATAAAAGATTGTTTAGATTAAGAAATAAATACTTGTAAATATAAGGTCCTTCATACTACAAACTCCATAAAACAAACATTAATAGGATTTACTATTGTACAATATTTAATAGAGTCCAAGTTATTTGCAATCTGATATACTTGACTTCCTCAGTACTTATTCTAAAAAGACGAATATTTTAATAAAAACGAGTACGAGAAAGTTTGCAATTTCAATTAAAATGTAAAAAAAAAAATGTAACATCGAAGTAAATATTATTATAAATCAATTTTATTGATAAATGCATAGTTACTCGAAATCGTCTCGTTTCAAAATACATATTCCATAGATATACCCTAGACCCAAACTCTACGCCGAAAAGTTAACAAGCTTAAATTTAACCATTCCGGCTAGGTTGAGTAAGTGACAACTCAGTGATCAGTGTCACGCGACGTCAAAAACAATTTGTTAAAATAAAACACAGTTCATGGAAGCTTATGACGTCGTTGAGATTCACAATTTTGCTAATAATCACAAACGTGAAACTGTTCATGAAGCTTTAACGATATCAAAAATAACGCCACTTTGAAATCATCTCGGCATATGTGAATTTGATGGCAATCAGACAATTTAACAGATTTTAAATGACATTAGGGTGATAACTGTTTAATGGATTTATTTTAGTACCTAATTCAGCCAAAAATATGTTTCATGAATTAACTGATCTTGATAACAGTATAAGAAACAACAACACATACAATTGAAATAAAACAATTGTCATTAAATGTTAAACTGTTCTTAAAGAGTAAATTTTCAGCAATTGTGATATATTCAACTATAGCTCCCTAAGCATAGTGTAGATGATTGAAAGTTGCGGTGGCAAAAATTATGGTTTTTAACTGCTAAAATACCTTTGAGTGAAGTACTTTGGTATTGAGTAACCGAGTACTTCAAATTGAATACTCAAAGTAGTGCCGACTCTACTCGACGTAAATCTGTCAATTGTCAGAAATGTCAGATGTTACGTCAATTGGTAATATGGGAAATTCATGAGAAAATTAGATCGAAGGTTTTCAACTTCAGCGGCTGTTTTTTAAAAGTGTGTAATATAATACGGCATATGAAGTATGAGTTTCGAAACTTAAGATATAGTGATATTTATTTTAAATTATGGTTACGAATAAATGTGAATTATAAACATGTTAAGAACAGTTGTTAGGTTAACTCCAAATTTCATTATACCAATTTTTCGCACGAGAAATGAAAACGATACTGATTTTATCAATGGCCCTGTGATAAAAGATACTAATAAAGGATGGGATAGAGTAAAAGCTATGTATAGTAAAAAGTAAGAAAAAAATTTTTTTTTCGTTTATTTGGTTCTCTATGTTTGAAATCGACAATAGTGTAATATAGCGAATATAGGTGATATTTTCATTGTATACTAGTGATTTAGTTGTTATGTGTATCTTTCCCATTATTTCTTCATAATTCATCTTTCCTATGAGTTTGCACCAGGAGTATTTAAACTGTGAATTTGCTGTAATAAAACAAATTTTTGATGCGAGACACAATAAAAATGTAGTTAGAATCATTGAGAGTAGACAAGGGGATAGATAAGTAATTAGAAGATGAAAAAACGAATGAACCTTTTTTGCCTGAGGTGGCTTACTAGATAAAAGACCGGTTTTCATGTTAGGCAACATGAATGGTTATAGGTTAAAATTCCAACATGTACCTCTGGGTTTTTCCAGATTAACTACAGATTTAGGCCTACATGCTGACAGGTGAAGGAAAACAACATTAGAGAACTCATGGCATTTAATAGGAATATATGAGTGCTCTGATAATGGCAATCAGTAGTGCTACTGGCTATGTTGGGGAAGACACCAATTCTCAGTGGACACAACCATTAATGTATCTCAGCTCACCATGAAATAAATATTGTGTGTCAATATATTGTTACTCCTCAGTGAACATGAAGAAGTTTCAATGGAATTACACAATGTAGTGCAATCAACACTTGCTGGTGCATTTGTAGGAGCATGTTTTGGCGGATTCGTACAATCAAGACAAGCTTACCTTTATTATATTGAAAATAATCAAGCAACAATTTTTTATTCAATCACAGAGGCTAAGGTATGTTATAAATAAAAGAAAATTTTTGGTGCAAAGAATCTAGCTTTCTAGCTAGCTTAACTACTTTAGGTTCTATGGTGATATGTCAGTCAGGATAAGAGTTTTTATGCATATAGATTTTAGATACATTATTACTACTGACATATTAGAGAATATTTCTTTTAACCAAAGCTATTAAATATTAGAAAGAATATACATTAGACTTAAAAATAACAAAAGTGAGAGCTATCACGATGTTTTAAGTTAGAAATAATTATAAAAATAACTAATTTTAATTACAGAAAAAATTACAAGACTATGTTACTGTAGCCTTTGCAAAAGGTGCATATAAATGGGGATGGAAACTAGGATTATTTACAGGAGTATTCAGGTCAGTTTTATGAGTAGATTCCTTTAATTTGCTGATAAATATCAATAAAGTATGGTAGTAAAAATTCTCAAGTTGAAATATATTTAATTTTTAGAGACAGTCAAACTAATAGTGTATGGTTAAATTACATTTTCAAGACTGTATGAGAATTTTTTAAATAATTTTTAATTCTATGTATATTAGCTTATGAGTCAAGTTTGCTTAATTAAGTGTTGCTAGTAAAGATAATTATAGGAAATAGTATTTAAAAAATATAAGAATAATAGGGGGAAAAAAGAGTGTTGCATTTAAACTGTTCCTAGAATAATTATTTCATTTCATTTAAATAAGGCAGTTACAGTTTCAATCATTAGTAAATGAAGAATAATATATAATAATAATGTTATTCATGAATTAGTTTACAACAGATAGATCATACCTGATTGATAATATTCTGAGTAAAAAAATATTTTTTTCTTTTCAGTTTAATAGCAACAACGGCTTCTGTATATAGAGGTGATAACACTCTAGTGGATTACATAACTGCTGGTGCAATCACTGGTGGTTTGTATAAAGTTAATTTAGGAGTTGCAGCCACATTTATTGGAGCCACTCTAGGTATATATATTATTTAATAATAATCATATTTATGGACAATTACATGCATTGATCTAATCCCAAATTAAGCTAGCGCTTGTCCTACGTCCTATAGGTACTAGACAAAAATATATATACTTAAATACATACATAGATATACAATCATATATTGCAACACATTAATCTACTCATCGTAGAAAATTTTGCCAGTGCCAGGAATCAATCCCAAGACCTTCGATTCGTAAATGGGGTAACTATGAACTGCACTGTTGGTCATCATATAGTATCTTCATACTTCCCCTCCAGAGTAATTGGATGTGCTAATAAAAAAATTACTGTTGTCAATGTAAAGCTATGTTCTCAGCCTTTCATGTTGACCCACTTGTTGCAATACTTTTATAGTCCTATTCTTTTACAGGTGCAACATTAAGTGCCATTGCTGGGGCAACAATATTAGGCTTACTCAAGGTTACCGGTCTTTCAATGAATGAAATAAGACAGGCACTTTATAAAATTAAGCAATCAAGGTAAGATTGTTTGATCTTAATTTAATTTAGCAGTATTTGTTAATTTTCAAGCAAATTTAGTCACTGAAAATATGAACTATCTATTACATAATGTAAACTACCTTCCAAATGTAGTTTGTTTTACAATGAAATCATGAGATGTGATGTAGTGATTATAAACTAGTGTAAAATGTGAGTTATTAAAAGTTTGGATTACCTATAAACAATTATTGTCATTTTAAAATTAGTCTCCTAGAAGTAAAACTTAGTGAAAAATGATTGCTTTTCTAACTTTATTACTAAGGAACATTATTTAGCCTATCACTACCAGCAATTATTAGGGATTCAACACAAAAAAAATGTTAAATAATTATTATTTATTTTACAGAGAAGATCAATATGATCAAGCTGTAGAAAAATCTGCAAAAATAAAACACGACAACCTGACAAGACATCATGATATGCTTGTCGAAGAAAAGGGTGAAAAAAAGATAACTGACCTTTAGAGTTTAGATATAGTATAGTCTATGGCAGCAATTGTTTGCAATGTAATTTATTGTAAATAAACAGATAAAAAATACATCGATATCAGTAGTTACTATACTTTTTGCAGTATTGCGTACCATATTCTTTAGCTCATAAATGATAAAGAAAACTATACAATATAATTAACTTTTTTTTTTAGAAACATGAGTAAAATTTATAGTGACCATTATTTGAAATCCAAGTGGATATTTTTTAAAAATAATAAAGGATTTAAAATTTAGTTGTTGAGTATAAAACAAAAAATATCCGCAATTCACACACACAGGTTCATAAATTTACTCCTGAAATTACAAAAAATTTAAGAGATTGTTTTTCTAAAATGTACATCGGGCTTACATTAAAAAAAAATTGTATTGAGGCCTAGTTGTTTATCTTAAAAAAAAAAGGTTTTTACTAATCATTAAATAAAACAACTCTTTTATAAAAGCCTTTTATTGACAATTACATTGCACGATCAGACTAATACAGCTACATACAAAAATAGTATAAAATATTTACATTCTTGTGCTTTCATTACAAATAATTGTAGCACACTTTATACATATTTATTGTATTACAAAAAGAGTTTTTCATTACCCATGTAAGAAAAGATAATACTTTAAATTATTAAAAAGTTGTGGTTCATATGTATCTACCTAACTTTATAGATGGCAAGAAAATACTTTTGTATTTATAGTAGGAATAAACGATACTGAATAAATCTTAAAAACAAAAAACGTTTATATAAAATAATTATTGTCTCTTTGTACGTATGTTTATTATATTGCGAATTAATATATTATGACGTATATGCACACAAATAAAAATATATTTCATAAAATTTATTAAGATTACAAAAAAAAAACGAATGTTACGTCATTATTGGTAACATTTAACTCATGAACTCGAATAAAATAGTCCTTTATTTGAAAAAAATAAATTAGTTAATTTTGAAACATCTTCACGCTTACGATTTAGGATGCAGTATGATTTGAATTTTTTAGTAATATTAATTTTAAATCCGAGTTAGGATGGGAAGGTCGCTCTAGTGTGGAGTAAAAATATTTAAAAAATAGACAAAAAAAAACTTAAAACTACAGCTAACCATACTACTTTTGTAGACAAAAGCAAAATATATGAATCGACAGATTTAACTAAATAAAACTTTTAACATTAAAAAACAAATTTATAATAATTAAAACATCATTATAATTTAATTAAATTCCTATCATCACATAT
Organism: Automeris io; assembly: GCA_036320925.1. Taxonomy (NCBI): domain Eukaryota; kingdom Metazoa; phylum Arthropoda; class Insecta; order Lepidoptera; family Saturniidae; genus Automeris; species Automeris io. Next base: position 11,702,629 of record JAUDJH010000008.1, on the reverse strand, counting down.
ACATATTATATATATATAAGGCTACCAGAGCTAGAGTGGTACAAATAAAATTAGAGTTTGCTGCATATATTATACTCTTAATAAATATCAAGTTTACTCGTTATAAGCATTGCTTTTTCTACCAATGTAATAATCATTTTTATGTATTACTCCCTAGACCAGAATAGTTCATTTAAATGGGGCCACTATCATTGTGTCATTAATTTAGCGCCTCTAATTCTGGCGATTCGGTATGCACATAAAAAAAGTAACTTGCTTACGATATTTTATGTAAAAAAAACGAGATAAATCCTTGCAGTTTAACCTCTCTTTACATTCATTCAAAGTGTTTTTAAGAATATTGGAGACAGCTTTATATGTCGCATCTAAAAAACCATGTTCATACAACTATATTAATAATAGCTAATAAATACCACTAGACTGTCCCAAAAGTTGACCTCAAACGAAAATGACCTATGCAATTTATATAATGAATTAATATAAAAATACAATACTATGTGAAGGGCGAAATGATTTTAGTTGAATAACTAATGCTGGACATTATTTTTTGTTTTGAGAAACAATTATTTTTGTAAGAATAATGCAGCAGCAAACTTAAAAATGACAAAATATCCACTTAATTTTACTCTAGTTCTGGTGACCTTGTGTTTAAAAAAGACTTCATGATTTTTTCCTATTAACTGTAATAACGCAATTTATTATAATATGTATATTTTATTCTCAATATTTATTTATTAATACGTTATTCTTATTAATAATGACTTCGATAATACTTTCGATGAGTATCCAAAAGCGCAAAGTAGGCTAATATTAAAATGTTTTACATAAAAATCTTACAAGTATTTTGGCTGCTGTGGAAAATCAATTACACGGTCTCATAAAAATTAAAACTGCACTTTAGATGAAATAATGACGATAATATTATCGAAGGCCGTTTTTTCATTGGTCGATATCGGTTGTATTATGAGGAACTTTGGCTATTAACATTACTAGTACATATAAAACTATAAAACAACAAATCTTCTAGATAAAGTAGATCTTTTAAGAATCAGAATTTGTGCGATTGATAATTATCTAGTCATGTTAATAGTTTAAGAGGCAATCGTTTATTAGCGTCCGTAATTTTTACTGTTATCGGCAAATGAAAAATCAGCCTATCACAGACGAGGGCGAAGCATGAAGTGACGTAAATAGATGTGGCATTCCATTAGTAACATTTCATTGCTATGTTACCAGCCAAGATCTGGCTTGTAATAAAGGCGGGTTTACATGTGTATCATTTGTTCGATCCGCGATTTCTCAGTGACACTGATACGATATGCGATACGGCCCGGTCCTTGTCGAGTCAGTTTTTGCCCAATTAGCAAAATATATCAGACGGCCAGAACTAGAGGCCCTTGTGATATCGTCAAAATGACAATGATACAAACTAACTGGGTTATTCTGATCTAGCTGTTGCTAGCATAAAATCATGTTATAATATAAACAATGCTATAACGATATGAACGATTGACATTACGAATTCACTCCATATTATAATATGAAGTAAATTAAAGGCTTTCATAATTCGATTCGGGGTGTGACAAAATGACATCGATATGCATTGGATCGAGTAAATGATACACAAATGGGCTAACTTTAGATGTGTTGTTCTAGAAATGGTCTGTGATCCATTAACTATCACTGAGCAAGCAAATACATAGGACGGGAAACCAACATATATTTGAGCAAGATCAATATTTACAAAGTAACTTTGATCTTTAATGAAGAATTACGGAGGTTTATTATGTGCTTTGCGGTTTGGTAATGCGTTTTGCGCCTCTGTTCGGTGGGCCTTTAGGCTTTGCGAAAGCTGGACGGTGTAAGTTCCGTTTAGGATGAATTTCATCGTAAAGATATTCTTCAGTTAATTCCTTACCATCATCGATTTCCAACTGAAAATTTAAAAACATATATCATGTCAAAATTATATCTGCTACCGGATTAAAAAGATAAATTTATTACGAAGAGTTAACAAGAAATTATAGTAATTAGTCTTTTGAAAAAATCTTTCAGAGATATAGGTAATCTAGGCGTAGGGCTGTCTGCATTGTTCATGACTAGTGATGAAAATGCCCGGGAATTTTCCTAAAGTGCCCAAAACTTGTATGGGGAATATTCCCGGGAATTTACGAAATGTTCGCGGAAGTGCTGGGCACTTTGGGAAAATTCCCGGGCATTTTCATCACTATTCATGACCCAGACGTTACTATACATCTTGAATCGCTCCATTCGCGCAGAGATATTGCCTCACTGAGCATTTTTTAACGTATGTATGATGCGCGTGTCCTGAAGAGCTATTTAACTTTATTCCACCCCCTCCTTTCCACAGTAGAACCACGTGTGCGGGACTATGGAGTCACAGCTATACGGTAGCTCACATCCCGGCTAGAACTAAGAAGTACTCTAACTCCTACCTACTTTTGCCGAGTCGTTGGGCTGTGGAATGTTCTTCCGGTGAGCGTGTTCCCATTGTCCTATGATATTGAGTCCTTTAAGCGAAGCGTAGAGATATTTTTGCAAGCCGCCATGATCGCTGCGACTATTAGTAGGTTTTTATAACTGTTGATAGTCGTTCTGGTTTTTGGACTTCTTCATGCTTACCATTAGACGTGATGTACTCACTGCGCCGTGTCCGGATAAAAAAAAACTGAATTAAATGACGTATGAAGGATATATGTACACTTAAGGTAATATTTTTACAATTTTTGAATTACTAGCTGGCCCGACAAACGTTTTGCCATATAAATAAATAATTTCTAGTGAATATCTTCTGTATTATAATATAGATTTTTCGTCACAGTGGCTTCCACATTAAAGGTATATACTTTCGCGGACTTTTATTTATAACTATTGAAAACAAACAATCCTACGTTACATCATCTTTGTGTAACTTCAACGGTTTAGGCGGTGTACGCCAAGATAGCTCTCAGAGGCCAGATTTTTTCCGACTTAATTGACATGTATCGTTATATTACGACCAAAATTACATAAAATCATTACAAATTGTAGCCTATATGTTATTTCCATGTATAATCCATATTACTGTAAAAGTTTCATGCAAATCCGTCCAGTAGTTTTATCGTGAAGAGTAACAAACATATTCACAAACTTTCGCATTTATAATATTAGTGGATTGTAACTGTAAATGTCGCATCAAAATTGTAAATTCCTATTTTTGCTGAAAAAAAAAAAACACCTTCATTTGAAACTTCACCTGCATTTTTGAAGTATTAGAATATTGTTGGCCATTGAAATGGATAACATTGTATTACTATAAATATTATAATGTAAATAATATATGTATTATTGTATATATAGAACATGTACTCTCACCCTTTTAGTAATTTCTACTCCCATTTTTTCGATAATCTCTAAAAACTGTCCCTTGCAGCTAGAATACATCATCCGCTCCTTTATGCTACAGCTGTATCCAGGCATTGAATAGATGAATACTAAAACCAAACATTTAAACTATTTTATTGGGTTTTATACGTAAGAAATACACCTGTTGGCTGTTGGTTGTTGGCTGACGCGGCCTAAAAGGAAAGTCTAGTGTCAGTCACCGATGGCTGACGCGGCCTAAACGGAAAATCTAGTGTCAGGCACCGATGGCTGACGTGGCGCTCAACGTGTTCGTCTCAACTCGTCCCTCTTGCCTGAAGTTGTAAAACCATCCCAGAAGCATTTTGTCTCGTTATAAAAAACATATTCTTTTTAATATACCGCAACGAAAGTTTATTTACAATTGTAATTATAAAAATCAAGGTAAACTCACCTACACTGTCCATATGGTCACCTTCGTGTGTGTGTTTAAATACGTAAAGGTGATATCTCGCTTGATCGGTGGGCACTTGTTGAGGCAGTTCTACTAATGATATCCTAGCTGCTTTTGAAAGATTAATCTCTTCTTGTTCTATATCTGAAAATTATTATAATTCTGGTATGAATTCCCAATCTCGTGTTCGAGGACCGCTGGGAGTTCGTGGTTTTATTTCAGAGGGTCCGCAGATAAAACTGTACTTCTGAGATTGTATCTCTTATTGAGAATAAAACTGATCTTATGGCAATTTTTTTTTATGATCCTGGGGACCCTAACCCTAGGAGATCTGGAAAATAGGTTGGGAAAGGCTAGTGTAAATAAATAAACTGCCTAATAAGCAACGAGATTTAGTTTCTTTCATGTTTCACAATTTCAATGTCTTTATTTAATTTTGCTCTAAAGAACAATATTTCAAAACGAAAGACTAGAGTTTCGTGCTTGCTCTTCTCAGTATATATTGAATTCTAAACCAGTAGTACATTTATTTTCCTAAAGTGCTTGTAATATACCATTTTTTAATCCAAGGGTAAATTCTGCATAGGTCAATAAGGGCCACTGTAATGACATCAACTCTGGTGTGTCAGACTCCTACTGACTAAAAACCTCCCAGGGTGTCCTTCCAATCACTCCAACCTGGCCTGGGAATCTAGATTATTCCGGACACTTGGGGAGCAAACAGCCTGTTTAGGTTTCATCTCTGTGAGGTATGGGTGTGAAGAGCCCACCCTTCCAAACCCTTCTCACGGGCAACGCGCTGCCTTCCTTCTATCCGGGCAGCAGACTCCCTCAAGTCTACTGCCTGGATTTGTAATAGGCATAGTTAATGTAAATATATAAGCTATGAAATAGTAATGTCTAAAAAGGATATAAATACATATCTTTTTTTTTAATTGGAAAACGCAAATATTGTTTGCTACTGTTTTAAACATGATAGATTGTATCGAATTTGCTTTCACATCCCTTAACTAGTATATGCAATTACAGACTATAGTCCAGTTGTATTGGCATTAACACTAAAAAAATATATTTTTCTATACTATTAAAGGGGTGTGCTCATGTTTCTTTTTCTATCAAACAAATATTTGATACTGGGTACCGTAGATACAATATTCTTATACATTTATGTAATCAGTAAAAATTTGGTGATTTTTTTATCAGTGGTGCATAAGACCACTTTTGCGCATATATACAGTTGATGCTTTAGGAATTTTTTTATATTAAAGTAGTAATAAATATCATAATTCAAGTTAAAAATGCATACCTATTTTAAATTGTAGATAGTTGTAGGAACCTCGTTGGAGATCAATGATGGCTTGTCTAGCAGATTCTGTAATAGGAAAGGATACTCCACCCATTGTTGACTGCCTGAAATGGTAATTATAAAATGTAAAATTCAAAGTTATAAAGTTGTAGGGATGTACGTGATCTTTTGACCATTACAATCAACTTATTTCTACTAGGCTAGAGCCAAAGATAAATAAGATTCAATATTCAATGATTTGCCAAAGTATCATGGATCTAAACTCTTAGACAAAACTTTACCATCCCAAATATATTTAATTAGGCACGCTTCAGATTTTACAAAATTATTTCATGGAGTACTCCAGTTGTAAACTGTAACGAATTATGTAATTATAGTCACATAATACATTATTACTATTTTAGTTTTGAGCACAAGATCATCATTGATATATTGGATGACATTTGAAAAATTTAAAACCATGTTTGTATGTATTGCATATGTTGATTGCGACACATTTCTTTTTTTTTCTGTACAAACTGGTTTCTATGGTGGAATAGCAAACACTGGTAATGGTTGTTATTAGTAATTATAAAAACAATGTTATTTATAACAAAACTTTTATAAAGAAACTAGCTAAGACAGCAACTTGGCTCACAAAGTAACAACCATTCCCGTTGAAAAATGATAATACTTCTTTAATGTCCATTTACTCCTATAATATTAATATAAGCATCTTGGCAATCAGATAGTTTCAAAGATTACCTCGTGCAATACTGATATTGTAAGTAACGTTATTGAAAAGTTAGTTGCAAGCTTTATGCCATAAAAATATTAGTATAGAGATTTTTCAAATTTACTAGAAAATACGTTACCTAGAATCAGTACCGTAGTTTGTATTGTGTTCACTTTCTTGTAATTCTTTTAATGCTTCCTCTCTGTCTGTTAATGGTGCAGGCGCACTCACTCCGCTTAAATGTGCTTTGTAGCCCTTGAGAGATACTTCTTCCTATGTGACAGAATATAACGTTAAAGGCAGTATGTCTAAGGACAAAGACGCACCAATGCTGCTTGACTCAAAATAATTGATTTTGATAGATGGTTAAGTGTATTCTGATGAAGCAATATGTACTGCCAAAAGCTTTGTTTTATCCACACACTGCCTTTAAACACAACCAATTTTCAATAGATTTATATTTAAATGTTTTCCAGAAATTTTGTTTAGACTGATATAATTAACAGGGAAATATAATTGCTTTGAGTTACACAAAATTTTGAAGTTGACAATTTTCCCTGTGCTCTTTGTGTGTGCAGTTGATTCTTTGACTACCACTGGCTCAATAAGAGAGCACTGTATATTTGGTATAAATTGCATCTGGACATTGATAATGCACCATCAACTAATAGTTTCAACAGTAGACTCATTTAATAATAATTTGTTTCCCTTTGTTCAGAAGATTATTTTTTTAAAATGTAATAGTTACCTTTGCAGTAGCATGCATTTCATCCTTAATATGTGCTGAACCAAACTCCTGTTTAAGAGTGGCCTTTGTAGACGCGTATAACATCTTCTGCCTCACAGCAGCACTGTCAGGTGACCAACTTAGGAAGAGCCATTCATGGCCAAGGGAGTTCTTTGAATCAAACCTGGAAAAAAATTTGCATTTTGCAAAATCATCCACACCAATAAATGGTACATGAGCATATATACTTTTTAAATGTCATTAATTTAGCTGCACACGTCACATGCAAAATTTTAATTTAAAAACCAGAAACAATATTGCACCTATATTATTATATTATATTAGAAAGTTGTGTTCTAAGCTACTAGGGTTCAGATTTATAAATACTACTTAAAGTTAGCTTAGACTTTACTCCAATATTACAAATTGTCATTCAATTAGTATCAAAATAATTTACTGATTTTCTCAACTTGGACTTGACTCTGTGATTATCTTTGCTGTACCTAAGTTCCTAATATATATTTAGTTTCTTATCAGCAGAATTGAAATAGTGTCAATAAATCTCAACTCCACAGCGGCGGTATATAGCATGAACTCTACTTTCCTCTTATTTCACCCCTGACACCTCAAATGATTGTTCTATTAAGACCTTTTTTTAGAATGACTGTATGGTTTTTAGATTATGATGCAACTAAAATTACGATTTAATACACTTTCTTGTGAACACCCTTCATTATAGCAGTGACGTGCATAGGATATTGGGACAGGGTAGGCAGAATTCGCGTAATTAATTTGAATAATATATTATGATAGTAAATATTATATTGCTTTCATAGGAAAGATAAACGACGTGAATGTAGAATAGATATGAATATAAATGGTTCTTTTTTTGTTTAACTTTAAGAAATTTATTCCAGACTTATTTATCATAAGGGCATGCAATGCTTGCATGCATCTATGGAATGAACGCTACTGCATTATAGCCACACTATTTTATATTACACTGACAGTTTACCTGTACAAAATGTAGCATGGCTGTTCATCGATAATTAAGCTCGGTACATATTTGTCAAAATCTTGTTCCCATGAATGTTTTGTTGGATAATATTTGGCCATTTGCAATTGTTCTGTAAGACAATGCGCATATTATATTTATTGTATGCCTAATAATATTTATATATTTATGTATGGGCTATCGACAGTTCCATTACATTTTACATTCACAATGGGATCACATGCACAAGTGAAATGTCTGCAACGGATACTAATAAACTAATAACTAATATGTAATTTGGAGAAGACTTCTCTCTCAGGACTGGCAAATTGTCGGAGAAATTAATATCATATTAGGAGAGCCGACGTCGGTAAATGCTAAAAGAATTTACAGACTTATACAGTTGTCACTTCGCCAGAAGTGAGGCCTTACGAGGCTGGCATAGTCATCAAGGATGCACTAAAGTCTCATTATTATATTTGATTAAAAAAAAATGTAATTTACAAAAATCAGCAAGTTCTGACTTGTTACAGCTCACTATCCAGCTTGTTAATGTATATAAGAATCAAATGTGTTTAAGAGGAATTACATTAATTTGAGCTTTGATCCCTATAATAATAAATCTTTATTTTTACAACAAATTTGTACATCTAATATAACAGGATAATAAATATCAGTTTTACAGAAACACCGCTCTGACCAGCGCAAAATTAAAAGTCAAGACTTAATGCCAAATAAACAAAATATGTTGTGACATGTTCAAAGGCAGCAGTTTCAATTTGCAAGCGAATTAGTTGTAAATGAAGTATAACGGAAATTGCTGAATATCTCTAAGACCTCAAATGGCCAAAAATATTTGTTCATGGCAGTTTACTATATAAATAAAACACTTTGGTAAGGCTTTTGTTATAAATCTATTTTTTTAACATAATGGGAATTAACTATCATAGACCTTCATAGATGTCATCATCATATCAACTATCATAGACCTTTGCAATTCCTAGTCAATTATATCTGAAATCTCTGGAACTCCTTTGCACCTGAATTTAATTTTGTTCAATGACAGTCAATTATAAAGTTAACAATTTATGGAATGAATTATAGTTTGGGTTCTGATTGATTTTATGGTTTACTCAATTGTAAATCTATTTAAACACAATTCTTTAATTATAGAAATTTCACACAATTGCCCATTGCTAGCTTAGCATACTAATTCACTCCTATTTTTTAAAAAATCTTACCATTTTCAATTATGACCTTTAGCACACGTATTTTACCGTCCCGACACTTCCCGATGTACTTTTTTAGTTCAGCGTTAGCTGTAATACATAGCAACATTTAGTAAGATAATCGTATAAATAAATAAATTGTATAAATATTAAGCAGTTTGCAGTCTTATAAAAACATGGAACAAATAAAATGATGTTTTATGCAAATATTTTGATTCCTTAAGAAGTTAAGATACAATTATCAGAAATAATAAATTGCTAAAGTTTAAGCCGATCTTTGAACCCTTCTACAGTACCTATTACTATATAAAATTAAGTTTGGAATATATATTTGTCGTCTTTGAATTTTAAATTAAAGTAAATTAATGTATATTTAGTACATACATACCCAAAATTGAAGATTTTTATAAAATGATCGTTTATCATAGTGCATTGATTTTAGATACATAAACATTTCATACCTTGAATTCCTGTTTGATGAGACATTACTACAATAAAATGTAAGTTTTACAGGTAAATTTTATATGTTAATAAAATATCTTTGAATGTATTGTAGAATGACGATAAAATTAATAAATAAAACATGTAAAAATACCGCACGTCATTTAAATCTAAAAATCACTAGAACGTAGAGATGAGAAAAAAGTGAAATCACTGGTGATTTGACAGTGAAAAATGAAAATCATATGGACTATTACAGAGATAGCACTATACATAATGACGCGTCTGAAAGAAATAAAGCTAATACGAGACTTGCTTCCTGTTGTTATTTCTCCCATGCCTACACAAATGTCAAAATATACACGACAAACGTAGTGTTACCAATCTCGGGTATGGAGATGTCCCTAAAATTATTTAAATACCCTAATTAAAAACCCTCACATCATTTTATAAAAAATTTAGCTATACTCAGATTTTTTTCTTGGTCTTTCAGATAATCAATTATATTCAAGATTTAGCTCAATTTTTAACTGACTTCGAAAAGGAGTAGATTGTATTTTTTATACTTTTCTTGGAAATTATTTTTTATTAGGTGTAATGCAGCTATTTATATTATAGTTGAATTATTCCCTTTCTATTTTTTTATTTAATTATCTTTTAGGGTCGCAAAGTCTATGAATCAGACCTGCAAATTAAAAATGTATTTTGACACTATTGTATGGAATATTAAAACGAATTTGACATTTCTTATTTGTTTGCCCGGTTTTACATATCAATCATTGTATTGGGAATGATTTTTTAGTTGTTTTCCTATTCATTATATTTTTTAATTTGTTTTAGATCAATTAAGCGAAAAATAAACAAATTATTGAAATAATAAGTTAACCTATAAAAAAAAATAACTCTTGTATAATTTAATTATTACCTAAATCCTAAATTATAAAATCAAACACCCATTAAATTAGTATCTTATTATAGAAATATGTTGATTTTCGAATATTCGAGTGATTAACGAAATACAGTAGAATTGTAGTTAAAATTTGTTAATCTTTTCTCAAACATCACCAAAATCAATGCTAAACTAGTACTACTAAATTAGTATGATATGTTTAAAATTATCTTATTTTCCCTGATTTTGTTTAAATGATTTGATTGAAAAACCTCCAAAACTTTACCCATCACAGTCACCCTAAACATATTATAATAACTTTAATTTAGGGGTAGCTCATAAGTTTGTATTACTGATCAATTTTCGTTGACGTTTGTTAAATCTCATAGACAATTTTTTTTGGTTCTAATGTAGCAGAAAAATATGGATATCAGGTCTTTAATTTTAGAGACCTGATATCCATATTTTTCTTGTATTTTTTTTTAATAGTAATAAATTAAAATAGTAGATAAATTTCTGTTTGTTTTCTTTTAGTGTGATTACTTAGCTTACGTTGACTTAATATATGCATATATGCAAATTATATGGGTACTACAGAATTGTTGGTCTCAAAAATATCTCCTAATAGTCCGTGACAGCATATTACGAGTATATGTCTATCTTTTGACTTTAACCTCCAACGACACATTTTAATTTATAAAAAAAAAAGCGTTTTAAAATAACGTGTTTTGTGACTGTATTTTGATCACAATATTGTTTCCGATCCGATTAAAATATGTTAATATATCATAATGTGAAAAAAAATGCATTTGTATGATGGCAGCAGGGTTCCCTAGTAGTAATGTATTACGTTCTGTGGCATTACTTGTCGATGTAGTAAATAATTGCAATATAAAAGACGCCGCTTGGGTGCAGATCCAAGTCAAGTATTCCTTTCACTTCTTTATTTATTTCGTTTTTCCGTACCCTATTGTTAGTGTTATACGGGTCAGCTCTTCCGTATGAATCTAGGGAATAGTACATTGTATAGAATTGAAATCTGTCTTTGTTATAGGGATGATACTACTCTCATCCGTAGATTAAATTTGACACTATATTTCACGGGGTACTAATTGAGCGGCAGTGATACTAGTACTATAGTAGTACTAGTAGGGAGTTAACCTAAACGTATGTTTCGGATTCTAGCAGTTGTTACTCAACAAGGCTACCAGGTCGGGATATATCGTTCTATAATACATTGAGCAGTACATTGCGATCTCGTCAGCTGCTGATGAGTCGCCTTTGCCGAGCAGCGACTCCTAGAAATTGAATCGTATTTTAAAAGTTAGGGTCCAATTCAGAATTTTCCCTTGGAATTAAAAAGACTATAACTGATCAATTAATTAACGACCAGAGTTCTTGGGTGCTAAAACAACTATAGTTACTTCGCTCGCCTTGTCGCGTTTAATGATCAGAGGCCGTTTAGGTACCTTCAAAAACAAAAATATTTCCTGCTTACTTTCATACGTCCTGAAAGTAGTCTTACTTCGATTGTGGCTTACAAAGACGTTTTGATGATATCATTTTCTCAATTTAACACCAACTGGATCAGGAATGTGACAACGCTGTATAAGAATTGTGGTTACTATCTCTTTCGATCAAACAAAATCGTTAATGCATTATTTAAACTATCTTATTTCATGTAGGTTATGGAACTGACTATGATTGAAAATACAATTTTATTATAGAGGCACGCTTCGGATCTCGTACTTCAGGTGGTGTGTTAAGCTTTCGATAGTGATAGCTGACAGTGTTCGTCAGTCGCTTACAACGAACCCCTTTCCATAGAATTGCATACATAGCGGTAGTTTGTAACTTGGCAGCTGCCGCTAGGTTGACACTGTCGAACCGCGACTGCCAGATTTAATTTGTACCTTTAAGATATCGCGTTTGCAGTTGCCGTACTTCTCGTGTACATATGTCAACACACGGTACATAAAGTTATTATTATTGTATAAGAATATAGAAAACTTAATTCATGGCATATTTAGGCATATGACACTGGAGGCGATCATTAGATTCTCATCTCATTGCTCTCCGCTATTATTGGACCACACTTTTTAGCAGCAAACACAATGTATTTTGTGAATTTATTAAAAAAAATATCTACTAAACACCTTAACGAAACTTTCAAAAATTGGGATCAACCCTATGTTATATTGATTTTGGTATAATACTTTAGTTAGTATTGATGTATTAAAAACAGGGCGTTTGAATGATCTTCACTCAATACAAAGCTAGGATCTCGAGCAGATTGTTAAGTTTCCCTACTCTTTGTTGTTCTCTGTCTTTGAGTTTATGTATTACGGATTCACAATGTCTTTTGTATTATTTGTTGGTCGCTTGTAGTTTTACTCATAGATTTGTGTAAAGAGGTACGTACCCAAAAGAATGAATAAAATTTACGGATTGTTATCTTACGTCATTGCAATTAATTTTATTCAATCTTCCGTAACTGTTTTGATATTAAATACCGTATATAAGGAAATAATAGTCATAGCTCCCAGTCTAGTTTATTGTACACTTCAATTTAATATTACTTAACAATCACAAAACTTTTAATAATACAGGTCAGTAAAGTCCTTTTTTGCACGTATACAATCCAATTAACCCAATCTACCTGTGATTTGTTAGTTTTCGCTCCTAGTTTAGCCTATTGCCATAGGGTGCCTCTTTAATTAATTCTGGTTGCTTTTTTAGTATTGTTATTTACAAATATTACTAAAAACTTTGGAAATGGTGACACGTGTAGAAAAATTTAGCAAAGTTGCAACGTTACGAATGTCTATAACAGCATTTGTGTTGTGCTTAGGTGATGGCCGCTACTTTCAAACAGGCTGGATGGGCTGTCAGCCAATAGGCTTAGCAATATAATTAGGAAATATCTTAATTTATCTTATAAAATTTTACTCAGCAATAACTTAGTGTATTCATTTTACCAAAGTTACAAGTTATGAGTTTTTAACTCCTTGTTAGTGTTTTGGTATAGAGTTGCCTATAGGCTATATAAATATTAAATATCTAAGTATTAACTTATAACTTGATGTTCAAAATTAATATAAAATCGGTAAAAATGACTTCAGTGTTTACCGCGGAGCAATACCACATATTTACCTACTGCGCTTTTTCCCGGTAGCCATTGAAAGTGAATTATCTACCGTGGCCAATGTTTTGCTGACCGTACACGGGCGCAGGCTGCGTTGTAGTGCTAATTGTTTTTATTTTTTTCCATGAACCGTTCGCCCAGCGTTGTGTGTAGAGATTTGTTCAGTTTTTATCGTTCTGCGGTTATTTATTGGCATTCACATAGCCAACAACAATCGATTTTGAATCAAGTTTTTCAAACTCCCTAAATGGGATTCAGTAGGTTTAACTGAATGGAAAATATTTGATTTATTATGTAAAGTTTTACATGCAGCGCATTATTTCTTCGAATTTGAACAATATATTTAATGATTTGAATTTAATTGAACTACTTTGAGAGAATTTTTTTCAGGTACTTGCCTGCCATGCCTGAGAACTAAGAAATAAAATGGTAATAAATTAATACCCTTATTTTTTCGTTTTCATTAACCATTTATGATATAAGCGGTATTCAGACGGTAGTGATTACTTTCATCTCAGTGTTTATTGAATATTTGTATTTTTTTTTTAGTATTTGATGATATCGAGGGGTGAAAGGCTTATTGGTTTAAGCGACATTTTATAGTGATATAGTAATATATATTTTTGGAATCAGCGCTTTTTACCGATTCCAAATATATTATATATATATATTAATATATTAGAAATGAAACCAAACCAAACCAAACCAAACCAAACCACAACCAAACCAAACCACCAAACCAAACCAAAGAATGTCGCTTAAACCAAATAGCCTTTCATCCCTCGATATTAGCTATTTACGTGGGTTAATAAATTTCATAAGTTTTATAAGTTTTAGTATCTTTATAAAACTAATATTCAGAGTTATCAACGATATTTTTTAGTCAACGCGCGTTTGTTCACAATGTATGATGTTACCTAAAATAATACAACCTTGCTCAATAAATATTGATGCAATCTTTGCACATCATGGTTTTAATATAGATCGCAGACACGTCTATTTCGTTCAACTCCAATTAGGTGATTTTGTAACGCTTTCATGTAAAATCATTTTAGCTTTTACACCGCGTTTGAATACGAGGTTCCGCACGCTCGTCGGAGGGCTGCGATTTAATAAAGGGAACAGCATATCCAACGTTGTAAAGTTCTGTGTTAATTGCGCGGAAATGTTTGCATGATTCTAGTGTTTGCGCAGAGCTATTCAACCAACCGTATGCTATCTTTAAAACAGTAAGTAATGTATTAACGGGAAATCTAGTGCTATTTTGAGTATTATCAGAAAAAGTGGTTCAACAAAACCAAGCACATTGGTCAGTTATACACTGATTACCATATCAGTTAGAATTAAGTACTCTATTAGCTTTTGCCGGGTTAGTAAATTGTAGATCATTCTTTCAGCAAGCGTGTACTCATCGTCTTATATCAGATTCATTAAACAAAGCGTGATGATTTGATGTGTAGGCATGATCGTGGCGACTATCGGCCGGTGCGTGCCTCTCGATTGTCATATACATTTTTAGAATAGCACTATCCCTTCTATTAGGTTGAATACACCGCTATTTTCAATATGTTGAGTCGGAATTAAAAAAAACGAACTAATGGTAATAGTGCTCTATCATGCGCTTCGATCCATACCTACATTGTTAAATACGGTTATGATAACATTTCACGCTGTATTTTCTCTTTGAGATTCAATCGACCGATCGGAGCGCTTTGAAGCTTTGGTCTGCTATTAAATTTCTATATTTTTAAATATTATTATATTTGATTTGGGGATATTGATCTTGTTTCGTTAGTATGAAGATTAGAAGTTTCAAAAGTGCTTAAACTAAACGCTGATGACTTTACTAAAGTGCTACTTTAATAACACTGCGGACAAAGTAATTTAGAATAATTTTTACTGTATGTTATTGTATACTATATATTGGTAATTTATGACGGGAGTTGTAATGAGATTTACTTTTCATAACTAGTTTACGTTAAAAAAAAATACAGCGTTTTTGTCCGTTCAACTACAGTATCGTTTGAGAAAAATAAATGCAATACTATTTAACATAGAATTGAACAAATTTAAATCAATTCAAGAAGTAAATCTCGTAAATAATCGTATCAGATCACTGTAGCCTTTATTAAACATAAATTCTGTTTTATTTTTTTTGAGATTCGGTGATAAGATGTAATTACTCTTGCAAATTGTCAATCTATTTACTTTGAAATCAATATTATGCTTTTGGCTCTAAAACATCAGCTATTGTATGTACTATATACGATATTTTACAAAAAAACATGTAGCTAACGTAAATTGAATTTAAAATATTCGAAAGGAAACCACATTTCATAGGTTTGAAATAAGAAGCAAGCGCTTTGAAACCACAAGCGGAGAGCGTGCGCAAAGGATAAACATAGAGCACAAACGATCGGATGAAAAATGTGAATCGGCGAAATCTGTACAGCTCTCATCAATTAAATATTTCTGAGCCATTAGCGCAGGTGGCAAGCAACGTAATGGACGCCATTAGACTCCCCGGTCACTATAGGTATGCCGCGAACCACGCCCGCATTATATGTTACCTTCGGAAAATTCTGTATAAGGTGATTTACTATGTCTGAGTGTTTGTTACTACCGCATTCGATTGTTTTTCTTTGATCTTTATTTTTCCTAAGCTATGCGTAATAATTAAACTTCTACGATACGAATATGTGCTATTTTTCAAATATTACAGAAAAGAGATGATCTAGATACCGGTTTGGGACTCCGGAGTTCTAGACGCTGGTCAGATTAAATCTTTAAGCAAAATAGATGGAGACGGGTGAGTTTGAAGATATAACAAAGTAAAGATTTTCACCAGTGAGGAAAAGGCAGAGAAACAGACATTTGTTGATGCCCAGTTGTTGATCTTCAGTTTTGCTATATTGAAATTTTAAACAAAAATCTTCGTGCAACAACTGCGTTTGCCAGGACTCTCTCTGAATAAGCCAGTTGATAAATTTAGTTTTAAGTACTATTTTTCATCGCGGTTTATTCAATACCGTTTAGAATCGATGTGTTTTTAGACTCAATTCTACTTTAAGTCGACATTTTTCTTTGAATTTATTTTACCAGATAGTTGCATATTATTTACCATAGATAGGTAAATTAATTTTAAACAAACTTTATATTTAGTCCTTTTTTTACTTTTAAGCTATCAGTTTGATAAGTTGTAAATAACCAAGTAAGAGATATAAAAATATCCACACACAATAAACCATATAAAAGAATTGTCATTTACATTACACCTGCATATTATATTGATTTGGTACATTTATTTATAACTGAATGTATAAATACAGTACTACTAAAATAGGTATTACAATGACATTATATTTAAAAAACTTAAAATTTCTTTATATGGTAATTGTTCTGAAGTCCTTAAATTTCCTGAAATATATTAGAACTGTTATAATATCATAATTTAAATTGGTTGATATACAATTTTATAACAAAAAATAGTGATATGGAATTCGCTCCTCGGATACTCTTGGAGGACGTTAAATCGATACTGGCACTCGAACGGCACGAACTAAAGCGCTTTACCATCAACTGTTTCAAATATTTGACGTCCCGGGAAGATGTGGCTGTCCTAAACAAACATCTGGAGAACACGATACTTGATGCGTTCCTTGCCTGCGTCAATGCTACAACGGTATCTATCCTACATGCCAGATTAACCTTTGAATATTTATGTTACGCTCTACTGCGCAGAACAAGGGAATTTGATAGTGGCTGTCAAGGTGCAAACTGACTTGTAACAATCAAGTGAAAAGTATCAACCGAAACGAGCTTACATTACACATAACACGATTAATGGCGTTTTAAGATACGATTTAAATTCTAGCAATCGTTGCTCGTCAGCACTAATCTAGCATCGGATGTAGGTGACTGCTCAGCGCTTTCAGGTAGCGTGTTAAGTTTGCGATCGTAACAGCTAACAGCACTGCACAATCGCCTACATCTGACACCTTGCCTTATATATGTTAATAATACACCTATCCCCCGATTTACACGGTACTTGTTTTACACGTTTTCGCTTTTACACGGTTTTCCAAATAAGTTTTTTTTTTGTTTTTATCGCACTCTACTAAATGCTACTGTGTTTGAACACGTGCGCTGTGTACACATCTCACGAGGAATCCCGAGCTTATGTGCTGACTTGCTGCACATGATGAAGGATAATAAAACACCTTTAGTTTTATTTTTTGTTCTTCTGTTTAATGTATTGTAATTAAATAAAAAAACAGTGTTTCCGTAATATATTACATATTTTAACCTGTCAATGCATTTTATTTTTGTTTCTGTGTACACCTAAAAATATTGAAAAAAACCACAACGTTAAATAGCAAAATTATGTATTTTCTGCAAGCTTTTCGATTTACACGGTTTTGACATGAAAATTTTTAATTTCCGATTTACTCGTTTTTCTCAGGAACGTCTATACCGTGTAAATCGGGGGATAGGTGTATTTTTATTTTTCATGCCTGTGATATCTTTACATAGTATAAAATGAAATTGCTTCCGCTTCAGCACTTTTAGGTTGCGTTGATAAATCTCAGCCTAACTGCACCGACTGCTGTTATACTCGTCTTTTAACACAATGTATTACAACTAAACGCTATAAGTCAGTTTCCATTATATATCATCTTAGATATTCTCTTGTTTTTTCATTTATTTGATGTTGTCTTCAATAGCAAAAAACCACATTTATATTTATTATTTTTAATTGCTTACAAATACAATGTACTTATCACGAAATAAATCTAGATAAAAAGACAAAAGAAGCATACAGTTTTATGATATTAAATTCCTCTATTTCTTATCTAAAGTTGGCTGCTGAAACACTTACACAAGCTAAGCACGCGTTAAAGAGTATAGAACAAAAGCATTTCACGACGCTTCACAAAATGCAAAGTGCAAAGCGCAAAGTTGAAGCAATTCCGGCGAAATGGGGCAGGTATTCGAAACAAGGACTTTCTTATACAAGCGTTTTGTCTAAACGACACTTTTACCTCTTCAGCTATACATGTGGGGTATTGAACAGATTTTCCGTAGCTCTTTAGCGTTGTTTCCAATTACAACACCAAATCCTTTAAAGAGTAATCTAATCTCAGTGTTTTTATTTTAAAACATTAAGGCTTAAAGATGTTATATTCGAAAGTATTATTATTATGTAATATACTTGTATATTAAACCTGAGTTCATCTTTGTATTGTATTTTTTTATTATAAATTTTAGTTCTATATCTTAAATTTTTTATGGGCATTTGTCTTTTAGGCTTTGTGTTTTTTGCATCGCTACAGCTATGTATTAATTAACCGCATTTTATGTAAATATAAGTAAAAATATAAAGACGATTATAAAGATTAACTGTGGTTAAGCTTGTGAGCTTTGTTAGTTGTAGGCCTTGCCGAGAAATTATAATACATTATAAATAATAGTTTTTATATTTGTTTGTAACTTGCAAGAACATGAAACGGTTTATCGGAATCATATTTATTTATAACGTAGAAATAGAAGTAGGCTAAATATAAGTGATTCTTTTAAAAAAAGTCATTATTAATTACATTATAAAAGCCACTTTTCTTATTATTTAACCAATGTGAACAATAGTTCAATATTGTACTAGTTAATATCGCCGCTCCCTGGGTGTCGAGATGAATTTGGTTGTCCCAGGCCCGGGTGGAGCGATTAGAGAGACACCCAGGGGGTTTTTAGTAAGTAGGATTCTGACATACTGGGGTCGCTGTCCTCACAGCGCACCAAAATTTTATAAACCAGTATAAGTCACTTTTAAGTCATTTAATTTACTTATTGGTAGATTAAGGATAATTTTTTAATCTAAGAATCCTTTTTTTTTGTTATTAATAAAATGTCGCGCCGTGCGATAATGCAATTGTTGATATATCAACTCATACAAAGCGATTCGTCTCTAGTTTTTTCCAACGAACTACCAGTTTTATTCGCATTCTACATCTATTTTCCCAGCATCTTGAAACATGGGAGTCTTTAAATAATGAGTGTTACGATTTTTGTTATTAGATGAGCAAGCTCATCACCACTATCCATCTGAAATGACTATAAGCCTGTTTACAAAAAAAATCTTATATCAGATATAGGTAACCTATATTTGTAGTATGATTTGCAATCACTTTTTCAATCGGTTTTAATGATAAACTTATTTTTGTATTAAGGCCGTAAATATTAATGCAAATTTTATATAAACTAAGCTGGATCCATTTATTATTTATGAGATATGAACACATTATGGATTTGTTCGACACGGCTCCATCGCGCTGTGTTCAGTCGATTAAATCTCAAAGCCATGAATACAACGTGAGAATTTTGTATCATAATCGGATTTATAAATTTATGAGCTCAAATGCTCCACAAAGGACTGGAACAAGTCGATTAACACCTAAAACAAGAGTATAAAATAAAAAATGTGTTTAAAAGCAGAAAATATTATTAATTTTGTTTTCAAAGTTTACATTTGCACACCCTGTTACCAGTTTGTCTAATGCACTAAATATTGTGGGGTGGGAAAGGACGGAAGAGAACAAGGGCGAAAATAAGGACCGCAATTTAGTAATAATTATATGTACTATGACTAGAGATAGGGGTACATTTACAAATTAGGCATTGCAAAAAACGTTTTTTACGAACTATTTCATACAATGTAGATATATAATAATTTATATGATATCTAAAGGGTTATTGAAAACTCACTGTATTAATGGAAGCATATTATAAGAGGACATAAAATGTAACAGTTTACGCCCCCCCCCCCCCCTAATCTACAGGTGAAGCAGAATAATTTTCAAGATATTTTAATTTTAAGATTTTCTTGTTAGTTTGCCCAATTTAGTGAGTTAAAATAATAATACAATTATACATCATCACGCTATATCCCTTACAAGGTAAGCAGAGATACATTAGTGGCTGTATCCACTTTGCGCTTGTATGTTATACCCAACGTATCCAGTAGCGCAGCTGATCGCCGTTCTTAGGCCACTTGCACATTTCTATTAGATGCCTTGAGGCCTTCCTCATGATGTCTTCCAGCATCGGCGACCATGTGATGCCTAAATTCGTACGTAATTTGAAAAAACCGATGTTAAGCAACGGGGTTCGAATCTACGACCATTTACGTAGCCGCGGATGGAAACCGGTCCATTATTTACTAAGCGATTAAAACCACATCATAGTTTCATCCAGAGATGTGCAAAATGTAAACTGATTAATGATAAACGATTACAAAATGCAGTCGAAATTTTAATATTGTTGCCCTGTAATCATAATTGAATCTCTTGAAAACATTAAGAAGTCATAAATGTGAATGCAATTGAGGATTCAGTAGTGATTAACAGATGAATTTTTAAATATTAAATTAATAGATGAGCAAAATGCAGTTATATTAACATGTTCCCTCCCGCGTGGGTGTATGCGCCCCACGCTGAACTTTCCGTTCAAGCCATTTGGTATTATCATAGTGAAATGAAGAATTTAAAAAAAATTCAATATGCAGTCGATTACGGGCATCTTAGTACTACTGCTGATGCCTTCATTTAATCGTGGGGCGTATACAACTTTTCCTTGATAATTATGATTTTTGCGCCATTTTATTTATTGTAAGGCATTCGCCAGAAACAAAATAATACAAGTGTAAAGCGTGGGGCGTAAGTGCCCCACGCGGCCTCAACGGAAAGTCTTCAAAAAACGGTCCGGCAGGGAACGTATTAATTACGAAAAACGCAAAATGTAATCGTAATCGTTTTTCATTAATCTGATTACATTTTGCCAATCTATGGTTTCATCTTAATTGGTTACAAACTTAAATTACTGCATTTTAGATTGTCTATCACATGCATGCATGTACAATAAGTTTCCAATAGCCCTGGATATATGTACCCAGTATATGACTGTAACTGTGAGTATTCTATATGTGCCCAATGTGCCTAAGTACATTTTCGTTTCAAAAATTTGTGGTATTATCAAGAAGATGAGCCTTAATTTCCTAAACGCTCACTTAGGCACAATTGTAAAGCGACCTTTGCTAACGTTAGACGGTTATTATCATTGTAGAGGTATCTAATAGAATGTCCTACAAATAGCTCAGAGTGCAAACGCGGGGAACAAGCGTTCATTAAACACTTCTGCGCAATTAACGTGAAACTGTTCGCCGTTGAAAACATTGTATGTTTTATTTAACTCAGCTCTCTAACAAATACTGCGGACCTCCGCTAAACAAATACGACGAAAACAAAAGAGTTTTCGATACTGACTTGTATTTATCGCTCCCATTGTTAATTTGCCGGTTAATTGGTAATATAATGAAAGAAGGATGCTCCTTTGTTTAAAAATATATACAATAGGAATGGATGTAAGAGCCAGGATTCCAAGAATTCCCTACACTGAGTACATAAAGAGAATTTTGTGAAGAGTTTGGCCCGGAGTACGCTGAACTGTCAAAATAGCATAACGAAATATTCATGTTACGGTAGAGAAAGAGACATAATAGAAGTGATAGTCCATTTTTCACGGCTACCTTTTTTTTTGTAACCCGGGCGAAATCCCTAACGGACCTCAGGGGGCGGTGAGGGCCGCCCCTCGGTGTGTCGGACTTGCACCGACTAAAACCCCCGGGGTGTTCCTCCTACTCGTCTGCCGGGGCTAAGGGTACAGCATTAGCCATATCCTCGGCACCCGGCGACGTTTGGCCTTAAGATAGATCTCTCCCTGTTGCAAAAAGCAGGGGAGAGGTGGTGTAAATGGCCACCCACTCCTCGCTCGCCTACTTTTACGGCTACTCTAAATATAGAATACGATGTAATTATAACATAGATAGTTAGATATATATCATACCAATATTTTTGTCACATAGTATGAATAATATAATATAGTAATTAAACTTTTCTTGCTAGAATAAAAAGCTAGATTCTTAATATAGGTTTGGTTTTTTCTATACAATTGATTCCAGATCTATAATTACTTAATATCCTGAACAACATATTTCATCGCGATCCGCACCAACAATCCCGCATTTCTATCAATTGTTTCGATCTATAAATTTTTACAATTACTCGCTTTACAATTATTTGTTCTGTTTTTTACGTTCCCCCGTTTAAAAATATTAACCCGTCGTTTATTCAATCGTTCACACAAAAAATAAGCTTAAGTAAACTTATGTATTAATCTTCTTGAGCACAAACCTAATTCAATATTATTTTAAGTTCTTAAAAATGACAATAATTATTTTTTTAACTTGTAGATAAATAAATGTCTTTATGGAAATTTGCTTCTATATAGGTATTAGGTATATAAATAACCGTAGTTTTCTTTCTTCAGAAATATTTAGTGAAATATTTGCACTGATATGCAATAATACATAGATCCATTCGGTGAATTTAGCACTTAAGTATGGTACAATCACAATATATGTTCGCTTCGAATATCTATTATTTATAACTTATAAGTATATACACGGCAAGCGATTGACTGAATTATTATCAAAGCATATTTATTTACTTATTTTTATTTTACATTATTGGGTCCTCAACATGGGTAACATTGAGTAAGAAAACAAAAGGATCATGGTACCAAAATGGTGAATATAAATGCCTCCACAATTATAGGGCACTACATCATGCACAGTAATTGATATATAATGCTAGTTTATATTAAAACTAGTTAGGAGATCAGTAGAAAGCAATGATTATCTCATAAAGTAATTTTCTTGTAAAGGCACTCGCACAACAAGACACGTTGAAATATTGTGTAAAATCTATGTATTTGAACGAAAACCAACAGAGTTTCTTTATCGGCTGCTATTTTCCTTTGGAGTCTGATTTAGCAAACTGCTAGATATATGTATAGGGCAAAAGTCTCTTTTATATATTTATACAAATAAGCTACCATCGTCGTCAAATTTATTTCGCGTTTCGGATGCGACTACCTCGAGAAGAAACGCCGAAAGAATCTCGAAGCTGCGTCGGAGAGACACCCGGCCGTTTTGTGTTTTGTCTAGCCAGGTGCCTTTCCCAATATTACGTAAGAGCCGATACCCCATCTCCGACATATTTTTTTTATATAACTATATATCCTGTAACTATATTTATATATAAAGACTAATCCTGACTAGTATATCATTATAGCGACTAAACTATTGAAATTTAAAAAATGCTCTTTTTTACATTAGGTACCCTTTATGACGAAGGCACTCATTAAAGATGTTATATTTATATTCCACCCCTAAGAGAGTTTAATTTGAATGAAAATACATCAATTTTTAAGTAAACACTATGAACATTTGATAGTATTGGAAAATAAACCCATAGAGAAGCTAAGTTTTAATGGCTTATGTTTGCGTTTCTACTCGAACATCGCCGGATCACTGCCGCTAGTATGTATAAGAAAATTAATTCGAAAAAACCGTGTAAATGTAAAGAGGTTAATACAGTTTTACAGGTTGAATAAAATAGTACGGTCCAAATTTCCGATTGTTATATTGGCAGACGAATGGTCTTGATATTTATTATTCAGACAAAGAAGCGTTGCGATATTTACTCTGTCATTACAGCGGCCTCGGTGTCGCATTACTTGTATTAAAAATTTAACTCAGGTTGGTCTAGTCGCGATGTCAATATTCACGGAAACAGATTTTTTTTTATTGAAAAAAATTCAGTAGCGTCGAGGTTAAGACTGAAATAAATATACAGTTAATATATAGTCCAGGGATAAACAAGAATTATTACTTAATTTTTTTTATATCTGATGATAAATGAGTTCCAAAGGCAAGTTATACCAAGTATATATATATATATATATATATATATATATATATAAATTGATAGGAAGTAGTATTTACGTAATATATAGTTTCATGGATTATGTAGTTGGTCCAGATGGTAAAGTACTAACAAGAAGACATACAAATGTAGTAATACAAAACCGTGTAGTTTTGTCGAATTAGCAAAACTGAAGATATTCTTGAGTTGAGTCTGCGCCAGGAGTCTTCCGAACCGTAGCAATTTATCTTGACGTGGCGCCTTTGAAAGCAGATTTATAATTTCAGATGTTGAACACAATACGAGATTGTTCATGGAAGCGTTATTTTATTTTTGTTATAAATGATATTATATCAATCTAAATACTATATGTGTACCTGGATTGGAACGCTGTGTAGGGCAACATATATATATGTATATATAGTATATTTTTGGAATTGGTAAAAAGCTGATTCCTAAAATATATGTATTACTATATCACCAAAAAATGACGCATAAACCAAATAGTCTTTCACCCGTCGGTATGTCATGAGAATACATGTAATCTAAAATAATTAATAGTTTGATTCGCGACATGCAGAAAGATGTACACCAATACGCCCCTAAGCCGTTCACTAAAATATAACAACATTATTTGAAATTAGATCTTGAATAATATGATGTATGCCACACATATTAATTTTATCGTATACTAGCTGTCCCGTAAGACCTTGTTCTGCCCTTTTTCTCTAGAACAAAGTTACATTGTTTTTTTTTTATGTTAATAGCTGCCCCGTCAGATTTCATTCTGTCAAAAGTTATTGGCCTGTCGCAGTCTAATAGAAATCAAATTGGATTGAAAGACTTGTCATATCTAAGGTATTTATACTATAATGCCTTATGGGACATTTTTGGGTTATTTTTTGTTTGATTACTTGGTGTATAAATTATAATTTTCATTAATGACATGCAACCTCTAATCAATTTGAAGGCATGCCTTTGTTTTTTTTGATTGACATGATATGTTTGACAGCTGGGGACAGATCGGTTTGTATGGGAAAACAAAATTTTTGTTTTTACTATATCACCTTTATTTACCTAGCATTATATTCATATTTACCTTTTAAACCTTCCGTGGACTTCAACAATTAATTCAAAACCAAATTTAGCCAAATCGGTTCAGCCGTTCTCGAGTTTTAGCGAGACTAACGAACAGCAATTGATTTCCATATAGATAGAGATAGTCCATGCTTTAAACTAAGGCTTTAAAATTGTTTACTCTGCGTTTACTGGTTGTCTATAAACCTGACATATGGTAAAAGTCCGTATTATGGGACACATTTTCAGGTTGGTCGTACATTACCGCTATTATATAATCTGTTTAAGTCAAAAATACTATTTAAATCGTATCATACAATTGTCTTATGATTATTTAATTAATATAGCTAGTTTTTATTGAATGTTAATTTGTAAAAATAATATTAATAGCCTTTTATGAGAGGAACCTCTATGTCCCTATTTATGAGACACTTAAAAAGTAGATGGCCCCAATGTCTCATTATGTATGTCCCTATTTTTGAGACAGTTTAGAAATCAATAAGACTGATTTTAAAATAACTATTTATTATGTAATTTTAAATCACAATACTTATAAAATAGATAATAAACTTGAATCTGAAATAACAAATAATTAGTCTTTACTAAATTAAATGAGAAATAAATGAAAATTATAAAAATATTTAATTCACTTTTATTCTTTAATTTTCTTCTGCAGTTCTTTTACTTTGTCCATCAGTTTTTTCTTTTCTTCTTGTAACTTTTTTTTATTACTTATAGGCGAACGCTTGACCTCAATCACACCTGGTGGAAGGTGAAGATGAGTCCGACGATGAAACGTGTTCGCCCAGCAATTGCCTATTCACTCTTCTCTTAAAGACTCCCAGGTCATAACATCGTGAAAATACTGCCTCTGGAAGCGTATTCCATTTTTTAGCCGTTCGCATGATGAGTGTAGAAACGAATCTTTTCGTGCTGATATAAGGAACATCCACCACATACGGATGTTATCCCACACGATGTCTAGTGGTTTCGCGGTGGAATGGTGATCCTTTTTATGCCAACACGCTCTCTGCTTCAGGACAGAGGAGTAAACTTCTTTCATCACAGTTAAAAAAAATTGTAGGAGAAATATTACATACATTTTTACTTTCAAAATATGCTCCAGACTTTTTAAACCACTCTTGCAATTCTTCACAAGTGACAGCTGCTCTTGTAACACTCAAATGTTGGGGTTTCCTTATAGCTAATTCTGAATGACGTTTTCTAAACCCTTCATACCAGTGGCGACTAGGACGACTCTGTAAACGGAGTTTTTACAGCTAATTTTTGGACATATTTTTGAACACAATCCAATAACTCAGTTTTTGTTACAGGTGCTCCTATTGCAGCCCTGTCTAGCACCCATTTGACAATATCATCTTCTTCCTGAGATGATAAAACTGTTTCTGGTTTAGATTTTTTTTTATCTCATCTAGCCCAATACTTTTTTTCTGCCTAGAGTAGCCACAGATACTTCGAAGGCAACAGCTACTCTCCGTAATGATGACCCGGTATCTTTTATTGCTTTTAAAGCATTTTCTACATCTATTGGGTCGTATTTAAGTCTTTTATCAAGCACTTTTGAACACAACACTTTCTTTTTTGCTGATTGAGACGGCTGTTGTCCCCATTACTCCGATTTTCAATAATTTGTTTTTTGTTGTTCACTGTTGACGGGTAACCTAAAATATCGAGAGATATGTCGATGGGGGGAGTCGAAGCTGCTCGCGTCCGTAGGCTTTACCCTAGTTTCCCTACACGTGACTCCTGGGTGGTGCTAAACGAGCAGCAGCGAGGTGGTAGGGCGTCGGTGCCCGCCTGGATCGCGACCACATTACATGGGTGTAAAGCCCGTCATAGTGACTGAAGTAAATGTCCAGAACACCACTGAATTACGGGAGCACAAAAAAAGTCGAGCGTACTTGATAACATGTATTAACAGAGAGAGAATACATACAAAAAAACGATGTCGATACAAAGACTTATAACTACCCTACATATATTACAGTGACCAGTTTCGGCTTGTCGCGTTTCGGGATCAGCTTGTGTATATTCAGTAGCTCATATACCTAGAGACCTTCAGTCGTGGTATATATGGGCCGACATGACGTTGGAGACTATCAATGGATTTTCATCCTTTGATAGTCGCTTTCGTTTTTGGATTACACTGTACTTACCATCAGGTACACTGTAGTCACTATGTCGAGCCAGAGTAAAAAAAAAAATCACTAATTAATAAAAGTATAAAAAAACATATTTTAAATATTTCAATAATATCAAATAAAAAATTAAGAAAAAAAAACTTGCAAAATTATTGTTTTGATTTTAGGTAAAGTTTTGAAATTAACGTAATTAAATTGAAAATACTTACTCAGAAATAACTATTTGAAGTTATGCTAATAAATAATTTGTTATAATTAATAATTTTACTTTTTTAATACTAGAAATTATTGATATTTTAATTAAAAACGCATAACAGTACACTGTCTCATTAATGGGGACAATCATAAGACTTGATGTCCGTATTGAGTGATACGCGGTGTAAAGTGTTCCATATACCGGTACGTCCACGTTAACAAGTGTCGGTATTGTGAGACACTCAAAAATAAAATAATATTGCTATAAATTAACATAAATGCAAATAACATACAATATCTATAATTTATAAGCTTTTAGATTACACTTACATTATGTATATAAATATAATAAAATATATAATTTCATCCAAGTAAAAAACTGTACAGTAGTTATCGTTCAACTCTTTTAAGCCACGGTTTTGAATACCAACAACAAACCTCATGCTTTTATAAAAAAAATTTCAAAACATACAAGTAATAATTATCGATTAGACTTGTTAATTTCATTCAAAAATGATAAAATTATGTGTTTATTATATTTTTTAAAAGTATAATTTGGTATTCTTTTTATAAATGATTATATTCACATTGTGTATCATAAATAGGGACAGTGTCCCATAATATGGACTTCTACCATATTATGGCTTCACAGCTTATAATTTGTAATTTAATAAATAAAAAATGTGTTCAAATGTCAATTTTAAACGTTTATATCCGTTTATATATTATTTATGATTATAATGAATTAAATTTAAAAAAAATTACAACATTTAAAATTAATTTCAAATTACAATTACAATTGCGTCTAAATGATACACTCATAAATACGAACTTCACCTGCCAGTGCGTATTCTTAACGAAGTCATGAGTCGGAGTGCCTCAAGAGAAATTTGGTGTAAGAGGGATCTTAATAATATAATAGACTGCTATCTCCCGCATTGCCTTTTAAAACTTCGTTGATACGATCTTGAAGATTGCGTAGATGTTTGTTCAGGTCCAGCCGTTTGTTTATATTTTTATGTAGTAATTTAAAAAAAAGCGATGACAATAACGAATTAAGATACACGGTACTATTAAGAAAGTCTCTAGTTCTGTAAATATTATGGCAAATGTACAACATTAATCCTTACTTTTTAAATTTATATTTTTTATTAGCTGTACTGTTATTTTATTTAGTCGTAAATAAAGGTATACTGTCCTATACTGGCATATTCCTAGGACAAATGTTTCAAAAAGGAATAAAGAATAAAAAAAATATTAATAATAATATATCCGTATGATATATCAGAACCGGTAAAAGTTGGGATATACTTGTTATTTAGAGGAGAGTGCGATATCACAAACCAATGTAAAACGCCCTCCGATTAGGTGGAACGACGAATTACCAAGGTTTTTTTTTTATAATTTATAGACGAACGCTTGACCTCAATCACACCTGGTGGAAGGTGAAGATGAGTTCGATGATGAAACGCGATCGCCTAGCGAATGCCTATTCACTCTTCTCTTAAAGACTCCCAGGTCATAAGATCGCGGAAATATGGCCGCTGGAAGCATATTCCACTCCTTAGCCGTTCGCATGATAAATGTAGAAGCGAATCTTTTCGTGCGAATATAAGGAACATCCACCACATACGGATGGTATCCGACACGATGTCTAGTGGTTTTGTGGTGGAATGGGGATGGTGGAATCAAAGAATGTAGTTCCTGAGAACACTCTCCACCGTGCAACCGGTAACAGAAAATTGCTGGATCAGATGAGTTGAAGATAGGGCGCAGTGGCTATACAAAAGAAACCTATGTGCAGCAGGGGATAGATACGGGCTGATGATCCTGACGACGCTGTTTGAGATGATTAGAGATACATTAATGGATGTATCCATTTTACTCGTTTATCTATTATGTCGTTTACAACGTGACTGAGAATACTGTGGAATTTTTTAAGAGAACAAAATAAAATATATAAACGTTAATATATATAGATTCTTTCTTCTTTTCAATATCGTGTAGTTTTTTTAACGAAATATATTATCATTCATTTTGAAATAATTATTGTCTTTTGGAACAAAACATTTATTAATATAGGAAACAGAGTCCTTATTTGTTGACTATGTTACAGTTTTTAAGTCATGACTTTTCTCAGATATTTACTAATTAATTGTTATTACATACTTTTTAACATTTATCATAAGGGGCCTAAACATAATATTCTAAGTAAAATAAAGTCGAAAACGTGTAGTACTGACATAAGTTTTTGAACCACGTGACCACGTTTAGTCAATTTCATACGTTTTGAACTTTTGTACTAGCATTGTTACTGAGTGTATGTTACTTATCTAGACTTTAAATTATTGGTAAAGTCTTAATAACCATTATTATTTAAATAACTTACAGTAATGTTTACAATTAATCAATAGCTGTTCTGTTGTTGTAAAAGTTATGTAACAGTATAATGGTTAATAAAATAATATATTTCTTTCGGGCTGAGCAGAGATATTAATGCTTCTATTCTTCTTGAAGGTATCTACTGCCCGGTTGAGAGGGGAGCTGTGCACGGTGTCCGGCGCGCCGTTTGGGATATTTTGGTTTGGGATAGTTTGGGAGATTTTGGAGGGGTAGCCTCAACAGGGCCTTTTGTTACCTGGGCGTCTGGACGAATTTGGTTTCCCAGGCCCGGGTGGAGCAATCAAAGGGACATCCTGAAGGTTTTTAGTCAGTAAGAGTCTGACATACCGGGGTTGCTGCCCTCACGGCGTCCCTGATGGTCCTATACAGGATTTACCCCCGGGACATAAAAAAAGTGCTTGTATTCTCTTTATGCTTGTATGTCGTGCCCAACGTGACTAGTAGCGCAGCTGATCGCCGTTCTCAGGGCACTTACATATTACACTTCTATTGGACGCTATGTGGGCTTCCTTACGATATTTCCTTCACTGATGAGAATGTGGTGCCTAAATCCATACTTAATCTGGAAAAACTCCGATGTACGTGCCGAGATTGGAACCTGAGACCATTCACATCGCCGCGCATTGAAATCGGCTCCATAGCCACGAGGCCACCACAGTCATAATAAAAAACAATGATAGAGAGAAAACATAAATATTCCATATGCTAATATCTAAATGTATAGTGAGCATATACATAGTTCAGTACGTCCTATTTGAGCTATGAATTCCCAAAGGTCTGATTTACATTTCAAAGACAGCATCTGTCGCAGTATGGAATAATATTTTATTGAAATCAAAGTACTCGATATTTCAAAGAAGTAAACACTTGGATAGGTTTTCTCTTACACCTTCCTTTCCTTTCCTTCTTCTCTTGCACCTTAAGGTGCATTGTGTTTCAAAAAATATTTTATGTAACGGAGTCAGTATTAAATTCAATCAATAATCAAACATTTTGGAATTTAATTTTATTTTATATTAACTGAAAATTCTGTAATAAGAAGAAACGGATGCTACTAGAAGTCTGAGTGTCTTCTGAGTTAGTGCTGGGTGCCTGAGTTTTCAGTCGTTAATAAATAAATATACCTCGACAATGAGCAACAGGCAGCCTTTTAAGAGCCTACTTCCTCAGAATTATCCCATATGTTGATAATTTTATGTGACAGTAAGGCAGACAGTGTACCTAACGGTAAGTGGGCATTTTCGCATAGGTTTGAAACACAGGAAGTTTCTTCATTGCGCTGCCGATCTAGAAGAGAGTACTAATGTTAACGTTATAATCCAGACGTAATACTGATTCTGATGTAACGTGCATAGGGTATTTGAACAAGGTAGGCAGTGTTCGCGTAATTAATTTGAATATTATGTTATTATAGTAAATATTAGGTCCTTACATATGAAATTGGCGTTTTGTATGGGAGGAACAAAAAGTCGAATATTTTTTAATATAATATATTTAATTAATCAAAGTATGAACCATTATTTTCTATGAACTTTTGCCATCTCATAGGTAGTTCATTGATCCCTTTACTAAAAAAACCAGTCGGACGGGAATCAATAAAATCTTTGAAGGCGATTTGGACTGCCCCATCGGAGTTGAATTTTTTTCCTTGCATGAAGTTATCCAAATTTCGAAAAAAATGGTAATCTGTTGGAGCAAGGTCCGGTGAGTACGGAGGATGTCTTAGACTTTCCAATTGAAGCTCTTCTAATTTAGTAGCCGTCTGTTGCGCAGTGTGTGGTCTAGCGTTGTAGTGAAGCAGCAGTGGCGTGGAGCGATTGACCAGCCTAGGTTGTTTAGCCGCTAGCTTTTCCATCATGGTTTGCAATTGCTGACAATAGACATCAGCCGTAATAGTCTGGCCAGATTTGAGAAAACTGTAATGAACAATACCGGCACTAGTCCACCAAACGCTTACAAGTAACTTTTTTGGGGTTAATTTTCGCTTGGGGCAGGATTTGGCTGGCTGGCCAGGATCCAACCATTGCGCTGAGCGCTTCCGATTATCGTAAAGAACCCATTTTTCATCACAGGTAATGATTCGGTTTAAAATACCTTCATTATTGTGCCGGTTTAGTAATGTAACACAGCAGTCGACGCGCGTTTGCCGGTTTGCTTCAGTCAATTCGTGAGGTACCCACCTTTCAAGCTTTTTAATCTTCCCAATTTGCTTCAAGTGAATTAAAACAGTTTTATCACTAACATCGCAGCCTGCAGCTAACTCGGACGTGGTTTGCGATGGATCCGCTTCCACAATAGCCTTCAACTCTTCATTATCAACTTGAGTCTCAGGCCGTCCACGGGGCTTGTTCTGCAGGTCGAAATTTCCAGAACGAAAACGTTGGAACCAAAAACGAACTGTGTTTTCTTTTGCAACACGACCGCCATACACATCATTCACCCTTCGAGTTTTTTCCGCAGCACTAGTGCCACGGCGGAACTCGTACTCGTAAATAATGCGATATTTTAAGTTTTCCATTTTGTAAAATGAGTGACGCAAACAGAAAAAAACAGAAGAAAAAAACAAATGAATGACGATCATCGAAGCACAAATACATGAGTCTATAGCTGTACAAATTTTAATTTGGAATTCCTTACAAAAGAGGAGAAATTTGTGATTAAAGTGGCCTGTACGAAAAACGCCAATTTCATATGTAAGGACCTAATATTATATGGTTCAAATACGAAAGAAACATGGAGTAAAAATACAATACGTAGGAATCTATGTAGGTAGGTATTTCTTCATTTTTAAGTCATTTATTCCTGACTTATTTATTTTAAGGGCATGCAAGGGTTTCATGCATCTATGAAATGAACGCTACTATGATTCTGGAACCCCATCCACGACCTTAACTGTGGGAGAAGAAGATTCTAGGTAACCGTACTTTTATTGCGAACTGATGATTTTTAAAACACTGGGATGAGCCGATAGCCAACTGTGCAGAATATGCTCCAGGAATAGGGATGAGGGGCACCAGATCAAATAATTCTTTAGAATTGTAAATTTGTAAATTCGATAAAGGTAACACCTACCTTTATTGAATAAGGATACCTTATTATTTATATTTAATAATATATGCTCACAAACTTTGGTTATATAATTGTTTCTTAGTAATTTACTTATTAGGTGGTATTTTTTTTATTTTTAGTATCATTATATTAAGCATAGTTAAACTCAAAGATGATTTATAAGTAATCGGATAAATGTTCTCGTGATAAGCTGCAACAACTATTTTTAAATAAAAATTAGATATCATTTTAAGTTACATCTAAGTGGAAATAGAACGGTATGATTGACGACATCAAAGGAATGCCAGCTATTCTCAACTAGAATATTTACAATATTTCTGTTTGAATTGAGTCTCCCTGAGGGTTTGAGTGGCTGATTTACATGACAAAGTCTCTAAGTTTCCCTCAGAGGGTTTGGCTATCCCTATATTTATTTACTCGCCCATTTTATGTACGAATTTCAGCGATTTAAATGGTCAATGTTGGCTTCTAATTCACGTTTATTTACCTCTCACAAACGTACGTTACGAATTCTGAAAATGTAAATGGATTTCCTGACGTGCTTAATAAATATATTTCCCTTTTTTAACTTGCATCGGCAATAACATTATTTCTTGGTGGTTTTTAACATAAAGTTAAAGAATGGCGGTGGCTGTCAATAGACGAAGATCTATTGACTGTCATAGTCGGCATATCGGCTTGCATGTACATTCCTTATTGTACGACCTCAAAATATGTATAGGTTAGCGGGGGTTAG
Source organism: Automeris io (assembly GCA_036320925.1). Taxonomy (NCBI): domain Eukaryota; kingdom Metazoa; phylum Arthropoda; class Insecta; order Lepidoptera; family Saturniidae; genus Automeris; species Automeris io. Next base: position 11,668,907 of record JAUDJH010000008.1, on the reverse strand, counting down.
TTTGTGATTGAAGATTGTGTTTCGGCAGACAAAGTATTATATGGCCTCGTCAAGATGGAGCGACAAGTTGCGAAAGGCAGCCGGCAATAGCTGAATGATAAAAGCAAAGACCGGGCTCAATGACGTTTATTAAGAAAGTTCTATATCCAGCACGATTCAGATGATGTTGATATGGATATGAAAGAAGTCATTTCGAAATGTTCTTACAGACTAACGTTAGTTAGTATGAAATACTTATTTAGCAATTGTTAACAAGTGAGGCCTATAAATTTACGAATTTAGAAAAATACGTAAAATGCAGTTTTATCTATTGAAGTAAATATAAATACGTAAATTCAAGACTTTTACAAAGTGTCAAGTTACGTTATTTATCTTGTTTAGAACTGACAAAACGAGTATCTCTTTTGAATCAAAATATCAAAGACAGACCGCAGTGTGAATAGCAGAATTTTCCGGCTTCAGGGAATTGGAGTACTCAAGTGCTACTAACGAGAAAATGTGAGAAAAGCGTTTTCTTCCGCTGGTTGACAGGCTCTCTTTGTGGGATGTTTAAGTTCTATTATAGTTAATTTTCGCTTTAATTCACTGAATATATTATTTTAAATTTTGTTAACTTTGAATTGATATTTCTAACTTGTTTTGATTTTCAATCATTTGGCGTTTTTAAATATTATAATATTTTGCAAAAGTACTTCTAGTTCAGTCTAAAGACTGCTGAGGTTAAAGAGTGACTAAGTTTCATTTGAATTTCAGTTTTACCAGGACACTTTATATACATATACCTTGTTGATAATCAATGGCTATATTAATAAGAGAAGGCAACGTATATACATCGAACAAACTTAAAATGTTAGTCGTTGCGGGAACTTCTCGTGCTACCTAAATTGTATCTCATAGGTTAACGAAAATCAAAGAAAAACCGGCCTGCTAATATGACTCACTTATTCTGTCGCCTGGGTTTTAATGGAGCCTAGTTTACATTGTGACTCAAAACACAATAGGACAAAGCAACTCGCCATGAATGTAATAGATTTCTATGCTGAGTTCTACCTCTCTAAATATTTTTATATTCCATTTAAAATTCCCCTTTATATTCTTTAATGAAGCTTAACTATTCATATTTAATTTAAAATAAAGAACCTAAAGAAGATTTAACAGTCTAATTTGCCTAATGTCCCCTATTGACAGGATTATTGCTTCAATTCTATTCAATACATTTCACACACTATTAGCCTGAAGCGTTTCCATGATTTGGCTCATTTACGTTGCAAAATTAGGCTTGGTGAACACTCAGTAGTGGGTGTAATGTCAACTTTGGTTTAATTTTGTGTGTAAGCTATTATTATGTGAACTATACCAATAGAAGTGCAGAATATTACAGTGAAAATAAGAAACAACAATATATCTTTTAGAAAAAACTTATTTTAAAGTAATATTACTTTAAAATAAGTAAGAACACAATTACTAATTTAACGACGTCCGGTGAAACCATTAATCCTTTTGACCTCGTATTGCTTATTAAAAAAACTCCTAATAAAGTGAATAATTCAATATCACAATTCTTTTGATATTGGTTTAAAGCAATCAATTTATGAAAATAGTCACCGTCTCGCGGAGGAATATATTAACATATTTTTTCGAAATTGCCGAGGAATATTCAGATTCCCCTCCAATCCCACTTATCGAGGACTTTCTATTCAAATTTACGTTGATATTGAATGTTGTGAGCGATTTCGAGATGCATTTATAAGTCTAGTGTTTTTTCTATTGTAGAATTACCTATCGAGTGTTTGATTTTTCTTAGAAAACAAATTAGAAAATATTTTATTTCAATTCTCTGCTTTCTATACTTGAGCCTCTTAGTTTATATTGCTTAATTGAATGACGTCAATTCACGATTGTATATTACTCTTTTTATAATTTAAATTATAAAAAGCTTTTAGACTTATTTCATATATGATCACTTTGAATCAATAAATACATTAATTTTTTTCTCGCAATATTATTACTAATAATGTAAAAGAATATGGAATTTATATTTTTTTATAAAAAAAAAGTAATTAAGAAAGAAATGGGGAATGAATAAAATGATTTGTGATAGAGTTTGTTTCAATTATTATGATGATAAGAATGACTTTTCTAATGTAATAAAAAGCAGAAAACTACAAATATATTTCACAAAGACAAACTATACATTGATGTGATTTGTAAATCTATTTCATATATACATTAAACAGAACGCAGTTAATTATATTGTACAAATACACGTATGTCTAACTCAGTCAACATAATATGTACCTATATCTTTTTCCTTCTTAATGATACATTTTCCGTATCTACTTTGTACATAAAGAATTACTTTTAAAATAATGAAGTCGAAATCCTTTTTGAGTTGAATGAGAACACATCATATTTTCGACTTTTGTTGTGACATATATTGTGTTACCTTATTCTTTGAAGCAATCACAACGAGGAAAATAATTGTCTATAGATAAAATCTCGGATAACGGGAATAAAAATGTATATGTCTCTAAAGAAGGTTACGCTTTATCGTTGACCTTTCTTATTTCTTCCATTGAAGTTAATTTGTTTTTATATTTTATTAATAATTTCCAATACGAATAAATTATAACTAAAAGTGAGGTGGTATGGTCTTCAAACTATCGCGTTTCAGGATCAGTGTTTGTACTTCCAGTTGTTCATATAAATGGCCTGTTAGCGCAGTTTGTAGCAACCCTGCTTACGATGCTAAGGTCCTGTATTCAAGTCCCGGTAGTCGTAAACTTTTCTGTGATCAGCAGATAAGTTTGCCACGAGTCATAGTTGTATATATGTATTTAAGTATGTATATCTTTGTCTAGTACCCATAGTACAAGCGCTAGCTTAATTTGGGACTAAGACCATGTGTGTTATTGTTATTAAATATTTTTTTATTATTATATAGCTAGTAACTTTCAGTCGTGATATATGTGGGCCAGCAAGACGACGGCATCCATTAATCGATACTCGTAAATTGCTAGTCCTTACCGTTCTTTCAATACACAGTAATTTCCATCACGTGCGTTGTACTCACATTGTAGAGACATTATAAAAAAAAAAAAAAATTAAGGTGAACAAATTGTAGTAAGTTTATTTTAGAGTTCTTTTTTTCCACTGGCTCTAAATTATGACTACAGTTCACCTGATTGTAAGTACACTGTAGTCCTAAAACGAAAGCGAACATCAAAGAATGAATATCCATTGACAGCCGCCATCGTCATGTCGGCCCACATATACCACGAATGAAGGTATCTAGGTATAATAGTTACTGGATTACTAGATATACACAAACTTATCTCGAAACGCGACAGGCCAAAGCAAGTCACTATGACGGTCTTTACACTTATGCCCATACCATCAAAATACAATAATTATAATAACATTTTAAACTTCTACTAGATTTTCCATATGATAATGGTTTTCGAGTAATAGATTATTCATTCGAGTATTTACGAGATTTTTGTTTTACGCAAGTGATCATATATTCGTACCCCGGTACGTACCACTATGTTTTTCTAGATGAAGTACGGATTTAGGTAATACATGCTTCCCCTGTGAAGGATAACATAGCGGAAAAACCCGCATTGCATTTAAATGAAATGAAAAAGTATTTATTTCGCTACAAATATACAAAAAAAAAACAAAAATTTAAATTTAGCAATACAAACAACACACAAAAACAAAAGAAAATACAGAACATATAAACATGGCGAAAATGAGCCCTTTATCAGCCTAAAGCCACAGAGGAAGTCTGCTGCGCTGATTTTCGTGAAGGGCCCCATTTAATAGAAATGTCATGAGTAAGTGATCTGAGAACGACGATCAGTTGCGCTACTGGTCAAGTTGAGCAAGAAATATATGCGTCAAGTGGATACGACTACTAATGAATCTCTGTTCTCCCCCTCCCCCCAAGTGATATAGCGTGAAGAAAAGGATCAAGGATATTGAAATAAAATTACTAAAAAAACATAAAGAACCATAAGAAAGCAAACAGCAAAAGCAGGCAAAGTCTATAATATTTCTTAAGTCTATGATCTAAAACTAAAATCATCACTTTCTTATTCTTGATCTACGATAATTGTTACTTCTATTGATGTATGGAGCTCCATGCATCTTAGAAACTACGTAAAACATTTGTGTTTTTAATATGATCTTTTAAAATACGCGGAGTGCCTAATATTCGTTTGTTTTGTTTTTTAGGGTACTTGCCTGTGTTTTCTTTTGATGTCAAGAAGAGGGCTTGTATTATGAACTATGATAAAAGAAAATTGTACAAACTTATATAAAATTGGAAACAAAATTAACCACATATACTTTTTGCCACAAGGGCTCGTGTGTAGACTACGAGTTATACATATTTAATTTAAATGTTTTGTGTACTTACTAATTCAAAATTACCTTGAAAATATGATGGGAAATTTCTGTTTGCAATGTAAAATCTTGCGAGGTTGCTTAATTTACAAAAGTTTTCATAAATATTATAGTATATTTAGTAGAAAGTTTTAGATTAGTAGTAGATTAGTATATTAGATACGACCTGTTTTTAGGTTATATTGTTGACCTTTTAATTTAGAATTTATTATTATCATTAAAAATTATTTATTCTTAATAATTCTAATAGTCACGAAAACAAAGCGGAATTCTAATAATTTTTCATAATTAATATTTATACAGTAATTATGATAAGTCACGAAGGTGTTCTTTTGATATCTTGAAATTAATGATAAAGAAATTAATCTAAATTTACTTTTTATAAAAATACTCTGTCTTGATACAGCGCACAGTACTCACCGAGCAAGTTTGGATGTGCTTCCTAAATCACGGACAAATTATGAAAAATGTATTGTTCTTGATAGTTTTTCTTGATAGTTCTCATGTAAGTAATTTGTGTCTTTATGAGAATAAACTCTTTGAGCTGGAAATAATTGAACGACATAATTATTTAAACTAAATGAGTACAACAAATCTATGGAAATCAACGATATATTTAGTACCCACGTAAGAGAGTATATGTATTTCAGATCCATTCATAATCTTTCTTCATAATATAAGCTAATATATTTATAAATAAATAAATGAAAACCATATATTATTATTGTATTAAATAAAAATTAGTCGTTCTCAATTAAACTTCATATTTTGGGATACGATAAAAATATTTTCAACCTTCTCAAGTCATCACTTCAAAAAGCTTCCCGAATAAAATTTTAGTTTTTCTTCTGTCAAATTTTCTAGCGGACTTCGAAGTTAGTTCATTTTTCTAGTCGACATTTTAAGTGCTTATTAAGTGCCTGGTTAGATGGCGGAACCGTGTTTAAATTTTTATATTGAGAAATATATTTTCGTTGCTTTTGATTCCTGTCAGCGTTAAGTGTGTTAATTGTAGACTCTACTTGAATTTAAAGGTGGTATTTAACTGTAGGTTTGGCAGCAGCAGCGGCGCTAATGCTGCTAGATACAGCTGCTTTCTATAGATATACATGTAACATATTCTAATGAAGCAGCAATGTTCCCTGTTGCAATTGCTTCCTTCGAATCCTTGGAATAACGTTACGATATTACCGTAGAAGTGTTTGTATAGTAGTTTACGCACTACATCCGTTAATCTCCAATTCGGATCTGAACGTTGTTAGACCGCAATACTTTATTATTAATAATATTCTTTTTTGAATATTCGTGCACTACTTCAGATCCGTACTTTTACTAAGCAAAATTTCGTGTCATGTGGAAGTATGTGGACATTGTAATGAGTTTCTAAATTTATATTTTCACGAATTCGGATCAATAGCAGTACAAAGTACATTATCCAAACCCTGAGTTTTATAAGCTCTTATTTTCATGGGTTCAAATCGGACGGGTTCGTAAGTGATCTTAGTTGCATGGCGGCTCAAGCCATGACACATTTACTATTGTTCCCCTCAAGCACTGCCACCTGTTTTTATAGGGATTTCATTCAGGCGTACAACAAGGCTATTGAAGTGGTATAATACTGATTGGGCCACAGTATCTGAATATAACCAACAAGTTATCTGTTCTATAGTTATAGTTATGTCCGTGCTACGTCCACTCGAACGGACCGCATCTAATAAAGAGCGTGTCGCTAACGACCGTGTGTTTTACTTGTCTGACGCTATATAACAGTGGCAACGAGAATGGGATTCAAACCTACACGTGCAGAGCATATTGGATTAGCAGTATTGGAAGAGCTGGATCAATTATTCAGCTGGTCTGAATCGGGGCCCACCGTTACGCACGACATGTACCATCATCGATACGAAAGAAGTCTTCATCAAAATGTAAAAATTTCACCCTGGTGTTATTGTTGGTTCAAATCCGGCGCATATTGGCCCGCGCTCCATGACCGTTCTTTTGAAGATTTTCCTCAACTTTAAAAAAACGAAGACAGTTGTCATTAATACCTCGAAGCATTTTGGTCTCATTTATTCAACACTAAGTAAAATTGTGTCGTGTAACCAAAGATTTACGATGAAGTCATTACGTTTTATGGGCCATAATTGATAGAGATAAGATCTGAGGGCCACTGAAATTGCAAAGTGGAGTTTCGAGCACATTGAACCCAAAGACGCGCATTAGTGTAAAGAAAAATGGCCGGTATTACCATAAACGAGTGGCGTTGTGATTATTAATTACAAAATTTTATATGCGGGTGACACGCAAACTTTTCTACTTTCCAAGCGTTATAAAATATAGGTTTAACAATATTATTATAATAATACAATTTCTCGATATCAGTAAAAACATTTTAAAAGAAATTACTATACATGGAAGTTATAATCAGATTGCTAACACGTTCCTAATTTTAAACCACTCTATTTTCTTTTTGTTTTTAGTAGCACGATAATTGTAAAACAGTTGTAATTTCTGATTGTTATTATTAAATATACGTAGAAAATGTTATCAACTTTTTAAATATACTCTTTGTTGTGTTTGATGGAAGAGTTATACTTCGAATCATTTCGATGGATTTATTAGTGTATATATTAGTTTTTTATTAATGAGTAACCAAAGTTTTTTTTTAAATTCGCAATTCTTAGAACTTGCCATAAATCTGAAGTCGTTGTGCAAAGAAAACAAAGTTTCTATAACATGAATATAACGAATATCAAGAAATTCTATCAACAAATAAAGGGCTAATTGTAACATTTTTTTCATGATTGCTACATAAAATACACCGCTGTTATAAAACAACTTTGTTGGCATGAATTTATTTGCCCTGTCCTTTCAGTAATAGGTATATTTTCCCTTTCATTTTTATAACGGGATAAATAAATTTACTTCTTTAAACACGTTAATGTTTACACTCCTTTGAGTACTGTATTTACGTCATTAAACCAGACTACTTCAGTCCACTGCAGGACTCAGGTCTCTTACTGAGTCTGATCTTTGATTCTTCATTCATACATTGGGTCCTGCATTTTCTAAGCCACTGCGGCACTTTCAAGTGGATTCTTTTACATTTTTGATTTCCAAAGTGGGGTCCGCAGAACCTAAAGATTTCGAGGAAAATTCACTACAAGCCGTGAAATTTTTTATTTCTGAAAGTAAACATTTTACATAATAATAATAACATATCGTCACACTATATCTCTCACGGAGTGAGCAGATGGCTGTATCCAGTTTGCGCTTTTATGTCTGCTCAATGTGACCAGTAGCGAGGCTGGTAGCTGTTCTCAGGGCATTTACATATGACATTTCTATTAGATGCCATGCGCGTTCTTTCAAGATGTTTTTCCTTCACCAGTTGTAATCTATACTAATATTATAAAGCTGAAGAGTTTGTTTGTTTGTTTGAACGTGCTAATAATAAGGAACTACTGGTTCGAATTTAAAAATTATTTTTGTGTTGAATAGACAATTTATCGAGGAAGGCTTTAGGCTATATAACATCACGATGCAACTATTAGGAGCGAAGAAATAATGGAAAATGTAAAAAAAACGGGGAAAATTATTCATCCTTGAAGGCTTCCATTGCGTGCGCTGCGAAAACGGTTCAAGATACTAAAAATATATGTATGAAAGAATTATTCCTCTTGAAATGATCTAAAAAAATGTCTGGGACAGTATATGTCTATCTTTTAAAATTAACTCACTAGAACCGTTTTTAAAGTAATCAAATTTGGTTGAAATTAATGCATTATTTGTTAAGAGTTGTATCAACGTAATAATATTAATCTTTATCCAAATTAATGTGTTGTTGATTAAGGTATTTAATTGTGAACAAAATTGTCTTTGACATCACTTAATTTCAATGAACATCTTAGAAGATATTACAATAACTTATATAGCAAAACACCTCATCTAGCCTCACCTCAGCTAGTATAATATAAATTTTATTATGAAATAAAAAGAGCAAAGGCTTTAAAAAAAGTACGCATTTTCTATCATAACAAGTTTAGTTATAGATTTTTCTACACTTAAAAAGCTGTGTAAAGCTGTGTGCACAATGATGGTGTTCTCTTTGATATTGCGTTACCCCTCCCATCCTGCGACTCAGTGCTTTCGCCTGCCAGCGGTGGAACTCATTCAGGAGATTGGTTACGGGGGTCCAGAGCTCCCCCGCTCAGCAGCAACGCAATTTATAAAGATGGTAGAAGGACCTGTAACACAATGAGGAAGAAAATGAGGTTCAGAGGACAGGAACAGGTCTTGGTGGAGTTAGGACCCGGCACTTAGTGATGGTCTGCCTAATGCCGTGACCTACCCTCAACGACTGTTACAAATATATGCTATAAATATAATTCTGCTAACATCCTCGTCAACTTGTTTTTGGATATTTTTTTTGATTTTCCCAGGGGTTTTTATAATATCGCTGCTTAATAGGCGCAACGTCACCAGTGTCGATGTGATGTGACAAAATGGTATTACGTCCTAACTCTTTCTCATGGAGGATACCTCTCTAAATTGTTTTATTATGTCATAAGAGAGTGGCGTCTCGCTAACGTTTAATAATTTTAATGGTTATATTTAATGGTTGGTATATATATATATATATTAATTTTAATTTATTAATTTTAATGGTTGGTATATATATACCCTTCGGTATGGATAATGCAGAATCTACCACTGGGTAATTACTTTAAGAAAATAACTAACTCCTATTGCTGTAATGTTAACAAAAGTAGTTCTAACACGAATAAAATTTTTCCACCGGCATCATTGACTATGATGGAATCTTCAGTATGTTGTTGTATTTGTTTGGATAAATATTTAAAATTATTTGGGAAAGTCTTTTTATAAAAAAAATCTAACCTATTAAATAATTTTCATTACTAAGTAAAATAATAATGTAAAAAATAATGTAATAAAATAATGATGTATGAACGTAGCTTTAAAAATGACTCAATGTACGAGTTGAATGACTCGACCTTGATGCAAGGACGTAATTTATATGTTAGGGCTGACCTACTGTAAAATAAACTATTATTTTCTGACAAAACGCTGATTTATTTTATTTTATTTTGTATGTATAATATATTTATATTATATTATAATTTATATTATAACGATGATGGGATTCGTTAATAACATTTTACAATAATTTTATTAATTTGTCTCTATAAGTTTTATTCTGATTAGAAAAAATTACATCAACACTCAATGCACAGTGTTAATATAAAATATATTATCTGTGATTACTTTTGATATATCATTAACTAATTGACAGATAATTTATACTTAATTTTGTCTTTGAGTTAAACTCAAATTTGTGTTAACCATATTACAGCTGTCTATTGAAATAGAAAGTGTTTTGTTTTGATCATGAACGTGTTAAATAACAAGTTATATAAAACTTAATAAACTTGTTATTAACAAGTTTAAATACACCTCCTTCATGTAAAGTGTCAATATAAATATTGAATATTTTTTGTTTACTTATGTGAATGTGTATAGAGTAAATGTTGCTGTATGACTAATTGCTAGGCTAAATGCATTCGAGCTATTTTCTAATCCTAAATTAATAAGCAGACAATATAAATATAAGAAGTGTGTTTTTACAATATAAACAATGTACAATGTAAAAGTTAAAATACACACAATTTCTAGTTATTTAAAAAATAATTAAAAATAAACTACAAACAAATATGCGAATAATGCATCAATATTTGTTTAAAAACGTAGTTTAATAAATACACAATAAGTATTGGGTGGTCTTTTTCTTTCATGTTTCTGAGTATTATAAAATAAAATTTACGTTTAATTTAGAATATATATGCGTTGTTTGGAAAAAAAAACTTACTCGTGGTTAATCGTGAGAGTAGTAAAAAAAAACAACTTTGGGTAGGGCTTTTAATAGGGATTACGGGATGGGGTTTATAGGGATTGGTTTGGATATTTGAGTGGGAAGTTTGGGGGTTGGGAACAGTTAAGTCCTAGAATAGATATCAATTAAAAGGCTAACAAATCGAGGGGTTGCTTACTCTAAGCTTTCGGGATCAACGCGCGTTTACTGGAAAATAAGTACATTACAAAATTTCTAAACACAAAAAGAATAAAACCAGACAGCCGTTCCTTAGTATCCGGAGGAGGGAGCGAACTGTAAGTGGACTGTACCTGCCTCTCTCGCGACTAGTCACCGCAGCGAGGCTGCACAGGCGTCGGCTCCTCGTCAGCTCCAAGCTCCTCAGCGGTCGCACGGACACAAGTCGCTACGCGCTCGCGCATTTATAGCGGAGAGAGATATATAGAGAGAGATATAAATTCACTCGCGGAACAGTCTTCGTATTGACAGTTGGCTAACGTCTTTGTAGAACACTAGCGCGGGTTTGAGCGGGAGCGGGTTCGTCCCTATTCCACGGACGCGGGCGTTGTTCTTGAGGTGGAGAAAGAGTCACTCGTGTAAGTCTTTTGTAATAACACTTGATGGACGCCTTTGTAGAACGTTAGCGCGGGTTTTAGCGGGAGCGGTGTGCGAGTCGGTACTTTCTCCGCGGCGTCGGGCGTCTCACTAATTACTTTTTTGAACCTTTTTGAAAAGCGTCACTTGCCTATTTTGGCGTCATAATGCGGTGATTTTATTGGTTGATTTTGGCGGCAACCAATGGTTTTTTAGCGTGAAAGAGCGGTTTGTCCAAAGTGTGGAAAAGGGAAGGAAAATATAAGGATAGCGGGTTAAATATTTAAATTGGCTTGTCCATTTCTGGCCTGCCTTGGAGGAACTCCAACATGTCTCTTCGTAATTATTATATAATTGCGGTTTATTAATTTTAAAGCGGTTTATAGCGGTTTTTTTTATTTTTAAGTAGTATGAAGAGGTTATTTTTTTTAAGCGGTATTTAGCGGTTTGTTTTTTATTTATTTATTGCGTTGGCAATGGCGCAACGTGGCGAAAATTTCAAAGGAAACTGCCACTTTTACTTTTAATTTTTAATACGCGGTTAATTCCGTCCTTACCAGGATATACCTCATCTACCACACCAAGAGGCCAGCAAAGGACTGGAAGTTTATCTTCTTTAAGAATAACCACTTACCCTTTTTGTATAAGGATATTCACTTTGGAATGCGGTATACACTTTATGTGTGTCTTTTCATAGCGGAACTTAAAATGAGCGATAACAGCTTTTATCAGCTGCAAAAATAAATGTGCAGCTCACAATTCTTAGCGGTAGTGTTGTCTTTTTAAGCGGTGCGATTAGCGAAAGAGAGCAAAACAATATAACGTTTTGTGCGGGCGATTCAAGTGAACCCATATGAATAAATGTTACAGCACCATAACATTTTTCGCTAGCGTTAGCTAAACTAAGCAACGCTATGTTAGTATGCGAAGAAATATCCAAATACCTTGGAATTTTAATGTTAGTTATTAAATTCTTTGATAACTTGAGATCATGCTTGAGCGATATCTATTGGAACCTTCATCCCAATTTAGATTGCATTTCTAACATTATTGTATGATAAGTTTCATACGAGCGGTAAGCAGAGTGACTAGACCGAGAAGGTCATATAAAGAAGCGGTTCGAGAGAGAATTGTGCGTTTTGTAAAAGTAGTATTAGTATTAATAAAAAGTATTTTAAAATAAAATTAGAGTAAGTTAATAAGAATTTAAGAAATTGCGTTTATAAGAAGGAGAATGCGGTTGCGAGTAATTTTTAAAAGATAAAGAAGCAATATAGCGGTCGTCTGATTGACGCGAGGCATTTTCTGTGAAAATGCGTTCACACTTAAGGTCATCAGGACTTAATACTTTTCGCGGAGGAATAGCTTCGAGATTTCTGAATGTTTGTATTGATTCATTGTGAGATAAATCATCATTATTAAGTAATGCGTGAAATGAATGTTTATTATTCTCATGCCCGGTGTGCACGGGCAAGAATGAGTCGTATTCTGCTTGACCCATTAAAATGTATCCTAATGTGGATTGTAACGCGATAATAGATGAGTGCGGACATTCAATTTTATTTGATAATAGCAATTGAGAGAATAGAGATACACCAATAAGACTTTCGATTTCTGAAGGAATGTGGAAATATTCATCCGCTAATTGAATATTTTTAAAGAAATCTAAAAAAAATTTATTTATCTTTTTATCAGGTAACTTTCGTGAGATATTATTAACTACAGCGGCTTTAATTGTATATTTATATCGGTCATCATAGCGTGAGATAAACGTTACATTTGTATGTCCTAATACCGAATTTTCGGATAATCCCATACCATACACTTTAGAAGGCTTGTATGCTATGGGGAGATTTAAGCGGCGACAGCACGACTCAGTAATAAAATTTGCGTTTGAGCCGGTGTCTAATAGTAAGCGAATCGATGAGTTTTTATCAGAATTAGTTAATACATTAACACAAGCAGTAGGTAATAAATCGCATAAATAATTATTATTTGGAGCGGGAGGATTCGATGTTATTAAGCATTGCGAATACTGAGCAAGATTCTGCTCAGCATGCGGTTGCGTATTTGCAGCGCTTAATTCAACGCGTGCTGGAGACACAGCGGTGTGCGAACTGAACTCAGTGGCCTCAGTTCGACGCGGTTGTAAAGAAACGTTAGCTAGATGCGGCGTAGGCGCAGCGCGATAAGCGGTTTGGTTGTTCGCAGAACGTAGCTTCTGCTGCGGACGCGTAGGTGAAGCGCGGTGAGCGGACTGATACAAGGTGTCTCAAAAGTAAGTTCACATTTGCTTATCTTATTACGCGAAAGCAACTATTCTGAGGGGCGCGGGGGGTATGTCAGTCGGTAGTCTGGCTCTTGGGAATTTAGTCGCTATGGAGCGTTTCTCTGGTGCAGACCGTGCGTTGTGCGTACGTGAGTTTTACAAAAACGGTAATTCGGCGACTGTAGCGCGTAGAAAATTCTGCAGTATTCGACATATTCGTCACTTAAATGATGCGCCTAGCACTCGACTCATTGCAAAATGGGTTGAGAAGTTTGAAGAGACTGGGTCAACTCTGGAGAAACCAAAATCTGGGCGGCCAAGAACATCAAGAACAGCCGAAAACGTGGATAGTGTTACTCAGTCTATTCGAGATGATCCAAACTTCTCGATTCGGAAGCGTGCTGTTGCTTTAAATGTGCACAGATCTTCATTATGCCCCATTTTACACAAATATTTAAAGCTGCACCCGTACAAAATTCAGTTAGTGCAAGAACTGAAGCCTCAAGATGCTGGTCAGAGGCTTGCCTTTGTAAATCAGATGATTGAGTGCTTTCCAACGTTCACCAACATCTTGTTTTCCGATGAAGCCCATTTTCACCTGAATGGGCATGTAAACAAGCAAAATTGTCGTTACTGGAGTGCAACCAACCCAAAACAAAAACATCAGAAACCGCTACATTCACCCAAAGTCACCGTATGGGCAGCGATGTCGGCGCGAGGAATTATCGGCCCTTACTTTTTTGAAGATGGAAGGGGACGCACACTCACAGTGAATTCAGAGCGTTATGTGAAGATGTTAGACGAGTTTTTCGTACCTCAACTACAAAACTTTCCTGGTTACAACCAAAGAACATGGTTCCAGCAGGATGGAGCAACTTCACACACGTCCAACAGATCTCTGCCTCGAGTTCGAGAATTTTTTCCGAACAAATTAATCTCCAGGCGAGGTGACATAAATTGGCCTCCACGGAGTCCCGATTTAACGCCTATGGATTTTTTCCTGTGGGGTTATGTCAAATCAAAAGTTTACGCTAATAAACCGACTTCCCTGGCACAATTAAAAGAAAATATCCGTCATGAAATGGCAGCCATCACGGAGACTACCTGCCGAGCTGTCATTTTAGTGCCCGACTAAATGAATGCCGAGAGCGCAACGGTTTACATTTGGACGATGTTATTTTTAAAAAATAAATTCCCAAACAGTGTACTTCAATATAAAATAAACATTTTTTCAATAAAGCTAAGACTTTTCTTTTAAAAAAAGATTTAAATGTGAACTTTCTTTTGAGACCCCTTGTAATACGCGGGGTGCGAGTTCTGTTGCGGGCGCGTAAGTGAAGTGCGGTAAGCGGGTTGGTAGTACGCGGGGTGCGGGTTGCGTTGTGTGTAAAAATTATTTAAATATATCATCGTATGATGACGTTTATTGCAAATATTGCAAGTGCGGTTAGATTTACATTTATTAGTCGAGTGAAATCCAAGACAATTTTTACACAAATTATTTTTTATTATTATTTCATATCTTGTTTGCGGCTCTAAATTTCGGAACTCAGAACATAAATATAAGGCGTGCTTCACACTGTGACAAACAATGCATGTTGCATTGAAATTTGGTGCAGGATGGTTTACTACCAAAGCTTAGAGCGGTTTGCTTTTAGGAAAATTATAATTTTTAAAATTTTCATTAGGTTTGCCACGTTTCGGCTGAGGATCAATTTGTAATTGCGGTCGTGATAAAACTTTGCTCTGTTCTTTGACAAAAGCAGATAGCGAACTAAAAGAGGGCATTTTTTCTTTGCTGTGTTGTTGGTCGAATAGTTGAGCGGTTTCTTTATCTAATTTACTCAAACTAACACTAGTAAAAATAAAATCAGATAAGTCATCAATGTTTAAGAGTTTTAATGCCGAAACTGAAGCGCAGTATGTTTCTATAAAATTGTCTAAATTTTGTGAAGAGGCGGTTAGAAGAAGCTTAAAACTAAATATCTTTTCTAGATATTTATTAGCCAACGTTCTAGGGTCCTGGTAACGTTCAACTAGCATGTTCCAGATCACATGGTAGTTGGATGCGGTGGGCAACACTTCTGATGTGATAGATAAAGCAGGCCCTGACAATTTCGAAACTAAATATTGAATGCGTTCGGAGTCAGTTAAGTGTTTATTATCATGTATCATTTCTTTAAAGTTTTGATAAAAAAGCGGCCATTTTTCAGGTTGTCCTGAAAATGGAATCAAATATAAAGTTGGCAGTCTATGCTTTGGTTTAGAAATTTGAATACCCGTATCACATGACTCTTTGTTTAATAAAGATTCAAAATATTTAATGCGGTTATATAAATCGTCAAAAGCTTCTACAGCCTTAAATGACGGCTCAAAATCAGGATTTAATTCCTCTTTGCGAGTGTTTTTTCAATAACTTGAATAAACTCAGTGCGAATTTTTTCAATATTAAATGCATTTGCTAGAAATATTTCCTTCTCTTCGAGAGTTGGTGCGGTTTTAATTGAGTCATAGGCTCTTTGAACCATAGAAAATAATGATTGGCTTTTAGCCTCAAGAACTTTTATTGAAGTCATTTTTATAAAAGTTTATGAATTAAATAATGCGAATGCGAAAATTATTATTTACAGCGGAGTATATTTTTGAATATTTTTATAAGAATAATTTGTAATATTAGTTTTAAAAGAATGAAAATTAATTTTAATTTGGAGTGGTGCGGAATAAACTTTTTTCAAATTTGGATCCGTATAGAACGGGCCTTATCTTATAGTTCACGGTAGGTCAAGGTTACACTTGTTCTATTTTTGGAATTTGCAAAATCAAGGTTATGCGTTTGAGACAATTTAAAAATGAAAGTTTTAACTTGACGAAGCGATTATTATTATTAACAAAGCGAGTTAATTTTTATTAGAAATATTTTATATTATATTTATTGATGCGGCCTATTTACTTATTCTTTTGAATAAGGATATTTTAATTATTTCGTGATTATTACACGTCGAAATATTTATTTGGAGCGATTAGGCGGGAATAATTTTTATTATTTGAACACAATATGGCGGAGCAATGCGCCAGCGCGGGAATGTGTCGATGCACGTTTTTGGCGGTAAAATGTTTGAAGCGTCTTTTTGAATTTTATATGTTTTTAGGAATTTAGGATTAGGAGAAAGGAACTACAAGGATCCGGACTCGAGGGACCACACACTGGACTGTACCTGCCTCTCTCGCGACTAGTCACCGCAGCGAGGCTGCACAGGCGTCGGCTCCTCGTCAGCTCCAAGCTCCTCAGCGGTCGCACGGACACAAGTCGCTACGCGCTCGCGCATTTATAGCGGAGAGAGATATATAGAGAGAGATATAAATTCACTCGCGGAACAGTCTTCGTATTGACAGTTGGCTAACGTCTTTGTAGAACACTAGCGCGGGTTTGAGCGGGAGCGGGTTCGTCCCTATTCCACGGACGCGGGCTTTGTTCTTGAGGTGGAGAAAGAGTCACTCGCGTAAGTCTTTTGTAATAACACTTGGTGGACGCCTTTGTAGAACGTTAGCCCGGGTTTTAGCGGGAGCGGTGTGCGAGTAGGTACTTTCTCCGTGGGCTCGGGCGTCTCACTTTTTACTTTTTTGAACCTTTTTGAAAAGCGTCGCTTGCCTATTTTGGCGTCATAATGCGGTGATTTTATTGGTTGATTTTGGCGGCAACCAATGGTTTTTTAGCGTGAAAGAGCGGTTTGTCCAAAGTGTGGAAAAGGAAAGGAAAATATAAGGATAGCGGGTTAAATATTTAAATTGGCTTGTCCAGTAAGGATTCCTATGTCATAAGATGTTGGAAACACTGACGCAGGAAGTGAATTCCACTTCTTGACTACAATTAATAAAATAAATAATTATATTTCATTTATTGAAGAATAAATACTTACATATTTTTATTATAATATTATTTTATAACAGACCCACCTCGCTGCCTTGGCACCTTCAGCAGAATTGAAATGAACGTCATTTAAAATAAAAAGGATATCATTAATATATCAGCATTACAGCCATTCTCAAAGTGTGTTCCGCGGAACCCTAGGGTTCCGTGACATCCCTGTAGGGGTTCCGCAAGAATTTAGAAAAAAATCCAAACACCACTCTCTGGTCGACCGTTCTGACGCGGCGTATCACGATTCAAGAGGCGCAGCCGAACTTAGTCGCCTCGTACAATTTTACTATGCCGTCACCGCCGATATCTACTTGTGAGCGCGAGTCCTTTTGATAAAAGCCGCCCCTGCGATTAGCAATAATTGTAAACAAGCTACTTTCGGCTCTAACTTTAAAATGTAAAGTCAAAATTGTTTACACAGCATTTTTTGTATTTCTATTTTTATTTCGGCTTGTTATTTATCAAAGGCGCCGACTCGAGTATTTTTGTGAATGTTCGAGATCTGGCTAGGACGATAAAAGCGGCGATCGCGCCTCGACGCTTAGTTAGTCTACGATTAGTTTTCGGAGTGATAAGTACCTACCTGCTAGAAACAAAGTGTTTATTGTTCTACTGCTGTATTCTGATTGTACATTTCTTCTTTGGACTAAACTCTTTTACGCAGTAGCGATCCTGCATTATTTTGACCCCACCATTCTGACATGTAACATTATAAATGAAGAACAATGGAACGTTGGCTTAAAGGCGTTAAACGTGTTGCGACAACATCTTCTAACGAAGACGAATGTTCAAAAGTAGTTCGCGCGGAGTATACAGCAATTACCGATCCAGACGATTATGCAACGACGTCAAGTTCCACGGTTTCAAAGGCGAAAAAAAGGAAGTATGATGAATCATATATCAGTTTCGGATTTGTTGATTCCAACGGCTCATCTCTCTGCATTTTATGTAGTAAACTGTTTCCTAATAGTTCCATGGCACCTGCCAAGTTGCGCCGACATTTAGAAACTGTACACCCCGAGTCTAAAGACAAGAATAAAGAATTTTTTGTACGTAAAAAAGAACAGTTATTGGAAAGTCAAAAAAAATATGATGCATGTAACCCAAACTATCAATGAAAAGGCCACAGAGGCATCATATTTAGTTAGTTATCGCATTGCACAAGCAGGTGAAGCGCACACTATTGCTGAGAATTTAATAAAACCATGTGTGTTAGACATAACAAAATGTATGCTCGATGAAAAATCTGCAAAGCATCTTTCTACTGTGCCGCTATCAAACAATACTGTTTCACGGCGAATTCATGATCTGGCAAGCTATGCCAAACAAGAACTAGTTACACGTCTACAAGAAACACGATTCGTCTTGCAAATAGATGAATCTACTGATGTCGCTGGTCTGGCTATCTTGCTGGTTATCGTGAGATATCCATATGACAGTTCTTTGGAAGAAGATATGCTTATGTGTTCACCGCTGCCCACAAAAACTACCGGTGAAGAAATGTTTAATAAAATAAATATATTTTTTGAGGAAAATAATCTCAGTTAGAACAATTGCATTGACATTTGTACAGATGGGGCCAAGGCGATGACGGGTAATACAGCAAGACTAGCGTCACGAATAAAAAATAAAGCGCTTAATTGTAGTTCCAGCCATTGTATCCTGCATAGACAAGCACTTGCGATGAAGCAAATGCCGTTAAATCTAAAATTAGTTATGGATGAAGCGGTAAAAATAATTAATTTTATCAAAACACGACCACTACAATCCCGATTGTTCTCATTATTGTGTGAAGATTATGGCAGCAAACATAAAACACTGCTGCTCCATACAGAAGTGCGATGGCTGTCTTGGGGTAAAACTTTAACAAGGCTATTTGAACTTAGAGCCGAGTTACAAATGTTTCTTTCAGATACTGCTTTTAATTTGAAAGACCGTTTGTATGATAAAACTTGGTTGTTCCGACTGTCTTTTATGGCGGATATCTTTCAAAAACTGAACGAATTAAATGTATCATTGCAAGGTAAACAGACAACAGTATTCCAGGCCTGTAACAAAACAACTGCCTGCAAAAGAAACTTAGATTTTTGGAATATTTGCGTTGGAAAGAGAGAAATAGAAAGCTTTACCTCACTCAGTGAGCTCGTTAGCGATAATGATTCAGAAATGTTTCAAGATGATGTATTTGAGGAATTGGTCAAATATCTCACTTCGATGCGCGCATCTTTTGAGAAGTATTTTCCCGAAGAACAAAATACAAAAATGAAACTGAATTCATGGATTCATAATCCTTTTTTACCCGACTTACAAAAGCCCGAAAGTATGTCAAACGAGATATATGAATCTCTTTTAGAAATGTCATCAGACAGAAGTATGGAGGCACTGTTCAAAACGACGCCTCTTAACGATTTTTGGTGCAGAATTCGTGATGAATATCCAATCCTTGCCAAAATGGCTCTGAATATTCTTCTCTCGTTCCCAGCAACATATTTGTGCGAAACAGGATTCTCAACCTATGCAGCTACGAAAACAAAATACCGCAATAGACTGGACGCCGAACCTGATATGAGACTTCAACTGTCCTCTGTCAAAACTGATATCAACCAATTGATGAAAAATAAAAAACGGTTTCATACCTCCCATTAGTTATATATTTTTTTCTTTTTTAATAACTTCTATTATTATACTTGTTATGTAAGTAAGTAATAGCTAACTGTTACATTGTACTTTTATTATGCTTATTAATAAAGAATACACTTTAAAAAACTATTGTTTTATTATAGGGTTCCGTCAAGTATTTCACTTTCCAAAAGGGTTCCGTCACCAAAAAAGATTGAGAACCGCTGCAGCATTAATGTACAATCAGTCGTTGCCTTTATAAATCCTGTATCATATCAATATTAACCAATAAATCGTTTGTTAGCAGTAATTACCAATTTTTATTTTAAGTCACGTCATAGCCGTAAACCCTGTATTATTATAAAAATATGGTAGCTTTATCTTTATGTTGTCACAACTTTTTTTTTTACTTGGGGAAAATCCTCATAGGACCGTATCGGCCGCACAGGGGGGTTGCGCGACCGAGGTGTGTCGGACTTGTACCGATTAAAAACCCCAAGCAATGTACTTCTGCCCATTGGCCGGCACTGCGGGTCGTGTAATCAATTCGCCACAGCCCCGTCGCTCCACGCCCCCTGGGCACAAACTCGGGGGAAGATGATGCCTTCCCCGATACTGCTCGTTATATTTAGGCAGAGCACGTCACAATGCTCTGCCCACTTCTCGAGGGTCGCTATCCAGTCGCTCAGAGACCCCACCCTGAGCGTCCACGACCCTAAAGACATCAGCCAACCGGTCGTGGATCGACCGATCGGCTGGGACTATCGTGCCGGGGCGGTTGCCGGCACCCCGGTGTCTTCTTCGAGCGGCCTTCTGCCGCTCTCGCTCTGCGGCCTCCTTCTGGGACATGACGTCCTCACAGAAGGAGACATGTCGTCACAACTATGATAACCCATCATGGCGCGTTTATAATCACGTGATTTTTACTAAAATTTTATCAATTTTCAATTGTTTATAATTGACTGAAAATATGTATTTTTTTTAGTTCTTCGCATTACATATAAATATTAATAGTAATAAAGTTTTAAAATACATTTTTTTATTTAAAATTCCAAATCCTGTAGGCATCAAAGGGTGAACGCCCGACTAGGAATTAAAACATCCCCGCCAAGTAAGCTGGGCCTGAACAAGGCGAGACGTCGCCAGCTGCCGAGGAAGCTGACCTGGCCTTTCCCTTGGCACTCGGCAGGCGGAAAAAAAACACCCCGGGGCTTTTAGTCGGTCCATGTCCGACACACTGGTGTACACCCTCATCCGCCCCTGAGGTCCGTTAGGGATTTCCCCCGGGTTACCAAAACAAAGGAAATAAAATATACCAGCCGTGGTTACATAATTTTATTTAAGAATTTATGTCGTCAAGAGCAAGAGCAATGTGCTAGGTGGTAGGTGGATGGTAGCACAGTTCTCTCCCCTCCAGGAATGAAGAGAGAAAAAAGGGAGCTAGCTCGAAGGATCGGCGCGCCTAGGGGAGCAATGGTGTTCTTCTTGTTTTTGCGTTATGCCTCCCATTCTTTGACTTGGTGATGTCGGGTGCCGGTGGTGGAACTCACTCAGGAGTGTGTCTACAGGAGTTCTGAGCCCTCTGCCGAGAAGCGATGCACTTTATAAAGAACTGGTCGTGTTGGGGATAGGAGCCGGTACTTGACGATGGCCTGCCTAGTGCCGTGATGTGGCCTTAACGAAAGTAACGAATTAGATATAAGTCCTAAATAATAATTCAACGCCCTGTGATTTGCACCTTGGACTTAACAATAGTTTTGTTGTTCTTATTTCATGTGTACCCTGGGCTGGTGGTACTACACACTAGAGATGCCACGAATATTCGGCAACTATTCGGTATTCGGCCGAATACCAAATCATGTAAAAAAGACACGTTATATTACTCAAAGTTATGTATTTATTTCCAAATTACAACACTTTAGTAATTAAAATTGATCAGTGGTAAGTTGTGATGGATAAAAACAAGCTTTTCAGCATGTTTTGGTATCAAACGATTATGCTTTTCATCGTAAATGTTACCAGCCTCAGAAAATAACCTCTCACACACACACTCTCTCTCTCGCTCACACACATACTAATAAATTTATACCGTGAATATCCATATAAAAACACAAAACACCCTTGAATAACCCGAACGGAAGTGCGAGTCTCACCAGAGACAAGATATACTTAATTGGTGAGACTTATCACCCTTTGTATATGCATAAGTTTTGTGTTGAAATAAAGATTATTATTATTATTACTAAACACACTACTTCCAGGAATATTCGGCGGCCGAATATTCGGCGCTTCGGCCGACAGCGTTGCCGAATATTCGGTATTCCGCCAATTCACTATTCGTGGCATCACTACTACACACCGTTAACACAATAGCTAGGACTTTAAATGAACTATACAATACATGTCCTAGATGGCTAAACTAATATGCTCTAGATTATAATTTAAACAATTATCCGATTACTGGATCTCTACACTTGTACAGTCCACGTAACTCTGGCCGGAAATAGTGGTGATTGGTGATTCTCAACATAATCAATTACCAGTGCTATATTATTGATTGTAAAAATAAAAGAGTGTGGCTTGGAAATATGGCTTTATAAACGGTGCCTAAAAAAACCGCTGTTAGCCGTGGAACTTATAACTGTAATTAGAATAGCAACATGTTAACTTATTTTCGGTGATTTTCGGGTAACTTGGGAAGCTGGGGTGTGTGTGTGTTTTTTTTTAAATAAAATTATACCATTTTTTTTAGCGAGGGGAGTATCGCAGCGCGCATGTTTCCACGCTACACGTTGGCTAAATGCATTTCACATATTTTTAATATATGTAATAGTTTTCAAATATACGTTTTTTTTAGATTGTTACAGTATTTTCGTAAAATGAAATTAAACCATACGACCTACGTATTAGGTGCATTTTCTCTTTGTAACAAATAAATGTCAATGCAAAATAATTTACGAAAAATGTAATCTGGTTCAGAATAAAGTTATATTTGATTAATTATAAACTTATAAAAAATATATTCTTTTATAAAGTTAAAAGTAATTAGCGTGTCTGAAGTCATTACTTAAATAGAAAACACGTTTTATCAGTAAAAGAATGCTTCTTGTTTTGTAACCCGTGGGAAAATCCTACATAGAACCATCAGGGCCGCTGTGAGAGCTGTGAGACTCCTACTGACTAAAAACCCCCAACCCCCGGGGTGTCCCTGCAATTGCTCCAACCGGGCCTGGGAAACCAATTTCATCCAGACAGTAAAATAATGGTTAAATAATTTGTATTAATATAGCAACGCTTGTATAGTTTAGAAAGTTTACAGAGAAAATTTAATATATTTTATCGATTTTAAACCTAAAATTAGTTCAGGTACGTAGCTACATTATAATTATTTATATATAAATGGCAATAAATATGTATTTAAAGGTCAAAATTGTTTAGTATTATTTTTGTAACGCTTTAGCCAGTGTTCGTATATAAATGCATTATATGTCGTATATTTTGCATTATACACATAACTGTTGTGCAGTCATCATGTGCAGGTACCTCCCGCTAGCGGTGTTTGCTGTTTCACTGACAACTAGCATAAAAGCTGGTGAAGGTATGAAAATATATTTTATTAATGTTAATTTTTTAATTTATTATTTACTAGCTGTCCCGGCAGACCTTGTTCTGCCCTATTTCTCTAAGATAAAGTCACATTGTTTCTTTTAATGTTAATAGCTTCCCCTGTCGGCTGTTTTTTGAAGCAACCTGGCCTTAATGCTATATGTATAAAAATTGACAAATATTGACATTAATATTTATACGTCACTCAATTGTTTTGCCTTCCCGGAACCCGTCCACTAACATTTAAACTTTATGGTATGGTGTTAAAGTTCAAATTGACTTTTAAATATTATTACGAATTTTTTGTATGAGAATACAGAAAAGTGGTGTTTTTAGACTTTTTCAGACAATTTTTAATTTTTTTCTCTCCGTAACAACCTTCCTCAGACTTCATCAAATACAACAAAAAAAAATCAGCCAAATCGGTTCGGCCGTTCTCGAGTTTCGCGCTTATCAAGACATTTTGCGATTCATTTTTATATATAAGATAAGGGCTTTTGCCATTTTGGCATATCAGCCCTATTGTACCCAATACGGTGAAAAACATCTCATTTTATTAATGTTATTTATAATAAATTTAAAATAAATACATTAAAAATTTAACGAAAGAATTCTATAACTTTTTACTACATTGATAAAGTAACCACAGCGCAACTGATGATGAGGACAGTGTAATCCAAGAACGACATCGAGTACCAAGGAACTAGAGTCGATTAACAGCAGCTGTTGTCATACCGACCCTCATATGCCACGTCTGAAAATCTCGAGGTATACTAGAGATACACAAAATAATGCCAAAATGCGACCAAGTCCAATCCAGCGCCGAAGCCAGTATGAGCCATGAGGGTTATTGTGTACTGTGGTCAATATCCAGTTCGGGCTATTATCTAACCACAACATTTATTTTATTTAAATCATATCGTGCTTATAATTAATCTTACATTGTAATTTAAAAATTAAAGTTGTAAATAATTAAAACTCATTTCCTGGTTAATTATTTCAGTAGGTTTATATCTTGAAGTAATTACATTTAGCAACAAAATTATTTCTTAGATTACTGTAATTAAAAGTAATAATCGTTAAGTTTGATTGTTTATCACTAAATTACAAAATTCTTTGGCCAGATGCTTCTGCAATAGAAAAGAGGTTTGCTCAAGTGAATACAGCCTTAACAGGAAAATTTTTGTACGTAAGTACATTATAATGGCTATACCATCGTATATTTACTTTATAAATACTTTATTAGCAACTAGATTATCAATTTTAGAGAAGGAAACAAGTATATTTTTATAAGTTTTAGTTAAAACAGACACGAAATTAGGAAAGGAAAGCTATGGCGCATCTTATAAAGGCTCGCTGAATAGCAACAACAATTTACAACGCAATTATAGGCTACTTGTGTAGCTGTTGTCCAGAGGCGGCTTTAAACACTTATTAAAAAGTGGGGTGCTAGTCTGTTTGCTGACAAATGTTTTAACTAGATTTAAAAAGAGCAATCAGCTGCATACTCATGTTGTCACCATTAAGTGCAATGTGGATACCGCCTCTTATGTACTCTTATACTTACCCTGAAGAGGATATAGTGTAATGTTCTTTAATTTATTTCATATTTATAACAGAAAGATACGGTATTAAAAAAGAGTTTAATTACAATAATATATCATTGTAAATGTGAGTGGTAGTAAGGCTGAGATTTGTAAACGCTATTTTAACTTTGCTTAGACTTTCCTTAAAAACTATAAATGATGTTATTTAATTTTTATTAAAGTAACATAATAAGTAACCGATTTTATCAACTTAGACTTGGCTCTGTGAGGACTTAGACTATACTAAAGTTCCTATTATGTAGGCAGTCTTTATCAAAGGCGAATATATTTCCTGATTAAAGTCAAAGTAGCGTCTATTTATCTCAGACTAGGCCGACCGAAACATACAAACGTAGACCAAATAAAAATAGTTCTGACTGGTATAAGTTTGCCGAAATCGGTGTGAGTGTTTGAAGGAACTAATAAATGTTAAGGAGGTGGGAAGATTTGTAGAAATAGAGAAAAGCTTCCATTCTTCCATTCTACATCAATGGGTAATCGACCTGGTTATAAATAGATAGTTTAAACTAATGACACTCAGAAATTAATTAAATTAATTCAATGGATTTATTTCTTAGGAATATGCAAAAAATGAACCGGGAAAAACTTATGGGACGTCTGCTTTTCCTGTCCTTAACGTATTGGGTGTTTTAGCTCAATTTGCAAATGGTACAGCATGCGAGGAGATATTAGAACAATTGAATTTAAGAAACAAAGAAGAGGTAAATATTTAATTTCAAATACTAGAAATATTTACGGAAAATATTAATTTTAATTATTCCACGATCGTGTCTACGGCTACCCCAAATTGTATATTCGTTTTTATAGAACAGATTGACACATGAATTCGATATAATAGGTGCATGACATTTCTAATAAGTATTTCATAGAATACAATCGTTTTAACATTCTAAATGTATCATTAATGATAACATAATATGCATACTCGTATACAAAATTATTGGAAACTCGTCAAATTAATAGACAGCATTTAGATTGACATGATTTTCTAGTAATTTTCAGATTTTGAACTAGACAACACTTTCACCAAAATAAATTGTAATTAAAAATAAATTTGTTTCTATTCATAATTTCTAATAAGGTCATCATTTAATATTTTTATCGATTTTTGGAGTCTTTATAGATGTCATAGCTCGAACGAAGTATATACTATCCAAGTATGTTCAAATACCACCCGTATATTATGATTGTTTTTTACAATTTAGATGAAAGTATTGCCATCGGGCATACTTAGAAAGAACCTTAAAACTACAATATCTGGAAAACTATTTAACTTCACTCTTACATTGGGGTAGCTTAAATTGTTTTATTTTAGCATGTGATCACATTCTTTCATAAACACAGTGAGTTTCCAATAACCCTGCCTATACTACGTATGTATAATTTACTAAATTAATACTAAACTTACTAGATGTATATAAGTTGTATTTTTAATATAATTTATTTTTTAGATGATTATATAGGTTTAATATATGCGTATGATGTATATAAAATAATTATATTCTGTGTATCATTTTAACGGTCATGATAAAGAGACTTCAAGGTTTACGTTTCCGTTAAAAAAGTTGATATTCTGGTGTAACGTACAAAAACATCGTTTGTATGTTAATTCAAGACAACATGTATGATTTTACAAGTTCATTTGATATGAATGTCTACCTCCGCCGTGCAGAATTAAAACTCTTGTAAAAGTCTCTGAAATAATTGTAATGTATTTTTTTTTATTCTGCTCGACACGGTGACTGCACTATACCTGATGGTAAGCATGGTGCAGTCCAAAAAACACCAACGACTATCGACAGGCAAGAAAAACCCATAGGTAGTCACGGCGAACATGCCTGCACAAATATCTCTTCACGCTACGCTTAAAAGATCCCATATCATAGAATGGTGGAAACAGAATATCTCGCCAGAATACCATTCCACAGTCCAACGACACGGCAAAAGAAGGAGTTAGAGAACTTCTTAGTCCTGGCTGGGATGTGAGATTCCGTATAGTTGTGTGTGTGTAAATTGAGCATTATCCTCATTATCAACCTTCTACTCGACATGAAATTCCATGAATCCAAAAATCCCATAAAAACTTAAAAGATAATTATCTCGTTATACATGGATATTTAATACATATATTGAATAAACATTTGGTCAAATTCGAATTCTATTCTATTTTATTCTAGTAATTACCAGATTTTAAGTCAATATGCTTATTAAGATAACGATTTCGATGCTTTTATGGGAAGCGCGTCACTGACTTTTATTAACGAACGTCTTAAGCTCTGTCTTCAGTTCTTCTCATTTCTTTGTTGTATGTCTCCTTTCGCAAGTTCCATACTTGCTTCTTTACTTGCACTTCGCAGGTTTATCGATTCACGAGCGCCATTCAAATACACACTTAATTCAAAATATAGCAATAATTATAATATTTACAGGCAATATTGCCCTTTGACCCATTTTCAAAAAAAATATGCGTTTGTACTATAAATAATGGATCAAGATGTGCACACATACTTAAATACAAACTCCATTACTACATAAATACCCGAAGTGGTTTAATGTGCTCGTCATATAAAAGTTAACGTCGTTGGTAGACTCTCCACATACTGCGCTATCAGGCCATTAAATCAGTGATCGATTAGTAAATCGTAATTTTCTTTACAGATAAAAGAAATATTTCCCATTGTACGAAAAGTATTCAATTCTAATGTAGATGTATTGTCGAAATTGACGCTGAAAGTATATGGAGATCAAAAGTATCCTTTCACTAATGGATTCAAAGAAGTTTACTCGAAAACTTTCGGTGGTCAGACTGGAACTGTTAATGTTCGTGATCCTGAAACGGCAGCTAGAATTATTAGCAATTGGGTTTGTAATGCAATTTTTGTAACATAAGAATAAAGGACATGATATTTTGTGTATTTTCTCAATAAAAAGTATTCCTAACGAATATTTCTTGATTTTGATGGGATTAAAACTTATTATTAAAAATATATCTCTTGTATAAATAAAATTAACCGCTGTTTTTTCTAATATTATATTTAATGAAAACTAGTTCTTTTTGATGACATTTAAACACTTTATGATGTTCAAATAGATAATACAATATATAACGTTGACATAAAAAGATCCTATCGATTAATAATTTTGTTAACATAATTTTCAATGTAATCTAACCAGATATTTTTGCAATATCAAAGTGATATTAAAATTATATATTGCAGGTGCGATGTCAAACTATAAAACCTGTCGATGATAAGAATCTTATCAGCACTGTTGACATAACTAATAATAATGGCTTAGTATTTGCCAGTTCGCATGATTTTATCGTAAGTAATATCAATTAAATAGAAGTGCACGACGAAGCTTTGAACACATATGGAGTTGAAAATACACTTGACGGCATTTGAATAGTATATTTAGCCGTCAGAGAACGTAAATGCTCTTACGTTTGTAGCAGAAGTTGGCTAAATGACAGGATATGGTGAATAGCAGTGTTGTGTTATGGACGGATGACCATTTGAAAACGAGGGCGGTACTATTCAAACTTGTCTACATTTCAGTTGAAATAAAATGAAAGGCCCCATTATATAAGTAATTCCATTGTATGTGAAGAATTGTATTTTTCAACCTGCAGTATATTAATAATGCCCACTTTACGATTGTACATTGCATTTTTGAAACTTTTATCGGTTTTCCTTTTGAAGGCTCACCGTATGCCACTATTGATGAACGATAAATTGTTGTCTATTAGCAATATCAACTATTCGTTAATGGTACATAGTTTAACCGCAATTAAAATAATTTGTTTTGGGAATAATATCATATATGTTGGGTCAGTCTAATTAAATGAATATTTATAATAATCACTGGTTATTATTAATAGGTTCTAACCGACTCATAGGTGCCATTCACTCATCACTTAACCCAAAGTTTTAGTAATCCGGGGGAAATTCCTAATGGACCTCAGGGGTGGTAAGGGCCACCCCCCGGTGTGTCGGACTTGCACCGACTAAAACCCCCGGGTTGTTCCTACTCTCCATCTAGCCGTGGCTGGAGGCACAGCGTTGTTCTCTTCGGGTCGCGGCGACGTCTGGCCTTTTATGGTAGGCCTCATCTCTGCATTTGCGAGGGGTGGTGTAACGAGCCACCCCTCGCTCTCCTCAAAAGCAGTTATCTTGAAGCGGTGTGCGGGAACACGTTACACGCCGCTCTGGCCTGGATAAGTTGGGCGGCGCGCTCCCTCAAGCACGACGCCCAGATGTCTTTTCCTGTTTAAGGAGGAAGGCCTCTGGCAAAGGCCGTCCTCCTTCGTCCTGCTCTGCGCGGGTGGCGGATCGGGTTGTCAGGGCCGCCTATTGCCTCCCTGTCCCTCTCCGCCACCGTTTCTCCTCCATAATCATCTCACAGAAATTAAGGACCGCCTGCCATGCCCTGTCGCTGTCGACCATTACGCGAACGAGTGCCGCTAGCGACAGGTCACCACTCATCGGCCAACTCATCACTTAACCCCATTGTACACCACCGTGACAATACATAATGTATAATTTTAATAAAATTCTTTTTTTCAGGTCAGATGGGGTAATCCTTTTAATCCTCAAGGTTTAAAAGATATTGAATTTCATGCTGACAATAACGTTACTATTACAATGAAAGCATTGTACGGAAATGGTTTTTTAAATTATGTAAAAGATGAAGACCTTGGGTTACAGGTACAATACACACACATTTATTTTTAATTCAAAAATATATTAGTTTTGTGTACTTTAAAATAAAATATATCGTCCCTTGATTATTTGTCATTCTTGGACTATACTTTTTTTTTTTAACCCGCGGGATAGCCGTTATGGGCCGTCAGGGGACGGTGAGGGTCACCCCTGGTGTGTCGGAGTCGCACCGACTAAAGCCCCGGGGGTGTTCCTTCTCCCGTTTGCCGGGGCCAAGGGCAAGGCTGTGCCAGCTTCCCCAGCACCCGGCGACGTCTGGCCTATTGATGGAAGGCCCCTGGACACCATTTCGCTCTCCTTCATTTTCTTTGAGCGATGCGCGGGAACACATCGCGCACCGCTCTCGCCTTGGATATGTTGGGCGACGCACACCCTCAAGTGCGCCGCCCAGGCGTCAATCCGTTAGGGAGAGAAGTGCCTTGAGTAGGCTTCCCTCCTGCGTCCAGTACGGCGAGGGCGACGGAGGGGCGGAAAGGACAGGGAAGATGAAGCCTGCCTCTCCCGCTCACGCTCCGAAATTAAAGAAAAAAGGAAAGAGGAGTCTTTTCCTTTAAGGACCTCCTCTGTGAAAAGGAGGACCGCCTTCCATGACCTGTCGCTGTCGAGCATTGCCCGAATAAGTGCGGGCAGCGACAGGTCATTTCCTACCTGCTGCGCTAAGGCAGCCCTTTCTGGGGCCCGGGCTGGGCACCCGTCAAACATGTGCTGAGCGGACTCTTCAGCACATCCGTCGCAGTGGTGGCAGCGTTGGGTCGGCTCACTACCGGTTATTCGGCAAAGGTACCAACCGAAAAAATCATGTCCGGTCAGTGCCTGCGTCAACCGGTAGGAGACGATCCCATGGCGCCTGTTGAGCCATTCCAGTAACACTGGACGGATGGCTTCTACAGTCCGCAGGCCGGCACTGGGGTGCTCCAGCCTGGTCTCCCATGCCGCAATGGATTCGGCTTTTCTTGGACTACACTTTACTATCCATCAAGTGGCCTGTAATCAATTTATAGAGCCAGTATACAAAAATGTTTGATTTTGATTATCATGAAATAATATTCTTTAAATAATCTTAATAATCTAAGCAGAAATTAAGACGTAATATGTATAATAAAAAGTAAGTAACCTATCAGGTTTTAAATTAAAGAGTAAGTTAAGGATTATATTAAAATTATATATTATGTAAGTATATTAAATATACAGTAATGACCTTTATATAAAGTAAAACCTTTATTCTCGGAATATATTCGTTGGTAATGCAATGTTATATGCGTTGAATATTTTAAATTATTCGTTTTTTTTTTAAAGCTTTTTATAGAGAAAAGAACATACATTTTTTAGTCGCTAAGTAAATGCTAAGGTAATTAGTTCGTTATGTATCAAAATCAGCATGATTTTTTTTTATTTACAGGGTAAGCACTACAAATTACGCTTTCAATATCTTATCAAATAAAATCTGTTATTTAATCAACTTTTTTAACTGCAATAACCTAGAACTATTAATTTATTGTAAATATAATAATGAAAACTAATTGTGTATTTGATAAAACAGGTTTTTTTTACTGGCTCAACAAAGTGACTATAGTGCACCTGATGATAAGTACAGTAAAGTCCAAGAACGACATCGACTATCAAAGGACGAAAATTCATTAATAGTCTCCGTCGTTATGTCGGCCCACATATACCACGACTGTAGGTCTCTAGGTATATAAGTTACTGGACGTACACGAGCTGATCTCGAAACGCGACAGGCTGAAGCAAGTGACTATGACGGTCTTTATATTTGTGTACTGTAGTTTATGGTGTTTTTGTTATATCGTTAACTTCATAATAAGTGTGTACATTAAAAAATACTGTTCGTTTCAATAATATTTTAACGTGAACAAAACATAATTGCACGTGTGTATTAAGACAATATTAAAACTTTACTGAAATTTACTTTTAATTTTGCATCATATCATATTTTATATTTACAATATCTTAATTATGTCCACTAAATTAATAGCAGAGATATGTTATTGGCTGTATTCACTTTACGCTTATATAACTGCCCAACGTGACTAATAATATATTTTGTTTATTTTCTATATCCTGAAAAGGTTATAGCGTTACGATATAAATATTATAAATAATAATAATAAATAGTTGATTTTTTTTTTGTTATTAATTAAACCAATTTCTATCGATTATGCTGATAATATTTTCTTCCCTTTATAGTTTGTTTTGAATGCGCATTAAATGTTACAGCTCGTCGAACTACCGTTAAAAGGAGGAAAGTATTCAGCGCAAGTAATATTTCCTGACAAGGTTTCTAGTTTATTAGAGTTGTTAAACAAATTCCGTGATCCTTCTAAGCTTGGAGCTCTTTTAGCTAAGAAGAAACCGCGATGTCTTACAGTGTATGTGCCGCTTGGAGAAGTACATCTGCAAATCAATTTAGGTGAAAGTTTGATAAAGGTATTTTTGTCATATCTGTTATACTATTATATCGTGATTACTTAAACTTTGAATACACTAAAAGTATAAAGGACCCAATACAAGGTACAAAAGAATATAATCTAAGGATAAATTCAATGATATATTAGAATTACACCACCACCACCATTACCACCATTAGATAATAATCGTATTGTAAGTTTTGGTATAATAGGTAAAATAAAGAAAAATCAGTACTTAGTGTTGAAAAGTATTTATAAATTGGTTTGAAGTTAACTTTTTAAGCTTTGTTATAGCTATCACACGATTTATGATAATTTCAATATATGTATAAAACAATTAGATGATTACACGGGTCAACACGAATTTTGACCCCAATAAGAGAGTTTGAAACTTAGATAATTAGACTAAAAATAGATATATATCCTGAAAAAAGTTTGCTTTTGTATTCAGGAGAACAATTGATAAATAATTTAAAAATTCCATAGTTTATATTTTTATTTATTGGTAAATCGAAACATATATATTTATATATACATTTTAACCGACTTTTAGTATCATATCGAATTATGAGATAGTAGAAAGTGTTTTAAAGGGAGCTCTGCTCCTTTTCCTTTCATGTTTATAAGTACTTTCTCTCACTAAATCCAAGGGATTAACTACACGAAAATAACAGTCATGAACGTGATCTTTTGACTCTCGCCAAATGTGATATTGAGAATATCATATTCCACTTCACACTTCGATTCCAACGTGATATCAATTCAAAATTAATGACGTTATCCCATAAATTTATTTATATAATAAACATACTTTTGTCTGAACATCTTTTGCAATTACAGCAAGCAACATATACGATAGAGCCTTGCGTTTGTCTACATTCTGAACAGCACATTTGAAATAAGCTTCGTAGGTTTCACAAAGCGCTTATATAAAATATTATATCCCTTACTTTTTCAATAAATATTAGTTATCTATTACTTTTAATTTGTACCTCCAGTATTCACTATCTATATGGGTTGCATGACGACGAAGATTTTCAGTGGATTTCCATAATATTTGATGCACTTTTTGAATAACACTGTACATTACATCGGGGTGGCTGTAGTCACTTTATCAAACCAGCAAATAAAAAATGTACCACATACATAACAAAATGCAACAGCGTCATATTTATATTTTCTAGGCAACATTTATTTATTTATTTACGCTTTATAGGGTTGCCAGTGGCCCGGTACAATAATTCATTTACACAACACGTATACAATTACAATGAAAAATGTACAGTTCCTATTACGGCATCCACAACATACATCAGAATGGCCTGTTCATTTATACTATTATGACCAGTGGTCGTGGGTGTGGTTGTAGAAAGACACGGTTTTGGCGTTGTCTCGGTAGTCGACTACCGAGACGGAAGGCGAGAGTACGTGCGTGTGCGTCGCAGTTCGGTGTGCCTTAAAGTGCAAATAAACAGTAAAACGCCAAAATCCGTGTCTTTCTACAACCACACCCACGACCACCGGTCATACTATATTATATTTAACATCTTTGAGTCTTCTAAAATAGATAATTGTTGTGTATCAATTAAAGGATATCTGTAAACACTATGCGTAGGTTCAGGCTTGTTTACTTAAAAACAAAATGCCAGAAATATTATATACCCTCAACTAAAAAAATCATATAATTAAAAATGTATTTTCATAATACTAAAAGGCAAACTTTTTCAGGAAGATCGTTTGTTTTCCTTTATTTGAAGCTTATGGCATAGAAAGTTATAAATCTTAAGAAGTACATTTTTTTTGTTGAGTTGTTTTATTTATTGTTTTTCAGGCTACTAATTTAACACGAATATTTAGTCCAAAATCAGCGAATTTGGATGGGATAACTCAAGGGAATGTTCCACCCTACGTCTCCACTATTAAACATGCACTTCATTTGACAAGTAATCAAGCTGTAATAGACGAAGGAAAAGCAGGTACTATATACTTTTTTCAATAATTGCAAATTTATTTTGCAATTGATTACTTATGATATAAAATTACTAGGATTGAATAATGGTTCAACGTGCGAATATTTCGACTTGTTCTTGCGGCTAGACTTCGAGAGGTTTCTGCTATTGGACTTTGATGACCTAGCTTCGAGAACATTTATTGACTAGGTTCTGGAAACTTTGGCTCTTTGACATCGAGATAATTTGACGGTTGCGCTTCGAGATATTTCTGCGGCTGCGTTCTGATATTGCACACTCTCATCGATCAATAAATCGATTGCCCGTCAAAACTCGGCGTCTTACCGTGCGCTCGTAACAATTTTTTTTTTTGTGGAATGATAACTAAGCTTCCTCTTTTTTTAATTAAAAGAAATTATATGCAGATTTTATACGTAAATAGGCCTTATAAGCAAATAAAATTGACGTGACTTAATTTTATCCTATTGTTTTACCAAAATGCAAAATATTAAAATATATACCTATACCTATGATTATAATTTTTTTCAGTGACATCCGATTCGAACAAATCCACTGTAGCTAAATTGTGTCCAGGCGGTGATTTTCCAACTTTGAAAATAAATCATCCCTTCCTATATTACATTTTGATGACTGTGGGGAATGTGCAAACACCAGTTATTGGTGGTATGTTTTATAGAGAAATATTTGAGTAATTCGATAGTTTTATCACTTATTACTTTCTTAGTTTTTACACAGAGTTTTTGTTTTTATATCCATGCACATTATTGTTAACTTAAAATATTATATTGTATTCGGCGTGGATTTTACTTATTAATATGAAATATTTTTAGAATTATATTTGTTGCATTTAATTATTGTTTTTTTTTTGCTTTTTGTAACTCGAGGAGCCTAACTGTTTTTAGTCTATTTGTAAAAGAAAACAATGTGAGCTAGAGGGTAAGTATACGTATTGAAATATTATATTATAAATCTGCTGAGTCGCTGCTGGGGGAATCAAAAATCGTTCATTCTCTATATCTTTTTCTTTTAATAATTCAATCTTTAAATATTTTTTCCTCAGCAATTAATATTATTTAATAGATTTTTTTGGCTAACTAGTTTTACCTAGAAGATCTGTTCGTCTTGCCGACTGCTTCCTCACATTCCTACAACCGGTTCATGATCCCTACTCATATACAGTGTAAACTCATTATAACGTCACTCGATTTAACGTCAAACTCCCTAAAGCGTCGATGTCACTCGGTTTTGGTTGGTTTAGCTTGTTTCCCATACAATGATACACTCTATATAGCGTTACACCCACTCTATATAACGATAGAAATTTAATAATATAAAGTACATTTGAAGGTGCCAAAATTAGTAAAAACTGCGCAGCTGTGTACGTTCTTTTGTCGCTTTATTATCCTAGCCCGTAATAAACTCGACTGTCGGCATTACACATACCGAACTTTATAAGAAATCCATTCTTTTGTTTACAAATTGGGATTGCTTGCACGTGTTGAATATTGTTAGTAGGAGTTATGAATTATCTATACGTTATCATATTCTTAGTTGCTCACAAACTTTCAAACTCTAAACATGGCAAGTAAGAGAAAATCTCTGTGTATTGACGAAAAAGTTTTACTGATACGCGCAATAGAGGCGGGAGAGAAGATAAGTCATGTTGGCAGACGCTTTGGATTTAGTCGCTCTACAGTGTCCACAATATGGAAAAATAAAGAAAAAATTCTACAAGCAGAGGAGGATGGAAAATTTTCTAAAAAATTGAAGAAACCTAAATACGAAGATTTGGATCGAGCTATACTATCATGGTTCCAACGACAGCGCCTGAATAATATGCCTATCTCGGGGCCGATCGTGAAAGCTAAGGCGGAGAAGTTTGCTGAAGAACTTAGTTTACTTTCTTTCAAAGCATCAGAAGGATGGCTCGGAAAATTCAAGCAACGTTATCATATTAACTACGGTAAAATTAGTGGAGAAGCACAAAGTGTTGATACGAATGTTACTCATGACTGGATTAATAGAGTGTGGTCAAAATTGACAGAAAAATACACCCCAAGTGACTTTTTAATGCTGATGAAGCAGGAACTTTCTACAAGTTGACCCCAGATAAAACTCTGAAATTTAAAGGGGAAAAGTGTGTGGGAGGAATGCTCTCCAAGGAGCGTATTACAGTGCTTGTGGCTGCTAATATGGATGGCACAGAAAAAAAAACCTAATGGTAATAGGCAAATCAAAAAATCCGCGGTGTTTTAAGAACATTAGAAAATTGCCAATGACGTATAAAGCTAATAAATCAGCTTGGATGACCAGTCAACTTTTTGAAGAAGAAGTGCGAAAGTGGGATGCAGAATTAAAGGGACGAAAAATTTTACTTCTTGTTGACAACTGCCCTGCCCACCCTCTTACAAAAAACATTCAAAACATAGAGTTGGTATTTCTTCCTTCAAATACGACTAGTGTCTTACAGCCAATCGATCAAAGCGTGATTAAAAGCCTCAAGGGTCACTACAGAAAGTAATTATTGACGGAGCTAGTCGAATCTGAGGGTAAAACTTCTATTAATATGCTGCATGCAGTAAATTTTTTATCTAAAGCCTGGGAAGAAGTCACACCCACAACCATACAGCTATCTTTTCGACATGCTGGACTTTGTACAAATTCTATGAGTGATGAGGTGGAAACGGAACTGGAGTTTAATAACGACGACGCCCTTCCATTAACTGAGTGGATTCAACAGTTCAACGTGGCAGGAAAATTTACAGAAAATCTTCAAACCTACATCGAAGTAGACGACTGCCTGCTTACAATGGAATCATTCACAGACAAAGAAATTTTGGATTCGGTGAGAAAAACCGAGTATCAAGAACAAGGACATGAAGAAGATGAGACGGATGAGCCTGAGCCACCGCCGAGCATTAAAGAAGCCCTGGAAGCAGCAAAATTATTGGAAACGTACTTTCTATATCACCAAGATGACTCAATATCGCAAGATATGAATAAAATAATGGAAAAAATACAACAAAATTACTGGTGCAGCAAAAGACGTCAGACAAAAATAACAGACTATACTCAATAGCGATCAAATGAGAATTGTTTTTTATGTAATTACTAACACTAGTCTGAAATAAACTTTTTTTTTAATACAGATTTTTCTTCTCTCCATTTAACGACCACTCTCTATAATGCCAAAATATGCACAGTCCCTTGAGGGTCGTTATATAGAGTGTACACTGTACTTTCTTTCCCCACCTATTATCAGGTCTACGAAATACATGTCCCGCCCACTTTGTAACTGCTATTACTTCAGCTATGCCGTATGCTAGTCAACCTACTCCTCATGCGAATCTCAGTATTTCTCATCCGGTTGTGAAACAAGATGCCTAACATAGCTCTACATATTTTTGTTTATATATAGTAATTTCCATGAGTTACAGTGAAAAAAAAAAACTATTTATAAAAATAAATAAATACATTTTACAACAAATACATTTGTTCATACGACAGTGTAGATATACGCATCAATAAAGAAATGGTAGCTAGGAGATAGGCAAACAGTAAAGTACGGCAAACACTCCATAAGACTAGATTGGATAAGTTTGTACGATCTTACAAATTGTTTTACGACGGCTGTATTACGATGATCCTTATTTTAACCTTGTAAATGGACTCATATACAAGTAGCCTTAAGACTTATGGGCTTTTCACAAGTTTGCGGTTTTTGATCAATATAATATACTAGCTGTGAACTGGCGTTGCCCAAATACAAATAATTTTTCCAATTGAGGATTGGTTTCCCAAAGAAGGTCGATAAATGTTTTTTTCTTTAATCAAAAAACTACATATCGGTTTCCAAAGTACTCACTACAGAATTGACGGATTTTCGAAAAAAAGTTTCGACCTCTAATTTACCCTTTTATGTTGGAATATCAAAGAATTCGTCCTTGACAGACGCTTACGTTATATAATAAAAATAACTCAATGTAAAAATTTCACGTTTCTAGCTACAGTAGTTTAGGCTATATGGTGATATGTCAGTCAGAACAAGTCTATATATATATATATATATAGATTTGATTCTTGCAATAGATCGTTTTTTACAAAAATTAAATGTCCATTTGTAAATAAATATTTTTATGTTGTTTTTATTATCTAATAGCGAACGCTTGACCTCATTCACTCCCGGTGAAAGGTGAAGATGAGGCCGATGAAGGAACGCGTTTGCCCTACAAATATCTATTCACACTTCTTTTAAAACCTCTCAAAACATACACGTAGAAATATGGATTCTGGGAGCATGTTCCAATCCTTTGCTGTTTGTATTATGAATGTAAAATCGAATCTTTTCATCGGAATAAATATTCTATAGAGCTCAATATATATTTTTTATTCTTCTGAAATCTATGTTTTTAATTTTTTAATAGTTCTAAAATACAAGGCAGAATAAATAACAATTTAAAGACT
Source organism: Automeris io (assembly GCA_036320925.1). Taxonomy (NCBI): domain Eukaryota; kingdom Metazoa; phylum Arthropoda; class Insecta; order Lepidoptera; family Saturniidae; genus Automeris; species Automeris io. The sequence goes on along the minus strand of JAUDJH010000008.1, from coordinate 11,630,412 downwards.
ACAAAGCCATATGTTAGGTTTATGGGCAGCCAGTGAATTTGAAGCAAACAATTTTACAACCATAGACTACTTAATTAATAGAATGAATATGAATAGCTTAAATTACTCTTGTAACAGAGTATAATATATTTTCATGACTATTTAGTTTCAAATAATATTGTTTTATTTTAGCGAAGGGTTAAGAGACGTGTAGGCATACGTCCAGCATGTCGGTAGGCAATTTAAGTAACATGTATTTATGTACTTTTATGCCATAAATATATTGTTGTATTTCGGTAGCAAAAATGAAGGTTTGCACTACAGTGTATGTAAATTGTTAGACCGTCAATTAAATCAATACAATGAAATTTAAAAAAGTCAATAAAAAAAGAGTGTTTTTTTTGCTAAATGTAATAATTATGTATAAATGAAGAAGTGTACGAAACATTTTTTTTTTATGAATGTAAGCCTTGAAGAATCTAATACTAATAATTTAAGGATTCAACAGTGCACGTATCTGAAATCTAAAACTTTATCACGCAGTTCCATAATTCTCCTACCGTACTGTACCGAGTCCGTTTATTATCCAGCTCATAGCAATTTAGATTTTCCCACCGAATCTTCAGTTATTGTGAATTTCGTACGTGACTTTTGAATGTTCTTACTGAACATTCTACTCGACGTCTGTATTTGATGCGGTTTTATATTACAAATTAATCATTTCTTATACTACAATGCTTTAAATTTCATTAAAGTAACATTAAGCTTAATAGTTACTATTAATTCCTGTCTAAATTATAATAATATTATCACGCTACCTACCTAACGCTACCTTTCTGGGTGAGCAAAGATATATTAGTGGCTGTATCTACTTTTCTGATGGAAAGTACACTGTATTCCAAGAACAGTAACGACCATCAGAGGGATATACGTCCATTGACTGTTGCCATCGCTATGGTGGCCCATATTTACACACATATATGTGGAAAATATGTGAAAAACTGGATACACACTCGATCCATAAACGCGACAGGCCAAAGTGGGGGTACTATGACGGTCTTTACATTTGTGTATCGTGTACTCAGGTTGGGCGATCGTCATACCACCTCAAACTTTATTAATGAATCTCTTTTTTATATTTTTGCTTTAAAGATTACTTATGAATCTTTTTATTTGACTATTATATAATCAGTTTATTTTAAAAGTATAATATATAAAAGAAATATTAAACTTATTATACATAAATGTAATCTACGTATGATAGTGTCTCGAGTATTTAAATATTCAGTTGCAATTCCAGCTGCCAAAAACCTCCATTCATGGAAGTACTCGCTTTGAGTCAAGAGTTAGTAAGGGCCTCTCGTGAAACAGCAAAGTAATTTACTTGCCCAGTACAAGTCGTCTGAGTATAAACAAGTAAAGGAAAACATTTGGAGAAAGTTGAGGAAACTTTTCGCTAACGTATTCATAACATTTGGGCTTGCCACTTGACCCTTTTGAGTATGATCTACTTACTTTTTCATCAGATGTACCTCATTAAAAGTAACACTTAAGCAGTCTACATATTACGTTGTATCGTACTTTGATCATACTAGAAAATTGTCATGTCATAAAAAACCAAATAACTAAGAATTCGAAGTACGAATGCTGTGTTTGAATAATAAAACAAGGCAAACACGTATAAGGTAAACTTTATTCTGATGGAAGAACTTTTATTTATCTTAATTTAGTTTTGTTCGAGAGCACATAAAGCTGGTGCAGGAAGATGATAATAAAACTGTGCATATTGCGAGACTGAAAAACCTTTATAAATGTAGAAGAACATAAAATTTATTCTTTGTTGCAATTTATATTATTTTTATTGCACATTACATACGAAACTTTTTTTTAATATAGGTATAGTTGATTCTGTAATTGTGCTTTGAAATTAAAAATGAATGGAAACAATAATTTTGTTATTATTAAGTGTTAGGCGTTTACAAGTGTATTTATTTTAAAAGCATGATTGAATTGTAGCTAAAGTGGTGTTAAATATCAAATTATAGTTAGTCACCCCCCTGTATAACAAAGCTAAATAACACTAGTTTTATGCTTAATTGGTAACATTAATATTATTTTTCTCCATATTAAGTTCATTTATTTGAAGAGAAGCCAGAATATAATATAAAAATACGTTATTTAAGAATTGTTTTTGATTTTTTTCCATTACCCACATTTTACTTAGCTTGAACAAATAGACTTTTGATGTTTATCAACATAAATATAAAGTAAAATGTTATAAAGCCTTTCGAAAAATTAGCTTTTCTTAGGCATATCAATGACGTCAATATTCAAAAGGATTGAGAAGATGGTCAACAAAAACAGTAAATTTTCATGTAAAATTTACTTTTCGTGATTACCGACTTATTTAACGGGGCCGTACATATTTATATAGCTATCCAGGTTGCTTATTTTCATGAACTATAACTTTTAGATTACTGTGGAGCAATTTTACAAAACAGTTTATTCATAAAAGACAAATTAAAAAAAATCCTCCTGTGGAAATTTTATATAATATTTTATTTATACTTTCTCGTTATATTTTGGATACCTTTGAAATGTTAATCTATGTAATCTTTTTCATAACGAGATGTGTGCGGTACCAACAAACGTATAGACATCTATATAAAAACTACGTCGAAACTAGATTATACAAATAATTATTCGTAGACGAACCATCGTAACCTTAAAAAGTTTTTAAAATTAAATCGATGCTTTTAAAAATTAAAGTTCTCAAGACCTGAAGCTAGCTTCGTACTTACTGTCGAGTTTTACAACTAATTGGCACTTGATACGGACATCAAGTTTATTTCGATGAAATAAATTAAATAAACCCAACAACAAGCATATTATGTAAGTTACGATTTAAGATGTTTCTTTAATTTTGATTATATTTGTAATTTATAGTGCTTACTTAGTGTAAAACATAATATTAAATACTTAGTAATCAGCTCCTAGATTATAATTTTCAAAAAGTTTTTATGTGAAAGGTAAAGGCAAATAGAAAAAAAAACAAAATACCTGATGGTAAGCAAATACTATTACCTTAGTACTATCACTTATACACAAGTGTAAAACAAGGTTATCATCATTGTGCAGAAGACAAAAAAAAAGCATTTACACTCCTTTCAGAGGAAATACATACTTTATTTCGAAGTTTATTCACTAACTTTAAAGTATTCGACAAGAAGGTTCTAGAGAACCATCCTTTGCTGTTGCGAGCTGATGAGCCTTTATAGTGTGGAGATAAAATTAAGGATATTAAAAGGTGTAGGGAAGTCATAATTTTCTCTGTAATATTTATGTATCTTTTACATACTTTAATCTATCCCCAAATTAGGTTAATATCTGTATGTTGTGGTCAACCCGGGAATTAGAACATTTATCCCCTTTTACCTACAAAACAGCTTACGACAGTACTTTGTTTAGTGCAGCATCCGTTCACAGGCAAAAGTATATTATTTATTAGATAGCCTATGAGCCTGTTTACGCCTATTTGATATGAAAAGCTAGCATTATCAATATTATAATAATATATCGTCACGCTATATCACTTTCGGGGTGAGCAGGGATTCATTATAGGATAAATTCACTTTGTGTTTATATGTCGTACTCAACGTGACCAGTAGCGCAGCTGATCGCCGTTCTCAGGGCACATGGACATTTCTATTAATACCATGCGGGCTTCCAAACCGCGTTTTCCTTGACCGGTGAGTATGTGGTGTCTAAATCCATACTTAATCTGGATACCAGTCCCTTGTGCATTAGGCCAGCTTATTATTTATCTATACTAATATTATAAAGCCGAAGAGTTTGTTTGTTTGTTTGTTTGTTTGAACGCGCTAATCTCTGGAACTACTGGTTCGAATTGAAAAATTCTTTTTGAGTTGAATAGACCATTTACCGAGGAAGGCTTTAGGCTATATAATATCACAATGCAATTATTAGGAGCGAAGAAATAATGGAAAATGTGAAAAAAAACGGGGAAAATTATTCATCCTTGAGGGCTTCCATTGCGTGCGCTGCAAAAACGGTTCAAGATACCAAAAATATATGTAGGAAAGAATTATTCCTCTTAAAGTGATCTAAAAAAATGTCCCCGACAGTATATGTCTATCTTTTAAGATTAAGTCACTAGAACCGTTTTTATGGTAAACAAATTTGGTCGAAATTAATGCATTATTTGTTAAGAGTTGTATCAACGTAATAATATTAATCTTTATCCAAATAAATGTGTTGTTGATTAAGAGTATTTTATTGTGAACAAAATTGTCTTTGACATCACTTAATTTCAATGAACATCTTAGAAGATATTACAAAACCTTATATAGCAAAACAACGTTTGCCGGATCAGCTAGTATATTATAAAAGATATAAATAAACTATTTTCTACTCACTATATGGCTGCAGATTCTTTTGAAAGACCGCAAGTTATAAGATAAAATTCTTTGGTTGACTTGGTAAACAGATTTTAGATCGAGACCTTATTCCTTAATTAAAAATTCCAATGTAACAAATCAAATTCCAGCGGGATTATGAACCCCACGCTCATTTGATAACTTTGAGGACAGCTTACAATTTAAAAACATGAATGATAACTAACATAGTAAGCTTAAATATACCTTGGTCGATGATGATGAACTTTATTTATAGAATTAAAAAATGTATGAATGAATAATGTAATATAAAACACGTAGATAAATGTGCAGCAACATTTTCAGTTTTTCGTTTTTATTTCGGGTTTATATAATAATAATACATAAATTGCTTTTTACAAACAGTTTTTACTGTGTAAACAGGTATTGTTAGCGAAATTTTGCAAATTAAAAAAATCTCAAACTTGCTGTAAGATTTACGTGAAAACACCCAAAATAACCACAAAGATAACTAATTTAAGAATCTATTAAGAATATTTAGCCGGAATAAATCCGACTTGTATACAGACGTCATTTCCTTTAACTGGTTATCAAGGATTTGAACGGGACAAGTGTAATCTAACTCGTAATTTAATTTGATCTCACCCTGCGATATTCTCGTCCCGGGTGAGGTCTGCTAATACCCGATAATTGGAAACTAGTCTCATGGAGACCTGTACTTGGTCTCCGCGATAATGGGCGATAATTCCTACTTTATTGAGGTAATTATAACTTCATTACTCTTATTATACAATCGATTGATTACAACGTATGAAGGAAGATGTATGTTTATAATATAGTATTAAGGACAAAATAATTGATAAATAAATGAGAAAATTGTTATTGTTAATCCGTGGTACAAGCGAATTGCTCGAATGGGACATAACAGCATGATATGGCGTGGCGAGCGAATTGACATAATTGTCGAGCGTAAACAAAAATGTATTGAATTATATCCACCTTTCGCCGCCGCAGCTTGGACGTTCCGCTTGTTTAGTTTTTATATGATATATAATAATATATCGTTACACTATCTGTCCGGGCGTTTTCATATTTTCATATGTAGGTAGATCGCGATACCGGGTTCATGACGGATAACTACCCCTGTTTTACTCACTTACTTTTCGATATTACGTACAACGGGCGGACGCTAACATATTATTCCTTGTTTATGTGATTTCTGCCTTTTAAAAGGAACAATAACTCTGTGCGTGACTATTGTGAATACGTGTGTGTGGCGGTGCACCGCAAGGACATCCACAACAACCCAGGTTAGTGCTTTGCTTCATATGGTTATATGAGAATACCTGGATTGAGGGTTGAACCAGGCCATCTTAGGTCGTTATTTGATATTAGCGACAACACTATCCCTTTCGGGGTGAGCAGAGATACATTAGCGGCTATATTCCCTTTGCACTTATATATCGAGCCCAACGTGACCAATAGCGCACCAGCTGATCGTATTCTCAGAGCATTTACACATGACATTTCTATTAGATTCCTTGCGGGATTCTACACTATGTTTTCCTGCCCTGATGAGAGTGTGGAGCCTAAAAGCCTACTTATTCTAAAATAATCTCAAAAATACGTGCCGGGAATTTGATCCTCGGACCATTCCCGTTGCCTGCTCACTGGCCCTTAATCCGCTAGGTCACCACAGCTACACACCACAGCATAGCTTTCACTATTTCTAAAGTCTTCTATCATTTTGTTTTTGTTAATCCGGTGTAAATCCCTTCAGATCGTCAGGGGAGTGGAGCGGGCCACTCCCCGGGTGTGTCGGACTTGGACCGACTAAAACCATCAGGGTGCCCACTCTATAACTACTCTACAACTATACAATGAAACAGGATTATTAAATATACAACAAGTATATATTTATAATACATGCATCATTATTAAAAAAAATATTGTTAAAAAAATCAATCTAAATTTATTTTTTACAAAAAGACTCTCTCTTAATACAGCGCGCAGTACTCGCCGAGCAAGTTTGCTTGTGTTTCCTAAACCAGGGACCAATTATGAAAAACGGAATATCACTTTTGAGGGAGCACAACTCTACAACGCGTTACCCTCCTGCATTAGAAACGCGAGCTCGCTCGGCATATACAGAACTAAATTACTACAATATATTAAAGATAAATAATAACAAAGATGGTTCTGTGTTTGCCAAGTGAGCTCTTAGTATTTTACTGTTCTTGATAGTTTTTAAACTAATTGTTCTCATGTAGGTGATTTTGTATCTTAATGAGAATAAACTCTTTGAACTGAACTCTGTCCTTTCTTCGCCTTAGCCGGGCCTGGGTATACGGATACCCAGATACGGATACTTCCTACGGACCCGGCGAGCGACTGGCCTTGGTTGCCCTCCTCTCTGGGTGGGGGTCAATTGTTACCCCCTCATTACCTCTCAATGAGTCTTGTCCTTGTCCTCTTTGCCGGAGGGCGGACGCCCTCAACGTCCACAGCCCGGAAAGTATTCTTTTAGATGTTTTTATTTTAATTACCGTGCATGTTGTGATGCCCTATAATTGTGGATACATTTATATGATCTTTCTTTTTTCTTACTAAATGTCATCCATGTTCGGTATCTAATTAGATAAAATAAGATAAGAAAAAAGCTAACGTTGTTATAATAGGACTGGCCAGTTATTTTCGTGCTCCAACCGTTAGACCAAAGTATTACCTGAACCTACAATATTATTGTTACAAAATGTATATTAGAGCCTAAAGCAAAATTTTTACAACTTGCTTCTTTAAGAAAATGGTTTTATAGAAATATCATGTTTTTATTGAGAACAATTTCAATAATCACTTTTATTTTAATGTTAAATAGAATGTGATGTGATGGTATAGGGCGTTTATTTAATTTTCAATATAAAATAAGTTTTTTTTTTTACATTTCTCTCATAAATATTAAGGGAATGATATTCTTAGGGCAATTCAATTAATTACTTTGAGAATCGTTTACTGGTGTAACAGAAACATTTTAAAACCACTGTTTATTGAACAAAATAAATAATATATTATTTAAATTAATTTATTTAATATTTAAATTGGATTTAAAAATAAACTTTGTGTGTAAGTTTTTATTGTAAAACATAACAAAAACATGAATTATACAGAAGTACATTCAAAAACAGATTTTTAAAGTACTAAAATTAGATTATGTTTCCAAATTAATAAATAAAATATAAAAAATGTATATTGTGTTATTGTGTAGGTATATATAACTACCAATATTTAATATTGATAACTAAATATAATGAAGCCTATTTAGACCTGAAAGAGAAGAATTAACGTATGTAAGACACAAAAGATTTTAATTGATGAATATAAAGTGAATAAAATATTAATAAATGGTATGGTAGTTCGATATGTCATAGTTAATTAGTAAATGTTCTAGAATGATTTGCAGAGATGAAGAGAAGTGAGATTCCATTCTTTCTGCTTACAACAATAATGATTCAATGTGATGAAACATTGATAAAATATTTTTAAGTGATACTATGATATTCTGCGTACACATACAAATTATAATAAATTACAAATATAAACAAAATTGAAAAAAAAATGAAATATGGTTAACACTAGTGTACCGAGCAGAGCGGTCCAGAGCAGCACGCCCTGGGCCAACAATGAGCCAAATGCTTTAAAAGCAAAGGCTTTAAAAATTAAAAAAAAAAATTAAAAAAGGCAAATAGATGCCACTTTTGATAATTATAATAACAAAGTAGGTTTTGCCCGCAATTCCGTTTGCGTAAGTAATGAATAGTAATGTATTGTAGGATGGCTACTATTACGAAAAGATCAATTTATATCTTCGTTTCCATCCAACCAAGTTTAATCAAATTTGTAATAATGTAGAGACTATAACTATTACGTCCGCAGTATTTTTATCGTCAAAAACCTTATAACAATAGTGATGTTATTAAATCATCATGGTAACAAAAATAAAATAAAAATTATAACATTTAAGAATATAGGAATTATTATATTTAGAGTTTTATTAATTTAGGATTTTCTTCAGATATGGTGATTTTTTAAGATGATCTATTATTTGAAAAAATAAGTCACCTTATTAGCCTCTAAAAATTCCGGTAAATAATGGTTGTGCTTCGGTCATTACGCTGAAAACGTAGCTTCTATTAGCTTTGAATTCGTAGCAGTTTTCGGCTCCTGCAGCTCCACCCACACCGACTGCTGCAAATTTGTTGTTACTGATATTTACATACCTACCTTGACTTAATATAAGCAGATAACCAGATGTAGCCCGTGTGCCCGTAAATTAAAACATAATATCATCTTTATTATGTTTGGTTAAAAGATCACATTCGTGTTCTACACCATGGTTATTACTGAGGCTTCTTTATAGAAATGGATACGGAATTTTTCATACTTGAACTCCGTCGAAGGGAATATTTCATGGATTAACGAAAATGGCGTAAAGAAATAACGCCTCGGAAGAAATACTTTCTCATCATTATGGAATTGAATTAGTTACGAAAAATGATTCCAACAAAGAAATAATAACTCATTCTTTGGTAACTAACTAAACCAAACTTTTAGTAATGGTATCAGCCATATTTCTCACATCAAAATCCGTCACTGGGTGTACATATCAATGTATAGGGATGGGGCAATAAGTATGTGCTTTTTAGCAGGCTTTCCAAAGAAATTTTTAAACCAATAATTATTGTCAAATTTGCGATTATTGGTGGTTGCTTTTATAAGCTTTTTCTGAGCGAAGCATTTTTATTCTCTGTCGAAGTTAAACAGTAATAACTAGCAATAAAAAATGTTCATGTCAACTTTAGCAAAAAAATATGAATAAAAGAAAACAATACATTTGTGTGTGTGGTAGGATATAATTGAAAATAAGGAAGTAGAACACAGAGTAATATAATTTTAAATTAATTAATTTATAAATCACATGGTATAAAATAAAATAATTTAAAAAATAGTTACAATAAAACATAAATAACTGTGTTTCCTTGTGAGATAAAGTGTTCTGTATTGTATTGTAGGTATAATGAACAGAGTTATATTCGGACCTGAAAAAATACACAACACATAAAATATGTAATGCAAATAATCGACAAAAAAAACTTCCGTAATAAAGTTGAAGCCAAGAGCAATGTTCAAATGCTTCATGTACGTGTTTTGCAACGCGTGGGTCGCGAAGCTTCTATAGTGGAGTTGCAAAAGGTTAGGAAAGCTACTGCAGTAAAAAAATGTGTTTTATGTATTGAATGAATAAATATGTTGGATTTAATATTTGTCACAAAATAAAATATATAAAAAAGCAACGGGTCCCGAAATATTTCTCCATACTAAAGGGGCAGTGTCATGAAAAAGGTTGAAAAACACTGTTTTATGTTATTTGGGATATTTTTTTATAATTATACTCGTAATCGCCGATATATTTGTATAAATAGAAGATTGATGTTTGATTGCACAATTTTCTAAATAGTTAGAGCCGTTGCACACAATGCGTTGCGAGGCCGCATAAAAATGAAAGAGTATATTCCTCCGTCATCACAACACGTTCACCCACCTCCGCTACATTTCGCGAAATTCAAGTTCAAGACTAGTGATGAAAATGCCCGGGAATTTTCCCAAAGTGCCCAAAACTTCCGAGAACATTTCGAAAATTCCCGGGGATATTCCCAAAGAAGTTTTGGGCACTTTGGGAAAATTCCCGGGCATTTTCATCACTATTCGAGACGCATGCGGAGCGGCGCCGTAACGCACTATCTACGCGTCATAGATGTTTGTACCTATTTAAAACGACAGAACGACAGCGTTACAGCGCCTCGCTCCCACCGCAATGCATTGTGTGTCCCGACTGTCATGCCAATTAGTACGTTGTTTATTAATCAGTAGCACAGTAAATTACAGGTTTTCCAAAAAGTATTGACTTAATTTGTACATTTACTGGATATAATTAATTTGTATACAAGTTTTTAATGTGGGTTTCTGTTTATTTGTAATGTTCCATTTTTGACTTAATGGTTAATATTAACAAGCATTTTTACTTATAAAATTAATATTTTTTAATGATTTTCTATAAATTTTAATATATAGTAATAATAATATTTCCAAAGAATTACAGACATGGACATAGTACCAAGCTAAGCTTGCCTGTATTATCGGTACTAGACAAAGATATACATGCTTATATAGTTATATACACAACCATGACTAGTGACAAATTGATCTGCTCATGACAGAAAAGTTTGTCTCCACCGGGACGCGAATCCTGGACGACGAACGCATTGTATGTAAGCTCACTACAAACTGTACCATTAAGTAGATTTAGAAGCTGATTTTTAAACATAAAATTATGCATTTAGGGTTAGTAACTCAAAAATGATGTGTTTAATTGATTTTACCATTTATTCCCCTGTAAAAGTCCCAGTAAATAAGGGTTGTGTTTGATCTAGTACACAAAATACGTAGCTTCGATCCGCTCTAAATTCGTAAATTCTCGGAAGGCCTTCATCGACACTAGCAGTATCACTGCCAACAATAGCTGAAAATTGTGTAGAATAAATAGTAATTATGTGTTATGTCTTATAATCTCTATAAAACTGCCCCTGATTGTGTGTAAGTAACATACCGTTATTCGGCAACTTAAGAATTACCTTTGGGGGTCTAAATTATATTTTAAGGTGATAAAGTAATGCCGAGGATACGGGGCATCAAGTCTAGAAGTTAACGTGAAGGTGGGCAGTGCAAAACAAAAATCGGTGGCGCGTCTTCATGTGGTGATTCAGAGATGCCTGCGAGGAAAACCGTAAAAAATAAATGTGGTCGTTCGATAATTTGCAAGAAAATTGTCAATTCTGAATTAAAAATGCTCTGAGCCTACATAGGCAAAAATATTTTCTATTAGAGTTTATATATTTGTTTAATAAACACACCAACAGTGACACATATCGAAAACAAAAATACAATCAATTTGGGAGTTCACGACAAGCGATATCTGCAAAATGTATGATTGAGATCGACAAAGGTTTAACGAAGGACGAAAGTAAAACACTTGTTGTACTTTTCTATGTACTTGCGTTGTCATTAAGCGAATGTTACTCTGTCTAGGGACTAAGAACCGTCTGAACTGATATAAAAAAGGAAGTCTAAACTCGGCAGCGTGTATGTTAGTGTGGGCTAAATAAGAAACTAAAAGGTTTTTTATGATTTTTTTTATTAGTTTTGAACAAAATTTGAAACAGTAAGACCCATAGATGTGACAGACATGAAGAGAGAATAATTGTAATAAAAATAAAATTTAGCTTGATCAGCATTGTACATTTTTCTTCCAGAACAATACATGCTTACAAGCAACAGTAACACATGAAAAATTAACTGAAATAGTAACATTAAATTACAAACTGTATTAAAAAGGTTTAGTTAAAACCTTTTATAATCGATTGCAATATATTTGATAAATGCCCGTTTGAATATATAAAAAAAAATTACTATATATTTCTCAATTGGTAATTTATACAATATATATATATATATAATTAGCCCTTGTATTCTTCTATTTACACCTGAAAAGTAATAAGTTATATTAAAAATAATTCAAGTAAAGAATTTAATCAGAATAAAATACGCAAAATTCGACAATAATAAAAGCAATGTTAATAAATGCAATCGACAACAAAACACTGTCCCTTATAATTTTAATGAAAAAGTTTTCAATGTAATTTAAGTTATTTGATGTTAGTCTTACAATGATGTATTTATTAGACCAGGGGTCGGCAACCTTTTGAGTCGGAAGAGTCAAAAATGACAATTTGCAAATTTCCAAAGTTTTTAGAGAGCCTCAACATTTTTACTTGCTAACAATTAATAGTACTTGAATAAATAAAGTTTTTTGATAAAAAAAACTAATCTATTTTTTCAATGATTCAGAACGATTTTTGTTTTTTTTTTTTATAATAAATCATTTTTGCGTATGGATCTGAAGAGCCGCAGCTTCACATCCAAAGAGCCGCACGTGGTTCGCGAGCCGCAGGTTGCTGACACCTGTATTAGACCATAGATGATTTACATTAACCACTACCATATACAAAATACATAGAGAACTAAAATATTATTGACAACTTTTATTGTTAACCATTTTAAATTGTTTGCTTTCACCTTATTGGCCCCTAAAAACACCCGCAAATAAGGGTTGGGTTTGTTTAAATATGCAGAAAACGTAGCTGTGGTTGGCATCGAATTCATACACTTCACGGGGTCTCACTGCTGTGGTTCTGGCCCCGATAATGGCTGCAAAGTTATATTTTTAATTTATTGAACATATTGCATAAAATTTACCCGATTTACATATATGCATATGTATATGGTTGTGATTTATGAATGAAGTCAAATATTAAATCATAGTCTTAAGTACATCGGGATCACCTCATTGATTTCCCCGGTATATTCCTGAGAATAAGGGATTATTTCCGTAAAATATAGAAAACATAAAATCGTGATCTGCTTTGAAGGTTTGTATTTCCGGAGGGGGATATAAAGCTGATGTTACAGATACAGTAATTGCTGAAAAAAGAATTTATGAAATTATTGTAATTGTACTTTAATAATTTCTAATTGTATTTTAGTTACATTATACACTTATTCATATATTAAATCTTGTTCTTCAATATATAATCTATCTTCTCTCACAATTTTATCATGTTCTTTTGAAACCATTATTTTAGTATAAATTCAAAGTTAAATCTGTTCACATATTTTATATTTGACTTACTCGAAAACGTGGCACAATTTATTGATTGTCTTATTTGTGTTGTATTGCATTATTGTGGCGTCTTGTAAATGTAATGTTATTGTAATACTTTTATGTAAAACAGTACTAACTGTTTATGGATAAACAAAATTGATTTCATACAAATATAGTAGTGCCGGTCCGCTAAAAGACGCATTTATAGTTTTTCAAATATAAATAGTCCCAAGTATTGAAATAATATGCCAAGTTAAAATTTTATACACTGATTGAGATGCACAAGGAAAAATAATTTATTTTTATAAAAATCCTAAAAAAACCGATTAAATCATATTTTTATTGAAATTTGTCAATTGTGTATTTTTGTACCTATATTCTTTTAGTAAAACATAAATAATATGGAGGGAATCGGGAAATAAGAGAGACATATATTGTGTAATTCTGTAAAAATTAAATTTCTTACCGAATAAAGTTAATGAGATGTGTTTATAAAACTGTTTCAAATAGAATATTGTTTTATTATGACACCTTGGCGTAAATTTCAGACAAAAATAATCAACGGATTTTATAATGTATTAATAATAAATAGTAACTATCTAAATCAAATTAGATATAATTTACATGTAACATTGAGCTCAAAAAATCAAGTTATTTTCAAATAATTTGTTTTCCACCTTATTTCCCACTAAAAACACCAGTAAACAATGGCTGAGCTTGGTTCAATATGCAGAAAACGTAACTTCGATCAGCTCTAAATTCTTTAGGAGGTAATTCAACAGCTGTAGCCCCGACCCCAATAATTACTGTAAAATTTTACCAATGTTAATTATTTTAGAAAATACCTGTATGTGATATGTATGAGTGCGTGAAGTTTCGTTTAATACAAAATATCATGGTTTTCATGATCATTATATCGAGTGGTGAAAGGCTATATCGTTTAGGCGACGTTTTTGGTGATATACTCGTAGTAATATATATATATATATTCCATATCACCAAAAAATGTCGCTTAAACCAAAACTGGTACAGCTGTTCTGCTGTAAGTGTTTTGAAATACGAAAAACTATAATCATTTTTTAAATTAATATAGATGTAATTTACAGTTGTTAATTACAACAACCGAATATTGTAAGAGAAAGTTTCATAAAATAAGAGTTCCCAAAAACTCAAACTAAAAATAACTTTATGAGATAGACCTACTACAAATATTTTTAAATCTCTAAGAATAGGAATTTATCACCGGCACGAAAAAGACTGTCGAGAAGGGCTGGCTAAAAAGTTTGGTAGTCAATCAAAAGCAAATAAGCAAAGAAACAATAATATTATTTTTTATTTAGTTATTTCATATATTATTATGGTAAGAACATTTTTATAAAGACGAATAAAGACGAATGAATGAAAAATTATACATAACAATTGATTAGACGTAAAAATAAACTATAATTTTAGATAATTAATATGGTTCATATTTAGTCGAAAATTCCACAAAAAAGTAAAATTGATTCATATCTTATACAAAAAATGTATGGGTGATTTGCTCTAAATTCCTGGATTACTGGAGGGGGCATCTGTACACTTAATGTATTTACAACCACAGCTGCAATCGTAAATATTTTTTAAATATGAGATTTACAATACAATAAAAATAAATCCTAAATCATCATTTAATGACTGCTTTTGCTAAAATAACTGTGTTGAAAATATTTAATTTAAATTGCTCATGCATTAAAATGTTTCACGATTATTCAAGCTATTTCAATTTACTTTTAAATTGTTAAAACATAAATAATTCATTTTACAACAATTATTTTATTTATTTCACAAATGTCGAAATAAACGCTGATAATAATGACTTAACGATTTTTAATTATAAAAATGACCCAGAGAAAATAATATTATTTTGGAAAAAAATAGCATAAACGAAAGGATGGTTTGCATTGAAAGTGTAAGTTTCTGGAGCAACCGATGGCAAATTTCTTTTAGTTACAACTACTGCTGTAAGATTAAAAATTTTTAATTGATCAATGTTGCGGTATTTATAACAATAATAATATATCGTCATGCTATATCCCTTACGGGATGAGCAGAGATACATAAGTGGGTGTATCTACTTTGCGCTTATATGTCGTTCCCAACGTGACCAGTGGTGCAGCTGTTCACCGTTCTCACGGCACTTACACATGACATATCTATCATATGCCATGCGGATTTCCTCACAATAATTCCTCCACCGATGTGCATATGGTGCCTAAATTCGTAAGTAATCTGGAAAATCCCAGAGGTACGTACCGGCATTCGAATCTATGACCAATGGTGTAACCGCGCATGGAAACCCCGGTTTTTATAGATATAAATGTACCAATAAAAATATGGACATGGTATTCCGACGCAGCCTTGAGTTTCTTTCGGCGTTTCTTCTCAAGGTAGTCGCTTCCGAAACGCTAGTAGATCACCGTTAGGTTTCATGTTTTGGCTGGCGGTCCAAGTCAAGGTCGTACCCACCGGGGTGCCCTTGCGTTGCCACTCAACCCATAAATTGCCGGCTGAGCGGTCACCAACGGATCGACAGTAAAAAAAAAAACCATGGTATCGTAATATGAATATTTCATAGTATTGGAATTGCCTTAAATTTCAGTATTTATTTAATGGAAAATTAAAACTATTATTGTTTAAAGATTAGAGTATAACCTACATCTACAATAGAAACTATTATTTCGTATCTCTAGGTTACCTAGGATAAATCACAGTCCATATCCTTTGTCTTAAGAAGTTATTATATTGTATTTTATGAAGTAATTATATAATAAATCCTGTTCAATCATGCTTCTCATAAGCTCTTTAAAGATGTAATCAAGTTGATTGATATTAATTTAACAGATAAATTTGTACACTTTATGCAATATTAACGAATTGGCTTTGTATCCTATTAAGACGTCTATAATTTAAAATGTTAAAAGCTACACGTACCTGTTGCTGCAGCAGCTTCCGATCCAGTTTCAGTTACTTTAATTCTAGCTTTCTGTATTGCATCACTAATATAATCCCTATCATTACATGTCGTTATTCCTTTCAAGCATGAAATACTTGGATCAAAAACATCAGTTACATTATCCTAAAACAAAATTAGACGTTAGTTTGTTATATTACTTATAGTAAATAGTATAGTATTTCTTTGATTCTAAACTATTTAAATTTTTGATAGTATAATTTAATATTATGTTATGTATATTGTTTTATATTCTAAAATTATTTTATGAGTTTAAAGTTTTATTATTTTTAACTTAGAAGAATTTATTGCGAGATTATATTGTCTCAGGCAGTTTATTTATAATTTAAAACCAACTTTCATGAAGTACACGTATATCATAATTAAGAGTAACATTTAAGTTAAGAAATTAAAAATAGAAGTGTATAATGAACCATAATTTTCTAGACTGATGTTTCCGATAGAAACTATTATTAAATAATACTTTCACATACCTTCTGCAAAACTTCTACAAGGTTGATACTTGTTGCTATATCCATTCTAGGTAAATAAACGTTAACTTTTTCACTTTGGAATAAATCTAAACTTTTTGCAAATGTTTCTGGATTCCTCAATTTATCTATCATTCTCGATATGCCATCTATAGCGTTTGGAAGCCAGACGACGAATCTAAAATTCTCGTCTTTGTACTTTAATTCGATTATCTGAAACCAGAATGCACTCCTTTATATCCAAGCGATAATTTTGAAAAGGGATATAATCTTTTATTAGTATTTGTACTTTAATTTCCCCTGCACGAAACTTAGTTTTACTGTACCTTCTATAACACATTGTCTTATGAAATTTGAGGTATATTTACGAAAAGCCTTCCGTTGTAGCCCACTAGTACGATATGCTATCGGATACTTACAACTTAGAACGATAATTCTTTTTAATGATTAATTGATTTATCACACGTTTCTTGTAAGCATATTATTAAATATAAGCAAAATCTATTAAAAAATATATTTACGCAATAAATTAATTTTCTCAAGCACATATGAGTATGTATTAACTTAAAAATGTAGGCATTGCAGGTAGACGTAGAATTTATTTTTTAAATTAATATTTTCTGCAATTAAAGTATTATAGTTATATTTTATTAGTTATATTTTAAATGAAAACTCACCTTTGCTTCCAGATCAGGATCTTCAGCATAATTTAAATTAGCTTGTAGATACATTGTTGGTAAAGATTTTGTTTTATTTGCAGTAATATAGAAATCCCTGTTTCTAGTGTCGTTAGGATTAAATTGACGTATCCAATCGCCCTGAAAAATTAGGTAAGATAATCAAAATCCAAATCGTGATATTCCTAACCTTTTTGTTGTTTCTTTTATTATATTGCTAAGCTATTTTACTATACATTTTGATACATGTTGATGATAATAATAGTTGTATATCTTTTATCAATAATACAAATGGTAAGACTCTCTACAAATAGATATGAAGTCCTTATCGTTATAGATTACGTTCGTTTAGTCCTGTTTATAAATCAGAGTTAAAAGAAATCAATCATGGAATTTTTTTTTAGATCATCTATATACTAATATAATAAAGCTGAAGAGTTTGTTTGTTTGTTTGTTTGTTTGTTTGTTTGAACGCGCTAATCTCAGGAACTAATGGTTCGAATTGAAAAATTCTTTTTGAGTTGAATAGACCATTTATCGAGGAAGGCTTTAGGCTATATAACATCACAATGCAATTATTAGGAGCGAAGAAATAATGGAAAATGTGAAAAAAACGGGCAAAATTATTCATCCTTGAGGGCTTTCATTGCGTGCGCTGCAAAAACGGTTCAAGAAACCAAAAATATATGTAAGAAAGAATTATTCCTCTTGAAATTATCTAAAAAAATGTCAGCGACAGTACATGTTTATCTTTTAAGATTAAGTCACTAGAACCGTTTTTATGGTAAACAAATTTGGTCGAAATTAATGCATTATTTGTTAAGAGTTGTATCAACGTAATAATATTAATCTTTAACCAAATAAATGTGTTGTTGATTAAGAGTATTTAATTGTGAACAAAATTGTCTTTGGCATCACTTAATTTCAATGAACATCTTAGAAGATATTACAAAACCTTATATAGCAAAACAACGTTTGCCGGATCAGCTAGTTATTAATATTATGGGCTAGGAACAGTCGTATATCAAGAAAGCTTTTTTGTTAAGCGTGCATAAATAAATAAACAATGAATTATTATAATACGAGTAAATAGATTCTGTAAAAAATGATAATGTGCACTTAAAAGATTACCAATCAAACTTTATTTTAATTTAAATTATTTTAAATTACAATGATAAAACAAACAGAACCATATACTATAAACTTTTATGTACAAAATGTTCTGCACAATAAACACTATAGTCTGATTAATTATTTATTCATTTGGTGTGGTTGAAAAAGACAAAGTAGAAAAATCTTTTTATGAATTAAAGATAAAATAAATCTATCTACGAGCTCATTATGAATGTAAAGAAATTACCTGGAAATATAAAGCGTTGACGGAAACTAAATTTGTATCTGCACTGAACATGTCGGGAGTAACAAGATCTTTAATAAGATCATTTGTTTTGTTTGCGACCTAAAATAAAAGGAAAGTTACAATGCCAAAAAAATGACCGATTTCTTAAATTGTATAATAAATTATCAAACAAATAGTTTAAAATTACAATCATTTGTTTGCCACGTAATCTACGGACAATAAAATTTTAGCAAAATCTAATTTTCACTTAGTATACTATTTTTGTATACAAGTAACAACTGTCTTAACTTTTTTTTGGTAACCCTGTGTGAATGTTCATGGACTGCCAGAGCGACGGTTAGAGCCGCCGTCAGTCTGTCGGACTCTGTCTAGCTAAACCACCAGGCAGAGATGGGCAAAATGTAATCTGATTAATGATGAATGATTACAAAATGTAGTCGTAATTTTAATTTTCTTGCTCTGTAATCATGATGAAATCCATTTAAAATATTAAGAAATCATAAATGTGTATACAATCTGGGATTTTGTAATGATTAAAACATAAATGAGCAAAATGCAGACATATTAATGGTAAAAAACGTAAAATGTAATCGTTAATCATTTTTATTAATCTGATTACATTTTGCCCATCTATGCCACCAGGGTGCGAAACACTGCCTACTCTTCGCCTTTGTCGGTCCTAGAGATCCGTATACTTCTAAACGATCCGGCGAAACAACTGTCTGACTCACCTATTTTTAGATAAAAATATTGCAAAAGTTTCACTGAAAGTAAATAATTATAGAGTTTAAATATAATAATTAACATGAATTTAATATTTTTATATCTAATCTTATTGCATCACAAATCCTAAAAAACTTACAAAATATATTTTTACATAAGATTTTCTTCACTTAAATAAATACATACCCATTTGTTTATAATATTTGCTGCTTGAACAGATTTACTGAAATCTGTAGTTTCGGCTTCCGAAGAGAAAACACACTTAGCATCTTTCTCAAAATTAGAACTCACTGGGCAGTTTTGGCTCCCATAAAATTTGTTGGCAATTACAAAAGTAACAGATTTGCTACCTTGCAAGCTTTTCAGTAGTACTGGGAATATTTCCCGTATCTGTAAAAATAAATTGGATTATTTTTAAGAAGTAAGTTATTGCGTAGTTAGCCATTAGAATTTCGGTCACAGATCATTCAGGATAAGACGTTCAATGTAAAGTCTTTTTAGTACTTCATAACACTAATAAAATTATACATATAAAAAAAATGTCACCTCTAGGTAATTAATGCTTATCTCACTTTAGTAATTTAATATTTATTGTAGAAATATAGACAATAATTGAAAAAAGGTTAATAGTTTTTGATAGCCCGGGTGAAATCCCTAACGGACCTCAGGGGGCGGTGAGGGCTGCCCCCCGGTGTGTCGGACTTGCACCGACTAAAACCCCCGGGGTGTTCCTTCTTCCCGTCTGACCGGGACCAGAGGAACAGCGTCATCCTCTTCTCCGACCCTCGGCAACGTCTGACCTTTTGTAAAGCCGCATCTATGCTCTTCGAGGAGTGGTGTAAGAAGCCACCCCTCACACACCTCAATATCTTGGAGCGGTGTGCGGAAACACGTCACACACCGCTCCCGCCTGAATAAGTTGGGCGGTACTCTCCCTCAAGCGCACCGCCCAGGTGTCTTATCCGGTTTTAAGGAGGAAGGCCTCTGGCGAAGGCCCTCCTCCTCTGTCCTGTACTGCGTGGGCGGCGGATCGGATTGTCAGGATCGGCTATTGCCTTCCTGTTCCTCTCCGCTGCCTCCTTTCTCACCATGCCTTCCTCACAATATGTGAGGACCGCCTGCCACGCCCTGTCGCTGCCGACCATAGCACGAACGAGCGCCGGCAGCGACAGATCACAACTCACCACCCTGATAGTTTTTTATTAACGTAACTAATTTAAATCATCGAATCTGTTTCATTATTAATATATGTGTCCGATTTTCGTATTATTTTTTTTTTACACTGGTTAGACATAGTGACAACAGTACACCTGATAGTAAGTACAGTGTAGTCCAAAAACAAAAGCGACCATCAAAGTATGACAATTCGTAGATAGTCTCTGTCGTCATGTCGGCCCACATATACCACGACTGAAGGTCTCTAGGCATATGTATAACTGGATATACACACGCTAATACCGAAACGCAACAGACCAAGGCGAGTCAATATGACGGTCTTTACACTAGTGTACTGTGGTTACGACTCAGTTCGGGCAATCGCCCTAACACCATATACATATAATTCTGTTGCTTTGACAAAAAATATTGAACTTGGCAAGTAAATAATGTAATTATCAAATAAAGGGTCATAAACTAATACTAAATTCGTTAAAGAAAACGTTAATTTATGTATAAAGCGTAACCTTACCTCATCTTTAGTTTCGAGATTAATCAGGTTCAAGAGTTGTTCTAAAGTTGATCCACAGCCATAAAGTGCAATTTCTGCAAGCGGATTGAACGCAGAAAACGATGAAAATACAAAGCTCTCTCCGGGCTTGCTTTGAAGTAATTGCTAATAATAAATAAGAATATTTATATGGTAACATGATGATTTTTAATATAGACATAACAATTCCCAGTAAATTAATTAGATCTCAGTATTGATTGTAATATCTAAAATTTCAACTTAATACCATATATAATATTAAATAATTACACCGTTTGATAAGAATCTTAGCTTTTATAATAAAATACCTGTCTGTATAAGTGCTCTCTTTGCTATTTTGTATATTTTTTTTACACTTGCTTGACAAAGTGACTACAATACACCTGATTGTAAGTACAGCGTAGTCTAATAACGAAAGCGACTATCAAAAGATGAAACTCCGTTGATAGTCTCCGTCGTCATGTCGGCATACATATACCACGACTGAAGGTCTCTAGGTATATGTCATATATCCACTCTGCAAGACTAGTGTTACACTCCTTTGCTTTATTGTGAAAAAGTATCAGCTGATAAATTAAATAAAATATAAATTCATAGTAATGATAATTAAATGTACTTTAAAAATAAAGAAATGTAAATAGTCACTTACATATAATAATTCGCCAGTGAAGGATCTTAATCCTTTATTGAAAGCAGATAATTCGGTCGAAATATTCTTTGACGATGTAGCCGCTGGACAACTATTATTATTTGTGTTCAATGCTAAAAACGCAAGAGTATATTGATTTGCTTAACCCCAAAAGTAAATAATTTAGTTATTAAAGAGTATATACATCTCAGGAATAGATTGAGATAGGCCTATAAGGCCGGAAGTCGAAGGGTGCTGAGAAAGTTGGCGTGGCCATAAGTACCCTCGGCGGCGGCAGACGGATAGGAGGAACATTCAGGTGATTTTAGTCGGTAAGGCTGAGATTTATAGATGCTACTTTAAATTTGCTTAGACTTTACTAAAACATTACAATTTATACTCAATGAATGTAAAAGGACCGTCACCGATAAGCCCGTTGGTAAGTAACCGATTTTGTCAACATGGAGTTGGCTCTGCGAATACTATACTATGGCTATATATTCAGTTTTTTGAGAACTTTGCTGAGCAAAATCAAAATAGCGTCTATAAATCTCAGCCTTAGACTCCGACATACCGGAGCTGCCGCTCTATCGGTGACATTGACGTTCTATGAAGATTCTCACTGAGTCAAAACAAAGAAGTATATAAATGTCAAATTTGGATCAAGAGCCAAATGCGAACGTCGCAAGTTCGAATGAAACAGAATTGTTAATTCTACATTTTTGTTTACGGCATTCTTATATTCAAATATAATATTAATGTACAGTTGCAATACTGATATTTCCAATAATTTTGTCAATAGGTATTATGTGATAGATAAAATAAATAATTGATTCCAAATGCACTTACTACAGTATTTAGGCAAAACACATTGCTTTGTATTATCATCGAAGTAATATCCATCTTTACAATCACAGCTATTATATTTGCAAATTTTTGTACATGGCTTCTGTTCGCCAAAAATATCGGAACAATGCTTATTACAATTTACGCCGCAGCCTGATATAGCGTTTGGGTCACCACCACATGAAGCTGTTGATAAAATAATCTTTAGTTAATTATATTTAAAATGAATTGTTGTTAAAACGTCTACCCTACGTTAATTTTAAGGCGTTACTTTAACTGGATCTACTTTAAGGAATACACATGGTAAATTTTCTAAAATATGATTGATTACTTTACTTACTGATATGTTTACTTTTTGTAGGAGTAGAATTTTAAGATTTAGATTAACTGATACGAATTTTGATAAAACAGTGATGTTTAATTATTTATTTCTAGTAATTATTTATTAACCTAAAATCATGGTTGGTAAATTCTATCCAATGTATAGCATGTCTGGAAAAGAACTGCCACAAAACCAAACATAGTGATACTTAAAGATCATCTCAAATATAAGTTAAATAAAATTTACGAAGATGAACTTACGGCACATATTTTTTGATATACATGTTCCATTGTCAGCTCTGACATAGTCATCTTTACATATACAACCTTTAATGCACGATTTTGAATCTATCAATGGGCAGGGTAAATTTATACCCAACTGTGAACAGTTCTTGGGACCACATTGCCCTTGAATGCAGTCACTATAGACCTCATGTCTTCCACAACCAGGAGCTGCAAATGGCAGTAGTGATATTTAACAGTCTAAACAAAAACACAAATGTATAAATCTCGATTTACTCACTGCAATCTTTAGGGCGAACGCATTTTCTTGTATTGCTGTCATAATAAAACCCATCTTTACAATCGCAACCATTGATTGCACATATGTCGGGACAGAAAGTTCTTTTTGCACCTATATCTGAACATCTTCTGCGGCAGTTAATTCCACATCCTGCTACGGCATTAGGATCGCCACCACAGGATGCTGTTAATGTTTAACAATGTTGATTAATTATTAATCTTAGATATATTTGTCAAAATAACTTGGATGACATATAATTATACTTACGGCAACTTTTCTTAGGGATACAAGTGCCATTTTTAGCTCTCACGTAATCATCTTTACATAGGCAACCTTTGATACAGTATTTGGGATCTATTCTAGGACATGATTGCGGCTTTCCCAATTGAGAACATTCTTTTGGCTGGCACTGGCCCTGTATACAGTCATTAAATACTTCATCTTCTCCACAAGTCGGAGCTGTAATATGAGTAGAGAAAACATCAATGCATTTTTACCATTTTATTTGATGTTTTAAATAAGCTTGTTTTAAACAATGATGGTATTTTTTCAACTTTACTTACTGCAGTCATTAGGCAAAACACATTTTCTGGTATTGTCGTCATAATAGAACCCATCTTTACAATCGCAACCATTGAATTGGCATATGTCGTCACAGAAAGATATTTTTGCACCGATATCTGAACACCTTCTGCGGCAGTTAATTCCACATCCTGCTACAGCATTGGGATCGTCTCCACAAAAAGCTGTAAATATATGTTTTTAACCTCTTTTTTATATTAATATATTATTGAACAAACAGAGAAGATTAATAATAGAACAAATTTACCCTATTCATTTCATGTTATTTAATAAAAAAAATATACTCTTTATCATAACGCCAATACTCTTGCTTGGGTAGGCAGAAAGAAAGGGGTGTCATTTCTCTCTGTTTTAAGAAATCTTTTTAGTTTCCTAACATTTATTAATTGCCAATTTACAAGTGCGTTGCCAAGCGCGATTTGCTTGTGTTTCTTACGGAGTCTAAATCCGCTTAAACAAGCGACATGCAGGAAGATAAACAATGTAACTAGAATATTATGATATTATTATCTTCGATTTATTGTAAGGATTTTTTTTTCACCTTAAATGTGTTCAGATTTTTATAACGAAAAAGATGCGACTTAGCATAATGTAATATGTTATAATATATACATTAATAAAAGGTATTGTATAGTGTAAATATTTTAGTATTATAATGTACATCCTATATTTACATATGAGCTTATCCCATCCCATTAAATTCCTTTTAAATATAAAACTAAAAATCCTATTAACTTAAACAAGAAGAGAACTCCAACAAATATGGGTGACGTGGCGATGACCGAGTTAATGTAATTAATTAATGAACGTTAAAGAAACGAAAGACATTTGCAAAAATAGAGAGAAAAGGTGTAACTTTCTCTCTGCCTACCCTAATAAGGGTTTGGCGTAAAGATAGTTTGATAGATAGACATATGATATTAAACTATTAAATTTAATACTGGTAATTCGAGATTGACCCTAAATCTAAATTTATTACATTCAGCTTAATCCTACTAGTCCTACTATATAATATTGTAAATGCGAATGTTTGTGAATATGTTTGTTACTCTTTCACGATAAAACTACTGGACGGATTTGCATAAAATTTTTACAGTAATGTAGATTATACATCGGAATAACATATAGGCTACAATTTGTAATGATTTTATGTAATTTTGGTCGAATTATAACGATACATGTCAATTAAGTCGAAAAAAATCTGGCCTCTGAGAGCTATCTTGGCGTACACTGCCCAAAACCATTGGAGTTGCACAAAGATGATGTACTGTAGGATTGTTTGTCTTAAATAGTTTTAAATAATAGTCCTCGACAGCATATGTCTACATTTTATATGAAAGCCACTATGACCAAAATTGTATACACAAGATATTTACTAGAAATAATTTATATGGTAGAACAAGGTTTCCGGGTCAGCTAGTACATAAATATTTTACAAATTTCTTTGAATTTTAAACGTAATTTTATTTAGGCTTAAAGACTTGAGTCCATGCTATTAGAACCTTTTACTTAATTTATTTTTAATATGCTTGTGTACTTACGACATTCCTCTTTTGGTATGCACGTGCCATTTTCGGCTCTTACATATCCATTTATGCATACACAACCTTTGATACAAGAACCTTCAGCCAATGAAGGGCAAGCTATTGGCTTTCCTAGGTCGGAACAGTTCTCAGCGTCGCATCGTGCTTGTATACAATCACTGTACATTTCGTTCTGACCACATTCTGGAGCTGTGAAATTAGATTATTTATATTTAAAATAACGCTTTAAATTCTTGGCTTCTAGATATATTATTAATCAGATATCTAGTTCTTTATATCATATTAAATTCCCAATTATATAACATTTTACAGAATTACTTTATTCAAATATTTGTAGTACCATCACTCATACATATAATAAACTCGTTCTGTAGTCACTAATATAATATCTAAATGATTTTTTTTTGTAGCATGAATGTTAGTTGGCCGGGACTGACCTTTAAACTCAACCGGGCTTAGTAGGGGCGAAGCACAGTAGGTGCTCAGCCAGCGAATGTATGGGTTGGGTGGCAACGCAAGGGCATCTCAGTGGGTACGATCTCGACTTGGGCCGCCAAGCAAAATACGAAACCTAACGGTGATCTGCTAACATTTCGGAAGCGACTACCTTGAGAAGAAACGCCGAAAGAAACTCAAGGCTGTGTCGGCTGTGTGTATGAAAAAATATTGGAGAGCTTCTATATACACCGGCTTGCAGAAAGATTTCACTTGCGCGATGCAAGTTAGTTTAGTTGTAAGTTGTAGTTTGTATCGGAATCGTTAATAGATGTACACATATCTGTACGCATTTGTACCCGCTAATCTCAGAAACGGTCTTAACCGATTTAGGTGCGGTTTTCATTAATGTATTGTGGAAAGCTGCCCTCAAAATATATTGTTAATTTTAAATTTAAAAAGTTATGTCAACTTAAAAACACGATTAATAATTGAAAAATATTATATAATTTTATACAGGTATTGTACATCCCCTCCGGTTATATTGTGAAGATCTTCACGGTCACCAACGTATCGACAACTTAAAAAAAGGTATTGTACAATTATTTTTTCCAAACATTTATAGTACACATTTAAGCTTCAAATAATTATTACCATAAATAATCGAAATAATATTGTAAATCAAGATCGACAAAGCAGTTTTCGGGATATGGCATTATTTGAGTTGAAGTGAGATATGGTATTACATACTAGCTTATAATTGTGACTTCATACATGCTTGTAATATTGAAAAATTGCAATTACCAGTTTTAGTGCAATATACAACTTGTAAAACAATTTTACTATCTCAAATTTTAACCATTTTGAAAACTATTAGTTGGGCTGTCCCACCGTTTATCCCGGGCTACTCAACTAGTTTATGGACAAATACAATACTGTTTTTATGTTGGATAACATTTATTAGAAGACTATTGAAAAATCCTTCATAATCAGTACAATATTTTTTGCGAGGTATCTAGACCAAAATGCGATTTTATAATAGTAGAAATTTAATAGTAACTGAGAAAATAGAAAGGAAAAGACCTAGGTTGGAAACTCAAAAGATTATGACGCCAAATGTCGGGACAACTACTTTTTTTTACTTGGGGAAAATCCTCATAGAACCATCCTGGCATCCTGGGGGTAGCAGCCGGGGCATGCCGGACTTTTACCAGCTAAAAACTCCAAGGTGACTACTTCTGCGAATAAGTGGGGACTGCGGGTCCTGTAATCAATTCGCCGCAGCCCCAATACGCCGCGCCTGACAGGCACAATCACGGAGTGGGAGACGCCGCCTACCCTGATATCACCTAGTATACTTCGACAGAGCGCGTCACGATGCACTGTCGACTTCTCGGCGGTCGCTAACCGGTAAATGTCGGGACAACTAGAGCTACCCATTTGTCTCACTTCATAGTTCGGGTTGAAGGAAATAATGAAGATAGTTGGTCTCTATGATGCAATGAAGTCTCGACCTTCGGCAGTGATGAGATTATTGAGAAAACAGAGAATAGTAGAAACACTTACGACACTCTTTTGGTAATACGCATTTTCCTGTAGCTTCATTATAGTAATATCCTTCTTTGCAATCACATGCATTATCATAGCAAATTTCAATACAGAATTGTTCTTCTTTGCCGATATCAGAGCAACGTCTGTTACAATGCACTCCGCAACCAGGTTGTGCATTGCGATCTCCGCCACATGATGCTAAATTGGAAAACATATTACTATAAATACATTTATAATCAGTTCACATGAAAAATTTTACTGATATTTTTGTTGTTATAAGAACAGCGATAAAGAATTAACACTATTTAAAGTAAAAGGACAATAATTAATGAATCTTTTGTGTCTGCCATGTTACTTACAGTTTATCTTACTATTATGTTGTGAATGGAGTAGACATAATTCTTTAGCCAGATATATGTATACCTTAGTGTATGCGCAAATAAGAGAATACATTCATGTAAATCACGAAGCTTTCTAGCTCAGTAGGTCTATTGTGTTTGAAGTATTATAAACAATTTTGTTTATTAAATGTTTTGATGTAAAATACTTACGACAAGACTTTATAGGTATACAAGTTCCATTATCTGCTCTTAAATATCCATCTTTACAAATATATCCTTCGGTACAACATGTGGAATTAGAATCATTGCATTCCAAAGGAAAACCTAACTGAGAACAGTACTCGGCATTGCAGTTATCTTCGAGACAGTCAATCGGAATTTCATTAACATCGGAAGTGAATGCTGTTAAGTGAAATAAATGTTTCATCATCATCATCATCATATCAGTACTAGGATGTTCACTGCTGGACATAAGCCTCCCCTTTTGTTTTCTAGAACAACCGGTCAGAAGCACTTGCATCTGAAGTCGTCCGGTGATCTAGATTAGGGCTGGTACGTTGTAGATGGACCTTTCACGCTGCACTTGCCACTTGGTCATCTACTCTACGAGCTGTTTGTCCTATGTCCATCACAACTTGATAATTCGCTGGACTGTATCAATGACTCTCGTTACTTTACTGATTTCTTAATTTCTGATTTAATCACATAAAAAAACCACCAAGCGTTTTTCTCTCCATAGCTGTGCGACAGTGAAGTTTCTAATTGGACCAGCAGTAAAAGACTACGTAGTCCTACACTATATGCTGTCACTGGCAACACGCCTTGATCGAAAACCTACGTTTTCACGTTCTGGAGTATTTTCAACAGGAATACAAATACTTTATTGAAGGCTTATAAGAAATATCATTAAAATAATTACCACAGACCCATAGTGAATATTGTGAATTCTAAAGAGATGTCAGCGTACACAATATATTAATAAAAAGAGTGAAAAATGTTGAAAATATATACAGTGACGAACTAAAGTATTGGCACAGCGAGGTAAACAAAATTATTACAGTGCTAGCAATTATGGGAATACAAATAATATCTGGATTATTTATTATAACAACACTTACATGCTTGATACTTCATTATATTTAAAAAAATCAATTGAAAACAATTTCATAGTTCAGGAAAAAAATAATATAAATGTCATCATCTATTTTGACCTGAACATAAGTATTGGCACAGTATAAAACATAAGTTGGCAAGGCGTTCTATGTTGCTATATTCTGTCGGTAGGTGAGTGTAACTAACTAGAGGGGAATCCCAGTGTTATACCTATAGGAATTTTCTATGTAGTATAGTAAAAAGAAGTAAAAAAATATAATAATAGAACGTAAAGGTAAAAAAACGACATTGTCCAAGAGAACACTTATATTGAATTTGCACAATCAAAATAAACCTTATGCAGGAATTGCAAAACTATTTATAAAAGCCGTTATAATGTGCGAAGCGTTATTAAAAATATAAAGGTAAAGAAAACGTCGAAGATCGTTCGCGAAGCGGCCGCCCACCCAAGCTCAACGAGAGAGAGAAGAGGAAAGTGGTCAATAAAATCAAACAAAATCTGGAAATTTCATCAATGGTGATAGCAGCAACATTAAGAGAAGGCCTTGGCACAGTTTTTCATCCCATAACAGTTCGCAGAGTCCTCAGGAGTGCCGGGTACAATGCGAGAGTCGCAAGAAGGGAGCCCCACATAAGCAAAAAATAAATAAAAAAGAGGATCGAATTCGCAAAATATTTTTTGTATCAGAAATTAGATTTTTTGGGACACAGTACTTTTCTCGGATGAAAGAAAATTTTATATCTTTCGATCCGATGGGTGAATTTTAGTGTGGAGAAAATTCAACAATAAGCTTGAGGCGAAAAATCTCCTATCTACGGTTAAACACGGCGGTGGTAGGATAATGGTGTGGGATTGTATGAGTTCATCTGAAGCTGGAAATCTCGTATGCATTGAAGGAACAATGGACCAGTATGTATATATGATTTTTTTAAGAGAACTTAAATAAAAGCGTTAATGATCCGAATCTTGGACGTAATTTTTACTTTCAACATAACAACGATCAAAAGCAGACGCTTACAACATTCGTCAATGGATAGTTTTCAACACCCCACACACGCTACCATATCCACCACAATCCCCAGACCCCAATCTGATTGAGCATCTTTGGCACGAACTGGAAATAAGGATAAGGAAACATTATATTTCCAGTAAAGCCGATCTCAAGAGAATCATCGTGGAAGAATAGTAAGCCATCGAGCCCTCATTCGTGGCTAAATTAGTGCATTCGTTGCCTGATAGGTTGAGGGAGCTACTGAAAGGAAAAGGGCTGCCAACTAAATATTGATTAATTTTTTTTTCGTTATTTTTGTGTGCTGTGCCAATACTTTTGTTCCAGCCAAAATAGATGATGCCATTTATATTATTTTTTTCCTGAACTACGAAATTGTTTTCAATCGATTTTTTTAATATAATAAAGTATCAAGGATGGAAGTATTGTTATAATAAATAAAACAGATCTTATTTGTATTCTTATAATTGCTAGCGCTATAATAATTTTGTTTACATCACTGTGCCAATACTTATGTTCGTCACTGTATTTTTTTAAATTATTTAATATGTTTTTGTGCAAAAAAGAATGATGGACTCTCAACAGTATTCAAAACTCAACATTGTATATACTACAAATATACAGATGTGCAATAATTACATATCAACAATAGATACCAATAACAGATAACGACAACATTTCTTAAAAAGATTGACTAATAGTACAAACATTGGAAAAAAATAAATGGTTTAAATTTATCTCTATTTTATTATCTATTTGTGCTCTAATATTGATTAGCAATCGTATAAAAAATAAAATATATGTCGAGATAACTATGTATAAAAAACGACAGGGGTAGCGTGGATGTAGAGAGAAGTAAAATATTATCGAATATAAACTAAAATGAGCATAATTTAATAGAAACATTCTTACAGCATTCATTAGGGGGAACGCATAGTCCAGTACTATCGTCGTAATAGAAACCTTCCTTACAATCGCAGGAATTTTCATAGCATATGGCAATGCAGCTTTCAGGTTCTCCTCCGATATTTTTACAACGCTTATTGCAGTTTACACCACATCCTGATACAGCATTGGGATCACCTCCACATGATGCTGTAACAATTTTGATTTTACATTTGTTTTCCATAAAATTATTAAATTCTGTTACTGTGTATACATAATGAAATATTTGGATATGTTTAGTGTCTAAAATCAAGCAAAGCGAGGCTTGTGAGTCAACTTTGGGGTTCGGCACTTCGGGCAGTAGACTTGAGGGAGTTTGCTGCCTGGATGAGAGGAAGGCGGCGTGCGGTGTCCGGTGCGCCATCCGTGAGAAAGATTTGGAGGAGTGGGCTCTTTACACCCATCCCTCCCAGAGATAAAGCCTACACAGTCTGTTTGCTCTTCAGGCGTCTGAAAGAGTCTGGATCTCCAGGCCCGGGTGGAGTGATTGGAAGGACACCCCGGGGGTTGTTGGTAAGAGTCTGACACACCGGGATCGCTGCCCTCACGGTAGCCTTGATTGTCCTATGGGGGGGGATAAAATGGGGTTCAGCACTTTATCTGTCTGTTCATCTGTCAAAAGTTGTCATAACCAAGTAGATAACGACAAGTAGTTAATAGAAATATGATATTATTATAATAGATGCTTGCTACAAATGACTGTATCAACTGTATCTATTATATAAAGCTCAGATCAGACCTCTTATGGAATACTGTTCGCATTTCTAGGACGGTTACGCCCAGTAGTCACTCGACGCCTTGGATAGGTTTGGACGTAGTGCTGTCCGTATACTAAACGATCCATACATTACTGAGCATCTTGAACCGCTCCAGTTGCGTAGGGATGTTGTCTCATTGAGCGTTTTCTACCGTCTGTATCATGACGAGTGTTCTAAAGATCTATTTAACCTTGTTCCAGCCTCTCCCTTCCATAGCAGATCCACGCACGCGGGTCTACAGACGGTCACAGCTTTTCAGTAACTCATATCTCGGCTAGGATTAAGACGTTTTCTAACTTTTACTTTTGCCGAGTCGGTGGGCTGTGGAATGGTCTTCCAGCGAGTGTGTTCCCATCGTCCTATGATATTCAATGTCAATATGCTATGGTCAATGTCAAGTGGTCAATGTGCCGTGTCAGGAAGAAAAAGACTAGTTTTATGTATCCTATTTTTATTTTAATAGCGAAAATTAATGCTCCTGTGTAAGGAATTACTACACTTCCATTGGTACACTATCATTGTTAGATTCATCATCTTTATCTCTATGAGCTCCAGACCTAGATATTTTTTATGTTCTAAGCATATAACTAAATATTTTAAGATATTAAGATTATGAATATAAATCTAAGCAAAATAAATCTTATGCCGTTTTAACCATAGTACTCTCACCTTCAGAAATATAGGTAATATATTAAAATAGTAACCGTTATAAATAATTATTAAGCTCTACGTACGGCAATAATTTGACGGTATGCAAAAACCATCGTCAGATCTCAAGTACCCTGGCTTACAGACACATCCTTCTGTACAGAAATCATTTTCTATTTCGTCACATTCCAATGGGTATCCTAGTTGAGAGCAATTTAAAGCTCTGCATTCATCTTCTATACAGTCTGTGTATTCTTCATTTCTTCCACAGATTAAAGCTGGAATTATTGTTCTTTTAAATATGGAATACGTTTTTAATAATAGTAATAATCATATTTTTTATTTAAACATTTAACAGGTTGATTAACCAATTAAGTAAAACTTGTCTCCGTCTTCCTACTTGCAGGGAACATCGGAATTCATTTTAATTAATTTTAACGATTCAAGAGTGCTTGGAAATAGGTCTATATTTCATTCCATTTCGATAAAATTAATTTGCCAAACCAGAAATGTATATCTATTGCTTAAAATAGGCAATATTTAAAAAATATCACTTACGACATTGTTTTATTGGAACGCATGTTCCGTTAGGATGTCGCAGATATCCTTTATCGCACACACAACCTTTTTCACAAGTTATAGGATCAATACATAACTGAGGATCATTTATTTGAGAGCAATTTTGTTTATCGCATCCACCATTGACACAATTTGAAACAACTTCATTTTTACCGCACACAGGATCTGAAAGTTAATTTTTAATTTTTTTATAACTTCAACGTCTACTAAATAAATGTGATAAAAAATCCTTTTTAATTAACAATATTTTACACAAATCATTTTGGTATACTATATCCTTTTATATGGCTTCAAGGTAAGTAGAATATGTATCGTTTTTTTATAGTTGCTCGACCAAATGACTACGCTAACTAACTAAGTATAATTTTAGAACGACAGCGACTAACAATGGACCGGAAAATCGTCACTGCCAACTCGGGCAACATATATCACAATTGAAGGTCTCTAGGTATATGGTATACTGGATGTACGAAACCTGATTTCGAAACGACGCACTATGACAGTCGTTGTAGAGTTAGGGCAATCGCCTTATCGTCACAATCCTATTATGTAACGAGATAGGCAAAACGAATAGAATATTGGAATATTTACTGCAATCCAATGGATCAACACATTTTCTTGTAACATCATCGTAGTATTTTCCAGGCTTGCATTGGCATCCATTCAATAAACATATGGCAGGGCAGGCCACGGGGCCTTTTTTGAAATAGTTAGAACAATGTCTGCCACAGTTGACGCCACATCCTGATTCCGCATTTTCATCACCACCACACGAGGCTGTAACATATATCAAACTTTTGAAGGACTTCAGACTCTGAAGTATTGAGTAATTTCATCAGCGATATTTGCTGACTTGTATGGATCAG
This sequence comes from Automeris io, assembly GCA_036320925.1. NCBI lineage: Eukaryota > Metazoa > Arthropoda > Insecta > Lepidoptera > Saturniidae > Automeris > Automeris io. The sequence continues at coordinate 11,596,610 of JAUDJH010000008.1, read as the reverse complement.
TGGGTTTAGATAAAGTAAAATTAGATCATCGATAACGCTAGTAGTCTTAAATGTATCTTAAAGTTCAAAATATGACATAACTCGATGACGAGATATTTGAAAAGCTTTTTTTTTTTACACTGGCTCGACATAGTGACTACAGAGTACCTGACGGTAAGTACAGTGTAGTCCATAAACGAAAGCGACTAAAAAAGGATGAAAACCCATTGATAGTCTACATGGTCATGTCGGCCCACATATACCACGACTGAAGGTCTCTAGGTATATGAGCTACTGGATATATACAAGCTGAAAAAAGGTGAAGCTGCTTACTTGTATGTCAATTCCATACATTTTAAACTTTTTACTAGTTTCTAATCGAATATCACTTTGTCTAGGCCATTTTGTCAGCTAGTTTTAAAAAGTCAAATGATATACAAAGAATACAATGGATACGGAAAAAAATACGTCCAAACTGTTACTTCATAATTTTAATAATATTTCTTAGAATATTTGTAATAAAGAAGATCTACCATAAATTTCTTAAGCCCTTATGGCTTTTTAGTTTTCCTATTAAAAACATATTAACTTTATTTATTTCAAATTATTTTTAGGCCCGACTTTTATCTATAGTTAAAATTGTTAATTTGACAGGACAATATTTATTAGTTTTTTTTACTATAACATTTTTTAAACATTTACTCATGAATATATCTATATTGTTGATATATCCAAAAATATATGTTTGATTTTAACTTTAATCATTTACAGATCAAACAATGGAGTCTTATGTTGAGCTTTATACAACTTTAAGTTTGCTATTTAACTATACTAAAACATTACAATTTATATTATTCAATGAATATCAAAGGATTTGGTAAATCACCGATTTTGTCAATGTGGACTTGGCTTTGCGAATACTATGGCTATACTGAAGTTCCTATTATATATTTAGTTTTTTGTTAAAACGAGTTAATTTTTTTGAGAACTTTGCCAATCATAGTCAAAATGGTGTGTATAAATCTCAGCCTTAGTGTATTTGTGTACTTTACTAGATTTAGCGAACCGGTCAAAATGACTAGTGTTTATATTTATTTTAGACATATTTTCTTCTTTAATATTTTTTCATTTACAAATATAACATATCTTTTACTAATACAAGATATTGATAAATATTATGAATTTCATTTAATTATAGCAAAGCAAAATAAACCGTGTTATAACTATTTCTAGAACTATTTCTGTTAAAGGTAGTATATATATTATAATTATTTTAGTCGAAGGTTGAGATTTAAAGACACGATTTTAACTTTTCTTATCATCGACTCAAATATAACAAATTATATTATTTTATTAATGTCAAAAAATATTGTAAGCTACTCATTTCGACAACTTGAACGTAGCTTTGCGAGTTCTTAGGTTATATTCAAGTTCCAACTATACAGGGTTATAGGTAACTAACGCACAGCCTCTTAAGGGTGGCTTTGATTTATCAAGACAGACAACTTTTGTTGTACGACTTTTTCTAATTCAATTACTTTTTTTCCCATACAAAAAAAATAAAAATCAGATTTGCAGTTCTGAACTTTTTAACTCTTTGTAAGGCGACGATCGCGCCACGCCGACATAGGCGACCGAAGACAGACTTACGTAGTGCGCGGCGTCTTGTGTCGCTACTAACGAAGAAAGGGGTCTGCGGCGCGGTGAGCGGGCGTGGCGACATGTGCTTGACTACTGTGTAACACGGGTCATGTCAGTCGCAAATTTGCTTGCGTGTGCGCCGATGTGTTAGTTGTCCCAGTGACGCGTTCGTTTCATAAATCACAATGTCAAATCGATACACTAACATTGAATATACCGAAATGGTGCGTGTTTATGCTCGGTGCGGTGACAATCTGTCTGAAGCTTGCCGTGAGTCCGCGAGACTATTTCCGAATGTGTTGACACCGAGTAAATAGATTTGTGAGTATTTTTGTAAATAGTTTAATTATTGTAAATAGAGTGATTCCACTTTTTAAATACGCCTACATTAAAAAATAGTTTGCAATTATCTATCTTCAAACAGACCGCGCGCCTCTTTTGGTGCGATGAATAGCTTGATTACGTATCAATGTTCGTGTTTTTCTATTTACTTTTTTATTTTTTAGTGTAGCCAGTCCTAAGCCTGGATAAGTATGAAGGGATTGTGGATTCAGTGTATAAATATGTACAGATTGTACAACCTTTGAAACATTAACTTACGTAGAGGCCTTTACCTTGTTCATTTTACGATGTTCCCTATGGCAGACAAATAATAGGTTGGTTTTGTTTGTGAAACAATTATTTAATGTTTTATTTTGATTCTAGTTTGTTTTAATAGTGTATTAGTACGTCAATCAATAAACATTTATTTTCACTATTTAACTAAATATGGAAATTTACGTTCAAATAATTGTTATAAGCGAGTTTGTAAAATAAACAAGGTATAGGGTTAATAAACTTTCTGCTACACGATCCTTAACGCTGCGTAGCAACGTAACTTTGCGCACGACTGCATAGCACCAGCTGATTGGATACCTACGCCAGATCGAATGAAAGTTGGAATATAGAGCTAACGATGACTAGATATTCACACTAAAACTAAAAAAAAAAAAAATCTAACAATGTATTAGGTTTTGGCAAAAGTCGTACAACAAAAGTTGTCAGTCTTGATAAATCAAAGCCACCCTTAAGAGGCCGTGCGTTAGTTACCTATAACCCTGTATACTCAGTTCAGACTAAACCAAGTCAAATTAGCGTCTATAAGCTACGGCATTATACATAGGGATAACCTTTATGCATAAATAACTCACGGCATTCATTCCTGGGTATACAAATGCCTTCATCATTCCTCACGTAATTATCGTTGCAAACACAACCGGGTTTGTCTTGGCACTTCGTCTTCTGATCATAAGAACAATTTAAGGGGAAACCTAATTGCGAACATGTTTTCGGGGTACATGTAGATGATGGGCACTCTTCGTATGTTTCATTCGCTGGGCATTGCGGTTCTGTAATTTGTAACTAATAACATTAAATTTTCTTATTTTCAAAGTTAGTAATAATAATGGTATTTGGTGGTTTTTAACCATGTTCATTGGTATGTTTGTAATTTTTATATTCTTTTATACCTTTTTATTTTATTGGATACCTAAAATGGCAACACCGCACATGATGAAAGCACAATGTTGTTAAAGAACGACAAAGACTATAAAGGGACAAAAATCAACAGAAAGTTGCTTTTACCATACTGGCCCTTTTTTTATTTGTTTAAAATCCTCATAGGACCGTCTCAGCCGCACAGGGGGGTTGCGCGACCGTGGTGTGTCAGACTTGTACCGACTAAAAACCCCCAAGGTGACTACTTCAGTGCATTGGCGGGGACTGCGGCTCTTGTAATTAATTCGCCACAGTCTCGACGCGCTGCGCCCGCTTGGCACAAACTCAGAGGGAGATGACACCTTCCCCGATACTGCTCGTTGTATTTAGGCAGAGCACGTCACAATGCCCTGCCATCTTTTCGAGGGTCGCTAAACCAGTTACTCAGGGCCCCCACCCTGAGCAGCCACGACACCAAAGGCATCAGCCAACCGGGCGTGGATCAACCGATCGGCTGGGATCATACTGGCCCTAATATAATAAGACTGAAGGATGAGGACTGAATAAACAACTGCATGTAAAAAAAAACTAATAACAACTCTTTCAAACCAATTATGTGTTATACTCGTATGTTTTATAATAAAGACAAATTATGAATATACTATTATTATTTTTACGCTATTTTAGGTCGGCAACGCAATGATGACACTTCGTGTGTTGCATTTATCCATAGGCGACAGTGGCCGCTTACCATCAGATAGGCTTTTCACTTGTGTATCTCGATTTAAAAAAAAACAATTGTTTTGTGTATAAATATGACATAAAGCTATTCATAGTTAGTTGTAAGTGTAAAATTTTTTTTTTTCTCTTTACACCACTAACGTATTCCAGCCTTTGCAATTTTATTAAACACACATATAACATTTACATTTCATTTAGAATTCATTTATCTTAATTCTATTCATATTTCTTAAAAATTACACTGTCTAGTGTTTCACCTTTTCTTTTTACTTCTTCTAATTTTCTTTTGCTTTCCTCTCGCACGCCCGCTAATAAAAATTTTCAAAGTGACCTCTACAGAAATTCATCGGGATAAATGTGTAAAATAAAAATAGTCAAAGTTACCTTGACAGCTTTCGATCGGGATGCATGTATTATTCTTAGCGCGTGCATATCCTTGTTCACAATAACACATATTATTGCAAACTATATTTACTATAGGGCAATTCGTTTGGTTTTGTTCACTGAGTGTGGAACATACGTTGTCACACGCACCGCCACACGAGAAATATTCATTAGGACCAGAACATTTTTCTGAAAAATGAATCAAATTAAGTCAGCAATAGCAGATTTCATGTTAAAGTCCTAAAAGTGTTTATGTGTGTATTAAATCAAAAATATAATAATTCTTATTACCTACATACAAGTATTTGAATAAGATGTAATAGTTAAAATTATAAAATATATAGAACTCACATACATGCTCCAAAAGTGAAGTTATAATATGTCCTTAAAAAGAATAACATAAAATTTCTAAGACTTGTAGCGAGTTTATGCGTAGAGATCTTTTTATCTCCTATTTTTCTTTTATTGATGCTAAGGTCCTGGGTTCGAGCCCCGGAAGTGGTATACTTTTCTGTGATGAGCAGATAAGTTTGTCACGAGTCATTGTTGTTTATATGTATTTAGGTATGTATATCTTTGTCTAGTACACATAGTACAAGCGCAAGCTTGTTTTGGGACTAGGTCAATGTGTGTAATTGTCAGTAAATATTATTGTTATTATTTTTAATTACATTGTACTGTTTCTATTGTAGTTATATCAAGAAATTGTACAGAGTTTAAGAAAAAAAATCGACTTAAAAAAAGAGAACGAATAAGCTTACGGAAACGAAAATATGTTGTTTCACTGTTAGCCACGTGTTTTGTACTTGAGCACGACATCATCCCTCGGTGCTAATAATTGGACAGTAGACATGAGGGAGTCTGCTGCCCGGAGGAGAGAGATGTGGTGCGCAGTATCCGGCGCGTCGCCCGCGAGAAAGACTTGAAGGCGTGGGCTCTTTTCACCCATGCCTCCTGGAGAGGAAGCCTGAATGAGGCTGTTCGCTCCCTGGGCGACTGGACAAATTTAGTTTCCCAGGCCAGGGTGGAGTGGTCAGAGGGACATCCCGGGGGTTTTTAGCCAATAGGAGGACACACAGGGGTCGCTGTCCTCACAGCAACCTTGATGGTCCAATGTACGATTTACCCTCGGATTACCAGAAAAAAAAACTTGTTTTGTACTAGATTATTGTTTGATATGGGATTATAAGTCAATCGCATGCAACACTTACGACAATCGTCTTTAGATATACACTCTCCAATACTGTTTCTAAAGTAATTCTTTTCGCATCTACACGCAGGTCGGCAGTTTGTAATGTTAGTAGGCACTAATATAGCTGGACAACTATATCTTTTTCCAAGACTATCGCAAGTTTGCGGAGGACATATTTGTGGGCACTTTTCGAACTTTTCATGTGGTCTTGTGCATGTAACTGTTAAATTGAAAGTAAATTTAGGTCGCCCTAAACATTTTTATTACGAAACTTTATAGTACTAGTGCATAATAATGTAAGTTAAAAGAATTTGTCTAAATATTTTTATAAGGGCTGGACAAAGTGATCATACTGCAACTGATGAAATGTCCAGTGTAATCCCAAAATGGCAGCAACTATCAAGGGACGAAAATTCATTGTCAGTCAGCCCCGCTATGTCAGCTCACATATTGGTATATACCGTCCGTAGTGGTCTACAGGAGGTATCTAAGAATATGAACAACTCTAGACCACTTTCAAAATTGCTAGTTTCGGTGGACTGCTACTACTATATTTCTACCCTATCCCAAAAAATTATCAAAAAGTGAAGCTGTTATAACTTCAAAATCCTTTTCTTTATAGTCTCAAGCCTTAAGCCTGTAAATCAACGAAAAATTTGACGAAAATTTGCTCCCTTAATTTTTTTTTTATTATTGTATTGTCTGCGTACATTAATAGATAAAGCCAAGCATATATTTTTGTTCTTTACTATCAAAACCAGATAAATTTTCGTGGATCTTACAACAGTGAAGGTCTATTTTTTTTTCACACCAACGTAGACTCCATAGAATTTGCTTTCTCTTAGGGGTTCACCTGAATAATTTTAGATTTTACCGCTTCATACTACGTTAACCATAAGGTAAACTGAATAGAGAAAGTGAACAATGAAATACTAGTATGAATTATCTAAAGAACTTAGATGAAAAGGATTGTAAAATGTAATTAACATAAGCTTATAGATTTTTGTAAATACTTATTAACTTGTTTTTTTTTTTAATAAGCCTCAATAAGTAGTGATATTTGCTACCGGCGTTTGTTTTCTCAGTTTACTGTAATTACGAGTCTTTGAGACAGCAAACTTACGTGTGCATTCATGCGTCGGTATGCAAGTTCCGTTATCAGCTCTCAAATATCCATCTTTGCATAAACATCCTTTAGTACAATATTTAGGATCTATTCTCTTACAGGGGATGTTTCTATCTAGGTCTGAACACGTCTTTGGTTGACAGCCACCTTCGATGCAGTCGGCAATAACCTCATTTTCTCCACAAGTTACAGCTATAAGATATATAATTTTAAATGCATACATGCATGTATGTCCATATATACGCGATATTCATTTAAAAGTTCTACTATTTTATTGTTTAATAAAAAAAGTCATCCTTGTCGCTTTCTAAGTGAGTAGATTCTATATTCAAATTGCGCATAATAAATTCATACTATTATATACTATTTATTCAATATATTTTTTTATCACATTCATTGTCACATACGCTTTTCTATCGCTCCATCCATTTCCTATCAACCTTAGGATGGAGCAAATAATGGAGATATAGAATGAAAAAAGCACGCAGTCGATAGTCTCACGCAATCAAACACCACATTCGTCACACCCTGCAAATTCAAAACCTCTCAAAAAACCACCAAGACTTTTATAATTATAAATAAGACAGCACAAGTGCTTACGTGGCTCCCAATTTAAAAAACCTTAGAAACTGTTAGGAGAAAGGCTCACCCAAAGTCCTTATTAAGAAAGATCCAACTATAACGTAATCGTAAAGAAATCGTATTTCGACATTAAGATCCCTTTATATGCGCTTTATGCTAAAACTAATATAATTTTTTTTTTTAGGAAATCTGACTTAATATATAGATTCGCTCGAATATATTACTTTTCAAACTAAAATAAAATCAAAATCGGTTAATTCGATTAGGAGTTTCGATTATATAGACCAGGGGTCGGCAACCAGCGGCCCATAAGGTTCAGATCGCGTTAGTAAGAGCTGTTGCACACGACGCCTCTCTGCAGACAGTAAATTTAAAACGCCTTTAGAAATAATTCTTTATTTCATTGTTTTGTGAGCGCCGAAGTAGGAAGTCTAGCAATTACAGTCTAAGCAGCACTGTGACGTAATATTGTTGCTTTTTCGTTTAAAAAGGCAAAAAATAGTTTTATTTAAAAAAAACGTATTTATTAGATGAAATGTGGTCCGCATCAGAGATGGGCAAAATGTAATCTGATTAATGATTGACGATTACAAAATGTAGTCGTAATTTTAATTTTCTTGCACTCTAATCATGATTAAATCCATTTAAAATATCAAGAAGTCATAAATATGTATGCAATCTGGGATTCCGTAGTGTTTAAATCATAGATGACCAAAATGCAGTCATATTAAAGATGAAAAACGCAAAATGTAATCGTAATCATTTTTATTAATCTGATTACATTTTGCACATCTATGGTCCGCATAAATATAAGTACACATGCCATTTGTCGCCTTTATATAGGAAAAGGTTACCGACCCGTGCCATAGACAAACAAATAGATATACGCGTTAAACTTATGACATCTCTCTTCTTGAGTCAAATCTTACTGAGTGCGTCCATCAATATTTCTTATTAGATATATAGCATAATTAATAAAGGTAAAACTATTAATAACACTTACGACAATCGTTTTTATATATACATTCCCCAACATTATTTCTGAGGTAATTCGGTTTACATCTACAACTGGGTCGGCAATTTGAACCATTAGTTACAATTAGAATACGCGGACAAAAGTATTCTTTTCCAATACTCTCACAAGTCTGTGGGGGACAAGTCTCTGAACAACGTTCGAATATTTCGTTTTTTCTTGTACATGAAACTGTATAGGAAAAATTAAAAAATATAAATATATTAATTATATTAATATAGGTATATCTATGGCTGGACGTAGACAAGTAGTTATCGAAATCCATACCGAGGGGGGAAAGGCTATTTGGTTTAAGCGACATTTTTTGGTGATATAGTAATATATACCATGTATATATATATATATATATATATATATATATATATATATATATATGTGTGTGTATGTATATTCGGAATCAGCGTTTTTTACTGATTCCAAAAATATTTATTTATATACATTACTATATAAACAGCCTTTCAACCTTCGATATTAAACCGAAACAAGTCACTATGACAACCTTTGCATTTGTGTACTGTGTTTGCGATCCAGGTTGTACTAAAATATCTTAAAAATTATGTACCAGTCAAAGCAATGTCAACAAAGACTGAAATTTCTGGGAATGAGAAAAGTATAATAATAAAATTGTAGTAATCAAAGTAAAAACAAGTGTCAAACAAAACATTTCTATATGTAACTCATAATAGGGAGTTCAGTTGTTGGTTTTGTTTATTAACTAAGTACGTTTTTATATAGTCATTATGTTTGACATTTAATTTCCCTTTTTTATGTTAATAATAATTGAATGAAATGTTTTTACTTCTACAAAAACGTTCTAACTCACATGTACATTCGGATATCGGAACACAAGTTCCGTTTTCAGCTCTTAAATATCCATCTTTACATAAACATCCTTCAATGCAGTATTTAGCATCTATTTTAATACATGGAACGTTTCTATCTAAATCGGAACACGTTTTTGGACCACAACCGCCTTGGATACATTTAGATTTGACCTCATTTTTTGTACAAACCCTTCCTGTAAAATGTTATAAAATATTTAAAATTCAATTTAAACTTATTTTGAATATTATTTTTGTATATTTTAAGCGATTTTATTATTAAAAAAAACAATGAGAGATGGTGGTATATACTATATTTTTCAATACGATTGCTCGTGTTACAACTTAATCAACGCTTTTAAGCTCATAACTATGTAAATTCTGCACTAGAATTATAATAACATTGTCGCCATTGGGTTGTGATATCCGAATCAAGCTAAATTTGTACCTCAGTACAACATATAATGTATGCCGAGGAAGTATCCTAAATTTAACGGAGTTATAAGTTCTCTTTTAAATTTCAACAAAGGGATTTTTTAATGCTGGTTGTATGTGCTGAGTTCATCGGCGTGAAGCATAGAAAAAAAAATTGCGCGTCATTAAAAAAATAAATACATAATTCTTTTGACTACAAAGATTATTAACACACACATCAATAAAAACTCAGCCCGTAAATAAAAACTTTTTCATATAAAACTACTCAAATTAATGTACTCTCTAACTAAAGTAAATAAATACGTGATCAAAACAATGTTCTAAATTCAAATTTTATAAAACTTGTGTCTAATTTTTTGATTATTTTGGTGGTAATACGAGTACGTTGCTGCGAGATTAGTGACTTTTTAAAAGTTTCCTTTTCTTTAAAATTATCGGAGAATTTGTATACATTTTTTAAATAAAACACAAGGAAGAAGATTCGCGTTGTTAGCGTAATGTCACGTCGCCATTTGACTCAAAATGATACGGGCTGTAACTATACTCAAAGCTGAAAGTTCACAGCATAAAGTTGCTGCAGCCATTAATTCTGAACAATCGAGTATCCTATAATTGTGGGGAAATTATCGGGTTACTGAAGACATAGTTAAACGACATCCTAGAAGATGCCGTGCAAAAACTTAGCGATAAGACCGTTTTTTACAAAACAGCTAGAAGTGAGTCTCAGACTACGGCTCGATAACTCGTTAAAATGCTGCGGTCTAAGGATACATGTTTGGCGAGCTTCGGAACGTCGTGAACGGGTTCAGTGTCAACAAGAGGTTCATCTCTATCGAGAACAACCATAGCTTGGGTTGAAATTCGAGTTAGCAGTAGAAATCATTTTGATACAGAGCACCCTGATTGCCAAAAAATATTACTACGAGGGGTTCGAACATGATGTCGCTCTACTCCGATAGCAAGCGGGCGAAGATTTCATGTTCATATAGGACAATACTCGTGTATATAATTGCATATGATGTTCTGCGAGGGTAATATCGCTAGCCTAGACTAGCCTCCGCTGTATTATAGTAATATTTTCCAGTAATACAATTTATCCTTATTTAGTTGGTATCAGTATTACCATTGATATAAGGTTCAGTTTACAGTGGAATCCTAAACACGCGGAACGAGTCAATATCAAACAATCGACCACTTGCTCTCACAACCGTTTCGTTTTTACAATTCGATTATCTTGCCAAGACAAACCGAATCTCCACTCCGACGCAGTCTTGATTTTTTTTCGGTGTTTTTTCTCAAGGTAGTCTCTTCCGAAACGCTAGTAGCTCACCGTTAAGTTTATTTTCCCTGACTGACCGCCCAAGTCGAGTTCCGTACCCGCAAGGAAGAACTTACGTTGTCACCCAACCCATAAATCACTAGCTGAGCACCTTCATTGCTGTGTAGTGTTCAAGCCCGGTATAGTTGTAAAGGCCTTTCCTAGTCATTAAAGAACGACACGTTGGAAAAAAAAACACGAATCGCTCCATCAGCTAGGTCAGATTGCGTGGACGCGACGCATCTAGTTGTTCATCATATTTCGTGTGCCACAGTACTCTAAAGGATCACTATCAGTGTTATGGAGTGCCGTAGTTCCAGACGCGACGATATTTAACACTCACTTTGGTGGATATATTCCGTCGTGATATGTCACGACGGAAGATTTAAGGGAATGGATTTTTTTGAACACCCTGCACCAGCCAGTGATCACTATTTCGGTTACTTTATATCGAGAGTAAATAACTTTAATACTTACTGTGTTTTCGTTTATAGACATCAACGTCGGGGTCACCATAGGGAGATAAAGGAATTTTTGAGCTGGAAAATCCTTTACCAACAACTACAGAAGAATCCTCATTGTCCGCTAAAAACAAAAAGAAAATTATTACTCTTGAATTAAGTACAAGAATATAAAATTAGATAAATATGATTTACCTAAAGACGGTTTAATAAAAAATAAAATAGCCGTCACGGCTAAAACAAATGTAGACTTCCACATTATCACCAGTCGAATGGTGTATGGATGCCTTATCAAGGCTATTCAGCGTTTTATAGTAGTGGTGTGTAAATTCGTGCACTTGTGTCCATATAAAACAAATAAATTAATAATATTCTTGAAAATAAATTAACAATGTTGTTGACAATAAATAAATATTGATTTCTGATTATCGTCAATTTATAACTTTACCGTATTATTTTAAAATTTATGCTAAAATATTCGTGTAATTTTTACTGTTGTATTGTCATAGGTGATATTTTGTTGAATTACATACTGAACTACGAATTATATGTAGTTGTATTTTATATACAACAAAAACATCTTTTTTTTTTTTTTGTGGCAGTGGTGGCTCAGTGGGTAAAGTACCGGTATACACCCGAGGCAACGGGAATTATCATTGTTTCGTATCACGGCATGTACCTCTGGGCTTTTCCAGATAAGTATAGATTTAGGCACCACATGCTCACTGGTGAAGGAAAATATTGTGAGGAGCCGCATGGCATCTAATAAAGATGTCATATGTAAGTACTCTTAAAACGGTGCTCAACTACGATACTTGTCACTTTGGGCAGGATATACTCTATAAGGGCTAAGCGGATACAACCACTAATGTATCTCTGCACACCCCAAGAGGGATGTACCGTGGTGATAAATTATTACACTATTATGTTTAAGCCCCGACAAAAAAGAGGGGTATTATAAGTTTAACGTGGCGTTGTTTGTCGCGTCGTAGCTCCTTAACAGTTCTTGCGTTTTTGATAAGTGCAATTAGCTATAATTAAAGGAAACATGGCCAACTTGATTGAACTATGACTAAAGGAATTTTTGGCTACCTCGGAGTGGAACTCAAGGTTACGTCGGAGTGGAACTAAAGGCTATGTCAAAGTGGAACTCAAAGCTACGTCGGAGTAAAACTAAAGATTACGTCGGAGTGGAACTAAAGGTTACGTCGGAGTGGAGCTCAAGGCTACGTCATAGTGGAACTCAAGGTTACTTCGAAGTGGAACTCAAGGTTACGTCGGAGTGGAACTAAAGGCTATGTCAAAGTGGAACTCAAAGCTACGTCGGAGTAAAACTAAAGATTACGTCGGAGTAAAACTAAAGACTACGTCGGAGTGGAGCTCAAGGCTACGTCATAGTGGAACTCAAGGTTACTTCGAAGTGGAACTCAACGTTACGTCGGAGTGGAACTTACGGCTATGTCAAAGTGGAACTCAAAGCTACGTCGGAGTAAAACTAAAGATTACGTCGGAGTGGAGCTCAAGGCTACGTCATAGTGGAACTCAAGGTTACTTCGAAGTGGAACTCAACGTTACGTCGGAGTGGAACTTAAGGCTATGTCAAAGTGGAACTCAAAGCTACGTCGGAGTAAAACTAAAGATTACGTCGGAGTGGAACTAAAGGTTACGTCGGAGTGGAGCTCAAGGCTACGTCATAGTGGAACTCAAGGTTACTTCGAAGTGGAACTCAACGTTACGTCGGAGTGGAACTTAAGGCTATGTCAAAGTGGAACTCAAAGCTACGTCGGAGTAAAACTAAAGATTACGTCGGAGTGGAACTCAAGGCTACGTCATAGTGGAACTCAAGGTTACTTCGAAGTGGAACTCAACGTTACGTCGGAGTGGAACTTTAGGCTATGTCAAAGTGGAACTCAAAGCTACGTCGGAGTAAAACTAAAGATTACGTCGGAGTGGAACTCAAGGCTACGTCATAGTGGAACTCAAGGTTACTTCGAAGTGGAACTCAACGTTACGTCGGAGTGGAACTAAAGGTTACGTCGGAGTGGAGCTCAAGGCTACGTCATAGTGGAACTCAAGGTTACTTCGAAGTGGAACTCAACGTTACGTCGGAGTGGAACTTAAGGCTATGTCAAAGTGGAACTCAAGGCTACGTCATAGTGGAACTCAAGGTTACTTCGAAGTGGAACTCAACGTTACGTCGGAGTGGAACTTAAGGCTATGTCAAAGTGGAACTCAAAGCTACGTCGGAGTAAAACTAAAGATTACGTTGGAGTGGAACTCAAGGCTACGTCATAGTGGAACTCAAGGTTACTTCTAAGTGGAACTCAACGTTACGTCGGAGTGGAACTAAAGGTTACGTCATAGTGGAACTCAAGGTTACTTCGAAATGGAACTCAACGCTTATCATAGAACGATTGGAGATATTATATAATGTACAGCATTGAACTGCTTTTTTATTTGTGATTCTTAAAGAATAGTGTCCGGGCGTTTTCATATTTTCATATGTAGGTAGATCGCGATACCGGGTTCATGACGGATACGTAACCCTGTTTTACACACTTACTTTTCGATATTACGTACAACGGGCGGACGCTAACATATTATTCCTTGTTTATGTGATTTCTGGCTTTTAAAAGGAACAATAACACTGTGCGTGACTATTGTGAATACGTGTGTGTGTCGGTGCACCGCAAGGACATCCACAACAACCCAGGTTAGTGCTTTGCTTCATATGGTTATATGAGAACACCTGGATTGAGGGTTGAACCAGGCCATCTTAGGTCGTTATTTGATATTAGCGACAACATCTTGGTCCATCGAGTCGGAAGTAATTTTTCTGGATATTGAAAATAATTACAATAACATTTCGTTGTAAAGGTTCATATAACAGTTCAGATAAAATGGCGTTAAAAACATGGGAAAGTAAATTTAAAATTAAATCGGATTGGTTGAAAAATTCCATAGAAATGCTGGAAAATAAATCACATACTAAGGGAGTTATATCAGCTCGACTCAGAAAACTTGAAGATAATTTTAATCTGCTAACGGAGGCATACGAAAACATTTTGATTAGTTGCACGGATGAAAAAGTTGTTGACGATTACGGAGTAAAATATAAAGAGGCTACTGAGATTTATGATCAATTAGAGGCGGTATCATCAGCTTATCCAAGTTTGGATGGCACACACGTAGCTACCGAAAGTGTTGCCACAGCTAGGTTGCCGCGCATTCATTTACCGGTTTTCGACGGTGATGTATTTTCATGGTGTAGTTTTATTAGTTTATTTACATCATTAGTATTGTCTAGAAAGGACATATCTAAAACAGAAAAATTTCATTATTTATTCTCAAACTTAGATAAAGAGCCGAGAACTTTAATAAAGCATTTACCCATGATCGACGGATCGCTGGATATAGCTATGGACATATTGACGAGTAGATATGATAATAAGAGATTATTAGCGGATTCACACATTTCTCGGATTTTACATTTACCAGTGCTTTACAAAAGTGTTGAGCTTAGAACTAAAATTTTGAATCCATTATTGGAATCGACCCAGGCCTTGAAAAATTTAGGATTACCTATAGACCAGTGGAGTTACATACTTTTGCATATAAGTTTGACTAAGTTGCCCGCGGAAATTAAAACTCGATTCGAACAAAATTACGGAGGTAACAACGCCAACTTCCCTACATTCAATCAATTTACGGAGTTTTTGTCAAATGAATGTCGGTTGATAGACACGGCGAATAGAGAACCGGTTCCAGCAGAGTACTGTCCGGAGCGAGCGCGCCCTGCGATCCACCGCCCTCGACCGGACCGTAATGTTCACGTCGCTGATAATTATTATTATACACAAAAAAGAAATGAACGTGTCAATAATTATTACAATAATAAACAGTGCATATATTGTAAGTCATCTGCTCATGAAATTAATAATTGTTACCAATTTAATCATTTATCTCGGGATGGACGGAAGAACTGGGTACGAAGCAATTATTTATGTTTTAAGTGCTTTGGTAAACATTCGGCCGCTTCATGCAAAATGAATGTACCATGTAGTCGATGTGGGAATTTCGGACATAACACATTAGTTTGTACAATGTACAATGTGCGCCCGACGTCGCCTACTGGGGATGAGCCGCGTAATCGGCATGCCCACATTATCGCCTCACACGACAAAGCGGATAACGATCATCGCCCAACTAATATGTCTCGACCACCGCGGCGCAGTGCAAGTCCACCATCACCAGTCCGATCGGAGCGTAGTGTGTGTTATCAACGCGACAGAAATGATTATTATCGTTATAAAAATTCGGAAAATATACATGAAGGTCGCAATAGTGCCAGGGTTGCTCGATCATTGAGTCCCGCGAATGTACGAAGGTCACAACAATAGCAATTACAGCAATTATGTAATGTCGCTTCACAACCTAAGCTATTCAATAACGTCATTTTACCCACTGCCCTGGTTGAAGTAAAGCATGCTAACGGTGAATTTCTTAGGGCACGGGCATTGTTGGATCTCGGTGCACAGATATCAATAGTTAAGGCAGACTTAGTAACAAATTTACATTTGAAGCGATATTACTCACATATTCGTTTATCCGGTGTTGGCGGAAAATATACTAGCGGACAACAATTTGCCTCTTTATATGTTAGACCTGAGAGAACGGGTAAACCTTTGATTACAGTTACAGCGGCAGTTTTGAAAAATCCTACGACTTATTTTGCTGCCAGATTAGGTATTCCGGTTAAGGACCTCATAATTTCAGATGACGGCTGTCATAATAATCCTCGGATAGATATAATTTTTGGTAGTGATATTCTTGGTGAAATTTTACGTCATAGAGTCGAGTTAGGATCAAACGGACCTTATGCGTTGGATACAATTTTCGATTTTGTGGTATTCGGTCCACTTCCAGATAATGTTTTTGATAAATCAGGGTTAAATAATAATAATTATGTTACGGGTCTGACGCTTGTTGAAGCAGTTGAAAAATTTTGGCGGACAGAGGAACCTCCTCTTGTAAAAAATAAAAATCCACTGGAGGCGGAATGTGAATATCTGTTCGCTTCGACGACCTCACGTGGTGTTGATGGAAAATATACTGTGCGCTTGCCTATCATTCCAGAACACGTAAAATTAGGTGATTCTAAACAAACAGCGCTAAAACGATTTTTAGCAATCGAACGTCGTATGAAACGCCAGCCAGAATTCAGAGATAAATACATAGAATTTATGAAACAATATATCGAGCTCGGTCACATGGTGGTTTCTAATTTTGACATAGATTCTGACAATGAACATTATTTTCTCGCCCATCATGGTGTTTTTAAAAAATCTGGAGACACTGAGAAGATTCGGGTTGTATTCGATGGCAGCGTACAAACGAGTAGCGGTGTTTCTCTTAACGATTGTTTATATTCTGGAGAACGATTACAAAACGATATAACAAATATAATTTTAAACTTTCGATGGCCATATATAGTTTTCACGACTGATATAAAGATGATGTTTCGGCAGACTTGGGTTCATCCTGAGGACAGACGATACCAGCTTATCTTCTGGCGGTCCACGCCAACGGAACCAATTCTTATTTATGAACTAACAACAAACACTTACGGCTTAAAGTCTAGTCCATTCATAGCGATACGTTGCCTACATCAATTAGCTCATGATGAAATGAATAAATACCCTCGGGCGGCACGACTTCTTGTTCAAAATTCGTATGTAGATGATTTAAATGGCGGTGCTGATACACTTACTGAAGCTCGCGAACTCAAGGCAGAACTGATCTCACTCATGAGTACGGCCGGTTATGAATTACGAAAGTGGTCATCCAATGATCCCGCGCTGCTAGATGGTTTACCATTAGATCACTTGGAGACACCTCGTACCTTTGACGAGACAGAGAGTAATGGTTTCATTAAGGTACTAGGTATTGAATGGGATCCAATGTCGGACTGTTTCACTTATCGATTAAGATTACCGTTGATAACCGATACGATTACCCGACGACATATTTTATCAATGGTCTCAAGGATATATGACCCCCTCGGATGGATTAGTCCGGTTGTATTTAAAATAAAATTATTGCTTCAGTTTTTCCTTAGTAGCGCAGGTAGCCAGAAAATCGAATGGGATGCACCAGCACCAGTAGACATTCTTCAGAAATGGCAAAACATTCTCGTGGATCTACCGAATTTACAAAGGGTATGCTTATCTAGATGCTTGAAACCAAAAAAAGGCGGTAGATACTCGTTACACGGATTTTGCGATGGTTCATCTTTGGGGTATGCTGCTGCGATTTATCTTCGCTCCGAGGATGAGGATGGCTTAGCAAACGTACAACTACTAATGGCTAAGTCTAAGATAGCTCCTTTGAAAACAAAACAAACAATACCGAAGTTGGAATTAAACGGTGCAAATTTGTTGTCGACACTCCTTAATCACGCGGTGTCTTCAATGAGACACAATGTTGAATTTGAAGAAGTAGTGGGATGGTGTGACAGTACTATCGTGCTAGCTTGGATTCACACGCCACCCCATAAGTTACAAGTGTTTGAGGGAAATCGAGTATCTCAAATAAACTCCTCAACGGTCCCGATTCGTTGGAGGCACATTCCCGGCGATATGAATTGCGCGGATATAGCATCACGGGGAACTTCAGCGGCTGAATTATTAGATCATCAGTTATGGTGGAGGCCAGAGTGGCTGTGCCAGTCTTCAGAGCATTGGCCCAAGGACTATTTGGAGCTCCCGGCGGATCTTTTACCTGGTCTTCGGACAAGAGTTGTAAATGTAAATATTTTACAATCGGAATTTGACTTGCTTGAACGCTATAGTTCATATAATAAACTTATCAACGTCACGGCTTATATTTTGCGCTTTATACAAAATTGTACAAATAAATCACGTGTTACCGGAGTTATTTCTGTCCTAGAACGAAGAAATGCTCTCAAATGCCTAATTCGGTTTGTCCAGCAAGACAGCTTTTCGGAAGAAATATTATCATTGAAATCGGGTAAACCTATTAAAACTATTATGAGAAGACTAAATCTGTTTATGGATAAGGACAACTTACTGCGAGTCGGTGGTCGGATAGATGCATCCGAACTATCTTATGAGGCCAAGCATCAGATCTTGCTTCCAGGAAAGGGTCGGTTCACAGACATGTTAGTGACCTATTACCATCAAGCACATTGTCATGTCGGAGCATATGCTCTTGCTGCTATTTTATCACAGAGGTATTGGATCGTTTCAGTTCGACGCATCACAAGACAGGTTACTTTCCGCTGTATTCAATGTTATCGGTCTCGTGCACATCCAACTCAACCGTTTATGGCTGATTTACCATCTGATCGTGTCACCGGAATACGGCCTTTCCTCGGTGTCGGCACAGATTTTGCCGGTCCGTTTCTCATTAAAACAAGCACGTTAAGAAATGCAAAGGTTCTAAAATGCTATTTGTGTATATTTGTTTGTTTGTCTACGAAGGCTGTACATTTTGAGATTGTAGCAGATTTGTCGGTAGAGGCATTTATTGCGGCTTTTACACGCTTTATTTCACGACGTGGACTTCCATCACTAGTCAGATCGGATTGTGGTACAAATTATGCTGGTTCTGACAAATATTTGAGAGAACTATATTTTTTCTTGAACACTAAGCACCCGGACATTGAACGTGAGTTAGCGAAGCAGCAAATAACGTGGTCGTTTAATCCACCAGCGAGCCCTAACTTTGGGGGGCTCTTTGAAGCAGCAGTAAAATCTGCTAAGACCCACTGTAAACGAGTATTAGGCGAGACACGGCTCACATTCGAGGAATTAACCACCTTTTTTACGAAGGTGGAAGCCGTGCTGAACTCGCGTCCTTTGTGCCCTTTAAGTACGGACCCTTCAGACTTCGAAGTCCTAACCCCAGGACATTTTTTAATTGGTCAACCGTTAGTTGCTTTACCGGAATATTCATTTGCGGAAATCAAAATGCCTCGTCTGTCCCGTTATCAGCAGATTCAAAAGATGTCTCAACATTTCTGGTCTCGGTGGAAGAATGAATACTTACATACACTACAACAGCGTTTTAAATGGACTTCACAAATTGAACCACCCAGATTGGATGATCTAGTTTTAATAAAGGATGATAACTTACCTCCGTTACAGTGGAGACGGGGTCGCCTAGTAAAACTACTTCCCGGTAAAGATGGAATCGTGCGAGTTGCGGAAGTCAAAACGCAACATGGTCTTCTACTAAGACCAATATCAAAATTATGTCGCTTGCCTGTTACTTAATAACCAAGGCTGGTCTTGGTTAGGCGGGGGGTTGTCCGGGCGTTTTCATATTTTCATATGTAGGTAGATCGCGATACCGGGTTCATGACGGATACGTACCCCTGTTTTACACACTTACTTTTCGATATTACGTACAACGGGCGGACGCTAACATATTATTCCTTGTTTATGTGATTTCTGGCTTTTAAAAGGAACAATAACACTGTGCGTGACTATTGTGAATACGTGTGTGTGTCGGTGCACCGCAAGGACATCCACAACAACCCAGGTTAGTGCTTTGCTTCATATGGTTATATGAGAACACCTGGATTGAGGGTTGAACCAGGCCATCTTAGGTCGTTATTTGATATTAGCGACAACAAATAGTTTGATCTTGAGGTAAGGAGAGTTCATAATTAAATTATATTGCAATTATTCTTATATTAAAGGAATCACTTAAGACTATATCTAGTGATGATAACAGGTTTTGCTGGTTTAGTGTAATACTGATAGTTAGCATCTACTGAGCCGTCCTTACGGCTAAAAAAAAGTACGTAGTATCTTTTAGTAATAACTTGTTTAGAAATAGGTACGTAGGAACTAAACGAAATTTAAATTACTTTAATTTATTTAATTAATACTAGCTTTTGGTAAATTCACAACGAGAGATAAAATTCTCATTAACTCTTTGCATTTTTATTACGATTGGTATTGTATTTAATTTTTGTATAAACGCAACAGGAACCATTAGATGGGATTTCAAGTTGTTTACCAGCTCTTTTTATAAACAACACAAAAATATTTATAATATATGTGCGAAAATTTGAACAGTATGTATGCTGCAAGTCTTTAGATTTTAATGAAAGGTATGTAGGTAATGTTTTGTAAAGTGTTTTGTATTTAACACCACAATTTTATTTAGAGAGCTGTGAAAAAATTGTATAAACACATGTTCGTTTCATTCCAGTGACGCATATTCTTATATATCTGGGTATTTAAAATCTTTTATTTAATTAAAACTACTAAATGACTTATAGTAAAAGAAATTTCACGCCACGTTAAATAAAACATTAATA
Source organism: Automeris io (assembly GCA_036320925.1). Lineage (NCBI taxonomy): Eukaryota > Metazoa > Arthropoda > Insecta > Lepidoptera > Saturniidae > Automeris > Automeris io. The sequence goes on along the minus strand of JAUDJH010000008.1, from coordinate 11,576,069 downwards.
AGCATAATCTCAATACTTCTTAGTAATTCTAATTGAACATCGATAATTCAAGAGTAATTTAAATAAGAACTAAATACTTTTTGTGACATTTTCATAAACTGTTGTCACCAAGCAGACTCACGGCCCACCTGACGGAAAATTACAAGGAGTGTTGTAAGAGAAACATTAGAGAAAGCTGAAATGACTATATTCTTTATAATTATAATATTGTAATAATAATATATGTAATATTTGATTTCTAATTATTTATTAGACATCTCCTAATTTTATATATTTTTCTTTGAGTTTCATTTCCTTCTTATAAAATAAGGACAAAAACATATAAATATATAAGAAATAAATATGATACTTAGTCTAAATCCAAAGTTAGCCCCTCGACATTTTGTATCCAGTTGTATTATGCCAGATCTGATAGATTATATTAAAATTATTAACGAAATAATAAGATTATAAAAGGGAGAAGACAGTCTAAGATAATAACTGAAATTGTAAATCTATTTCGATGCTTAGACTAAAGACAAGCACTAGAACACTAACAAACAACACTAGGCTTACCGAACTAGTCTAAATTACTGGTCTTTATATTTGTCTTAGATTTTTTTCTTTTATATAGTATTTTTTAATTCAGAAATATAACATGTTTTTTACTGATACAAATTGTACATTAATATTATGGACTTAATTTGTTTTATAATGAAACCTTTAGACTTGCACCCTTATGTGGTCGACATTCCAGCTCGAAGCGATTCGCCTCCTCCTTTTCGCTGCGAACCGGCAAGGAGTGGAATTCGCTTGTTGCGTCTATGTTTCCAACATCTTATGACATGGAAATCTTCAAACCTCGAGTCAATCGGTATTTGCTGGGTGAGCGCGCTCCATCATCGGCCTCATCATCACTTTCGAGTAGGTGAGATTAAAGTCAAATGCAAGCCTGTTATTAATAAAAAAAAAGTTATACCTATTTCTAAAATAGAAACAAATTGTTCGCGGGTAGATCTAGTGATAATTGCAGACATGTATAGTCTAAATTGTATAATATTTAAGAATATATTTTATATAGCCATGGAGCATGATGAATTAAATTCTTTTTTATTATATAGATATAATAAAAATAAAGATACTTTACAAATAAATTTTATTTAATATTATTTAGTTACACCCGATATACATATTAATTATTTAAAGATTTCCTCATAAATGGCTTACGTGAATATAAAAGAAATAAATAACTTTGCGGGTTTATTTTTTTATGCAAAAAGGTGGCAAAAAGTTGACGGTCCACCTCACAGTTATTAATGGGTTACAGTCATTTTTAAACCACTGCTTTATCAGCAATATCATCACCATCACCATCATCGTCATCATCATCATACTCATCATCATCATAATCATCATCACCATCATACTGCGAACCTTAAAGGAAAAATTTAATTAATTGGATATACAAGAGTATTTAATTTTAATACATTTAGAACCGTTAAATTCATTTACGACGAAAATACTGAAATATAAATTAGTAATCATTTAAGCTGTCATAAAGCAACGGTAATACAGAAAATAATAGTAAAAATCTGCAATTCGACGGCCAAGGTTAATAAATAATTAATTTATTTTCAATTTTACAAAACTCTCAGAAGAATCTTTAGGAACGATGAGAAGTCATGAAAAAAGTATCTTAGTTTCGGTTTTCTTCTTTATTATAAGCTTTATTTACTATAATTCATAAGTATTAATTAATTTTTAAACAAAAAAATGTTAATAATAAAACAGAAAAATTTAACACTTAGTGATTTTGTATCCATATCATTTTGAATAACTCCGATGTTTTTTTTTTAAATAATTACAAGCTGATAACAAAAACAGCATTTTGCTAGTTAGCAAAGAGTTCTTCTGTGTAAATTTTGATCATTTTTTTATTACAATGTAATATCGTGTTGGAATTTTCCGATCGATACATGAGAGATTTAGATTAAATCATAATAAATTTTGAACGTTTTTAATTTACAAGAATAATCCTTCAGATATCTAGCACATTCATAATTTCATTAGACCCATCTCTGTTGATATCGGTGTCCCAATGGAGGTGTGTTAATACTTGTTAATTGGAAACTATCGTCTTGGGAGTATGCTCTTAATCATCATCATAATGGACCGTAATTTCAACTTTGTTGGCAAAATTATGGCAAATCCAAAGTTCGTTAACAAGTTATATATGGCTTGGGTAATTGATTTCACTTTATACATAACAAAATTTATTTTTTATAACTGATTTGAAATCTACTGTTCTTCTGTTGTGATCTTTACTTTTAAAATTAAACTGAATAATAAAGAAAATGCGGATCAACAATTGACTAATAAATAATATAAACAATTCTAACAATTTAATGAAAACAAATAAAATTCGTCCGTTACCGTTATATTGGATATAGAGATAGGAAGAAAACGTAAAAATACTGATTATTTAACAGTGATAAATGAAAATCACACGAACTGCGATCGAAATAGCACTATGACATTACTACGCTTGTGAAAGAGATAAAAGCTGATAGCAGGTATCCTTGTTACAATTTGTCCAATGCCTATTCAGATTTTAAAATATCTATATGTGAGCTATTAATTAACAAGCGGCTGACTTTTATTGGCTTACAAATACATCATACTTGAATCCTTGGATAGTTAAGACCTAAAATACATAGGTATTATATATAGGTATGCGAACGATATAATTTTATCACCTACACTAATTTTTATAGTCAAATCATGATTGTATCGACAGCATTAGGGATCATCTCCATCAGCGTATCTGTCACGACTATTAAACGGAGTTATTTTCATTACAAGCGCGCCAAGTGAGATTCGAATTCGTATTTGCTAATTTCTTATATAAAAATCGCAGTACTATATCAATAGCTGGTCATTTTTTTATAATATCTATGAAGGATCTTAGATAATAACTGAGTTTTGCCACTGTTTAAACTTCTTTTGATGTTATCTTCTTATATATATTATCTTATATATGTCATGTTCTTATGACGTCTTCCCTAAAACACCGATAAAACCGACATAGTAAAATCGCGAAACAGTGCTTTAGGCTGTGTACTTAATATCAAATAAATCTCCCAGCTCAAATAAGAGGGAGAGACAATCACTCCAAGTCTATTTTACTTACTAGTAGTAGTCGGCCGAGTGGAGGATTACTCGTTGCGTATAATAAGAGCAACGCAGTCGTTGCACTGACCAAACTGGTTCTATGTGTGGAGGAACTCATACTGTCACCGTTGAATGAATTACCTCAGCGCAAATCTTGAAGTTACAAATACGCTTCGTGGAAGTGTTTCCTTAGTTAGATTTACTTATTAAAATTAAAAAAGTTTACTCTTTCGCAAATATGTAATATGTATTAATTAATTACAGAAATTATATATATTCAATGAAAATACAACCAAAAATATTAAAATTCATTTCGCTTCTGTTGAATTGATGGCTTGATGATAATGAAGAACATGATGCGTCGCTTGCTTTTCTAAAAAGATGAAAATTATATTATATTAAATAATTATTTAGATATATTAGCAATTAATTCATTCTTCAACGAGAATAAGCTTTCTAGCCATTAATTAATAACACAGTATGCTTGCTTGTTACAGGCAATATGATGTTTTTCAGCGTACTTCTATTTCAAAATCGTTATTTACTTACGTACGACCTAATATCGGTTTCGCACTGCATTCGATCCGAATCCGTGATTATACGTTTCCAAGTAGCCGTAGAAATATTGTAATGGTAGCTTACGCACTACATCCGTCGTCCATTAATATCCAATTGGAATTCGAATATTGTCAGACCGAAAAAACTAAAAGTGTTATTTTGATATACTCATCTACTTCTGCGTCAGAGTAATCTGAACTATGTTGAATTTCCTGTCGTAATGATGTAACGCTTTGTGGTTACTGTAATAATCACCGATATTTTCACAGATTCAGTTCCATTCGGGTCGGTCGAAATACATATCCGAAATCGATTCGATTTTTTAGGGCTTATATGTTCACGGTTCAGATCGAACGGAGTGCGCTCCTGTACTGGTGGAATTCATTGATTCAATACCTTGGTATCAAATTGCTATTTAATTTATTTCCTACATTTAACATTCAATGCCAAATTTAATAGGTTGTTAGAACTTGTTTTGAAGTTTGAATCATCATTTTATAACCTTTTTTGCACGAGAACTAAACATGTTTTATTGGAAGGTCACGTTTTTGCATGTGATAGGTATAATCACCGAGAATAACTACATACCTTCTTTATTCTAAATTGTTAATTGTTTTATTGTTTCAAATTGTTTTTAAAATAAATATTGGGTTTTTTTGTAAACATGTAGGTTATTTTTTATACATAAAAACTTTTATTATTTCAGTATTTGAAAGTTTAATCTACAGGAAGTTTATTATTTCTACAAAAACGTAATATACCGATTTTTCGATATTGATATTTTCATAATATGTATATGTACAAACCAGGGATGTTACGGAGCTTCGACTCCGACTCCGATAAGTCGGAACTTCCGATTGTTATTACACCTCCGGTTCCGACTTCGGTTCCGAAACTTTTTAATCGGAGGTCACCACCACTGTTGTAGTCAACATTTGATTTCATTTTATATATTGTTGAAACATAATATCAATTAATCAAACAATCAGTGCTACGTAATTTGTAGAAGACATTTTTAAAAATTTAGATTAAAAAAATATGATTAAATTTAAAACTAAATGTACGTTTTAATTTATTACTATAAGGTTTTGTTATTTTACATTTACATTAAATTAAGTAAAATAGAAATTAACACAAAAACAACCCTGGAGCAAATTTGACTTAATTTGTTCACTGTTAATGGGAAAATTTTAATAAGAAACACAGCAATTTTTATTGTCTGTGTATTTGTAAATTTATCACTTTCTAATTAAAAAGGTTCACTGAATAATGTTTTTATTTGTCCCTTAATAAAACTATTTTATTCTGCCGTCACTTGTGACTGACATTGCCTCCGACTCCGACTCCGACTTCGGTTCCGATAAAACTGCCTCCGTTACATCCCTAGTACAAACCCTACTCCCCAGTCGAACAATGAGACGCGCTCGATATTTTGTCGATAAAGGGTAGGAAATAAAAAAGTTATGATTTTCTGGTTGACACGGTGCGCTGGATAATTTTAAAATAATTATTCTACTTTTTTATGATTTACAGGCGGTCACTTGATATCGATTACACTGGGTGGAAGGTAAAGGTCAGTCCGAAGAAGGACCGCGATTTAATGTCTACTTCCAAGTTTATTATATTCTGTTCTATTTGTGCTTACTATCGTTTCTGGTGCTATTCTGTATACTGTCCCTTATTTAAACCGGGTGTGGACTATGAAATTAAATCTTGTAACTGTGTCTCTTTTCATTGTTCGTCTTACACTAGACTACTTCATCTACTCAAGTTATGTCTTCCAGTACCCACAAATAGGTACTCGGCAAACTGAAATTACAACTAATAGTAATTTTAGTTTAATCCAAGAACATTCATCATCGTTCTTATCATCCGATTAGATAAGACTCCTGACTAACAAGCCGTTTGCTTTGTCTATCTATACTACGAAAGATAATCCCTAGGTATAGAATAGATACCTGGATAGTGGACATACACAAACACGATAAACTGTAGCGAGTGACTAAGGATGAGATTTACCCTACGTCTAGGTCTATTAATGTGTATACAGCGCATGTAGTACTTTATAATAGAACTTACAACAATCTTTGGGATCGACACATTTCTTTATATCTTTGTCATAATATTTTCCTGGTCTGCATTGGCAACCATTTAATCTGCATATTAGAGGGCACGGCCTCGGTTTGTCATCAGGAAGATCCTCGCAATGTTTCCCGCATTCAAAACCACAGCCTGACATAGCATTCTTATCACCACCACAAGATGCTAAAATAAAATATAAATTACATAATTTGTTAATAATATGTTTAAAAAAAGAAACCAAGTTGAAGGTATATTCAAGATCTTAATTACTGTTTTTGTTTTAACTACAAAATTTTTCGATTGCTTTATCCTTAAGGATACGCTGCAACAATGATCAAAAGGTGTTTCGGTATTGTTCAGCTGTCTAAGTCATTTTAGTTCTGTGGCTAATTGTTATTATTTTAGAAATGTTCAAATTAATCATTTGGGATCATAATCCACAGTGCTGTGACGTGTAAGATAGTTTAGTTGCTACATAGTTTGGTCTTACTATCAATTGTAATATTCTTTTATAAGTATCGCGGTATCAACCTAATAAAATGTATTGCCTAGATCATGACGATACCTTGGAGCCTTAGAAACAGGATGCAAGGTGATGATTTTTAGAAACGTTTTAAAAATGTGTTCAAAAAGGAAAAAAATAAAGTTCTTGATTTTTTACCATCTGCTACACTCCAGGTAGCTTGCTTTCTAGCAGATTCTTCTAAGAGCTAAGCAAACTGCCTGTCATGAAGTACATAGTTTTTTTTTTTTTTTTTTTTTTATACCGACTCGACACAGTGACTGCACCATACCTGATGATAAGCATGGTGCAGTCCAAAAAACGCCAACGACTATCGAAAGGTAACAAAAAACACATCGGTAGTCGCAGCGATCATGCCAGCCTGCACAAATATCTCTTCACGCTACGTTTAAAAGATCCCATATCATAGGATGGAGGGAACACGCTCGCCGGAAGACCATTCCACAGCCCAACGACACGGCAAAAGAAAGAGTTAGAGAACTTCTTTGTCCTGGCCGGGATGTGAGATACCGTATAGCTGTGACAACGCAAACCCGCGCGCGTGGATCTATTCAGGAAGGGAGAGGGTGGAACAAGGTTAACCAACTCCTCAGAACACTCGCCATGATACAGACGGTAGAAAACGCTCAGTGAGGCCACATCTCTGCGCAACTGAAGCGGTTCAAGATGTTTAGTCACTTCAGGATCATTCACAACGCGGACAGCCCTCCGCTGCAACCTTTCCAGGGCGTCAAGTAAGTACTGGGCAGAACCGTCCCAAAGATGCGAACAATATTCCATGCAAGGCCTGACCTGAGCCTTATATAAAAGGAACAGTTGATTTGGCGTGAAAAACCGTCGCACCCTATTCAGGACCCCAAGCCTACGTGATGTTGTAGAGATGACAGATCCTAAATGATCCCTAGGATTGAGATCACAGCGGATATTCATACCTAAGATACTTAGGCTGTCGCATATTACAAGTGACACATTCTGGAGAGAAGGAAGAGGGGAGAAAGGGGTTTTTTTGCTAGAAAAAGCACACACCTGCGTTTTCAAGGCATTGAACTCAACCAAATTCTTGTCGCCCCAAGAAGAAATGAGGCTCAAGGACCGATTGAGTCCAACAACCAAATCATGCCGATTCCGTAAGTGGTTATGGTAAGCTTAATCTAACAGTCGACACCGGCACTGAGGATCCCGTTTTAGGAAATATGGAAATAAGATTGAAACATTATTGTATTCAATAGGCAGATCTCAAAAATAGATTTGCTAAATTTAAAACGATATAAATATCTCGTAAAATCAATGATCGATGCAGCTTGGTAAGAACACATTGCCACATTGCCTCATTGATCATTTCCTATTGTATATATCACGGTGAGTGTTATAGTTGTGTAACCATATACCATCAAGTCTCAAGAAATAATTTAAAACAAGATATAAATGGTTTTTAGCTTTAAACAATTACTTAATTATTGATTTTAACAAACATTAACTTACGGCAATCTTGTTGAGGGATACAGACCCCTTTGTCGTTTCTAACGTAACCCACGTCACAAACGCAAGTCGGCTTTCCACTGCACGGGCAATTTGGATCAGGACATTTCAGCGGATACCCTAATTCTGAACAATACTGAGGACCGCACAATCTTTCTGGACATTCTTCATAATGCTCATTTAGTGGACATTGTGGTTCTGTAAAATGTATTTACTGGTTATTATAGCTTTGATTGAGTTAAAATCAATTTGCCATTAAAATATCATCTCACTATATTTTTTCATGAGCAAGAAGATATATACAAGCGGTATTTATATTAAGCTTGTATGCCATTCTTAACATTACTAGAACCATCGCAACATTTACTATTCTTTCATATACTTAAAATAATATAACTTACTTTAGCGACTTAAATAGAGTAACAATATATCTTCGTGATAATAAATTTGTAATTAGACATTAGATAGTCTAATAGAAAACATAGAATAAAAAGCGATATTTAGTAATAAAATTTTAAAATTATGCTTCGTTGCTTTAATCACTGTCCCATGTTAGCAAATGTTAGTTGAATAAAAGATGAAAAACTCTACAAGAGTAATTTAGGATGACAATACTTTTAATATCAATGATAATAATATATCGTCATGCTATATTCCTTTCAGGGTGAGCAGTGTTGTATTAGTGATTGTATCCAGTTCACACTTATATGTTGTGCCCAAAGTGTTCAGTAGCGCAGCTGATTGCCGTTCTCAGAGCACTTACGCATGACATTTATATTAGCGGATTTTTTCTCTGTTTTTCTTCACCAGTGAGCATATTGGATCTAAATTAGTACTTAGTCTGGAAAAACCTAGATGTACGTGCTGGTATTTGAAATTACTTCTTTGCAAATATTATTTCTATTTGAAAAATAACATGGATTTTGTGAGCATCCATAATAAATTGTTTTATCGGATCTAATAAAATATTCTATAGCTCGACAACAAACAAACCATATATATGCAAATAGACAATAAGTAAGTTCTGGTGCTAAATAATTAATTTTAATTTATTTTATAACTAACACTAGGTAGTGGGACGTGTCTTAATGTAAGATCATTATAAATGAAATTGTCGTGAATACTAAAGGAATATTAGTGAATATAACAATTGCGTTGTAAATAGAGAATATTAAAACGAATATATTGAGCAATTATCATAAGCATATGGATTTTTTGAAGTTTTATATTTATAATAATACTTATATTTATAATAATAAAACTTATTTTTGTACGTACCATTACAACAATTGATGGGTATACATGTATTGTTTTTAGCTCTAGCATAGCCTTTTTCGCAATAGCACATTTTGTTACATACTATGTTTACAATCGGGCAGTGAGTCTGATTTTGCTTGTGAATAGTAGCACATACGTTGTCACAGGCTCCGCCACACGAAAAGTATTCATGTTTACCGGTACATTTTACTAAAAATGCAAAATTATATATTTTAAAATTATGTAATACTTCAGTAAAGGACGGTTTGCATCAAAGAATTTAATGTTATTAAATATAAATATAATTAGTAAAGTTATTTATTTGAAGAGTTTAATTAGACCTCAATGATTATTGAAATTTAACAGTTGTTAAAACTAGATAATTATTTCCGTGCAAGACATTAATTACAGTTTATCGCTAAATAGTGTTTTATACAAGATTAAACTAGAATTAATTTATTGGTGCAAGTCGCCCTAAAAGTTATAAGGTACTAAGCGCCGATTCAAGGAATAAATCCTTGCATGTTTTGCTCTTCAATACATCTCTCAAATCTTTGAAAGCACATATTAATGTATCTGAATATCAAAATTCTGTCATTGTTCGTCTAGTTTCTAGAGAGTTTAGATATAGATTAGGTATAGATTACTATTATTTAATGCTTAAAATCATGCTATCACCAGGCATCCACATAAAATTGAACAATGTAATGTGAAACTAATAAAAACAATTCTTGACTAATTCGTGCGATTTGAGTTCGCGTAACGCAGGGTATTATTGTATTCGAACTGATGCTCAAACTCATAACAAACAGAAAAAATCGAACTTACAACAATCTTTTTCTGAAATGCACTCCCCAATTTTATTTCTATAGTGGCCTTTTTTACATTTGCACGCAGGTTTGCAAGATGAAGAGTTATTTAATGGGCAATGGTAAATCTTTCCTATACTTTCACACGTTTGAGGTGGACAATTTGAAGGACACGGATAAACAACTTCGTGAGGCTTTGTGCACGCTTCTGTAATCAAATGCAAATCATAATTAAACGAATCAAGTGTACACGTCTGATTCAACTATAATTTAATAATTAGATTTATTACTATTTCTTTATAAGAATCAAAGACGTCTAAAATTAACGTTATTTTTTAAATAATATCTATTATATAATATGCTTAAATGCACTCAATATTAAGCAAATACAATAGAAAGAATGTAAAAGTCACCACGTCTATTTTCCACGTTCTTACAATTTGGGAGCCTTTAAAAGAAGAGTGAATAGGCATTTGTAGAGCAGAGTTGGTTAAGCATGAGCGCCATTTTCACTTTCCACCAGGCGTGATTGAAGTCAAACGTCTGTCTGTATATCTGATATATATATATATGTGTGTGTGTGTGTGTGTGTGTGTGTAGTACCTACTCAATTTCTTCTATGTTTAGCTGAAATACCAAGTTTAATCCTCATTTTAATGTTAAAATTAACAGATATAGCGGGATACAATATATGAGACAAAGCGTTATGATATAGATATTATTATTTATTATACGATCATTACTTTCAAAGAAAGTAATCAGGAAACCTTACGAAATAAAATAATCACTCAGGCCAATAAGTAGGAGTATGTAGCGACTTTACGAATCCTGAATGGTGCGCGGAGTTGCGTCGAGCGGGGTGTGCGGTCAGCACTAGTGATGAAAATGCCCGGGAATTTTCCCGAAAGTGCCCAGCACTTCCGCGAACATTTCGTAAATTCCCGGGAATATTCCCCATACAAGTTTTGGGCACTTTGGGAAAATTCCCGGGCATTTTCATCACTAGTCAGCACCCACGCGGCAGCCTCCATTTCAGCGCTCGCGCCACTAGTTTATCGTCCATATTAGCTAAGAGATTGTTCGCGTCAGTCTGCCTTGTACACCAAAGTGCAATATAAGTTATAAAGATTTATAATTTCGTTTTCATTTTCATCAATAGTAGAATTAGGGTTAGTGCAGTAGCCCAAAAGTATACTAATTTAACCATTATTCTGAAAAATAATGCACAAATAAAAATATAGAAACAATAAACACATACTGCACTGTTCAGGAGGGACGCATTTCTTTAATTTATCATCATAATAGTAGTCTTTCTTGCAGTCACATGCATTTTCATAACATATACGAATGCAACCTCCAGGTTCTTTGCCAATATCAGAACAATGTTTGTTGCAATTCACACCACAGCCAGACACAGCGTTCTTATCACCGCCACATGATGCTGTAAAACAAATAAGAACTAGTATTCCTTTCCTTGAGGAACCCTGTAGAAAATCCTCATGCGCCAAACTCTTACTGGCTAAAAACCACCGAGCTGTCCCTCTACTCGCTGCCAGCCAGGCCTAGGTGACCAAATTCCTCCTACGACCTAGCGAGCGAATAACGTAATGGAAATCATCTTCTCTGGAAGGGGTGGACATAACAGGTCACTCTTCAGTTCACCACTAAGCCGCGGTGCTCATTACTCAAACACCCTGAAGTCTACTGCCCGCAGAATCTTTTCTTATAACAATGTCATAACAAATTTTCTTTATGAACTCTTGTTTTAGGTGATAATATAAAAGCAACGAAATTAGTCTATAATTTTGTCATTACCCAAATATTAAATTAACATACAGTATGATACTACATAAATAGTAGCATACAATATTTTCATATATATTGTACTAGCTGTCCCGGCAGACCTTGTGGTGCCCTATTTCTCTAAAACAAAGTCACATTGTTTTTTTTAATGTTAATAGCTATTGGCCTGTCGGCTGTTTTTTGAAAATTGTTTGAAGGAACCTGGCCTTAATGCTATATGTATAAAAATTGACAAATATTGACATTAATATTTATACGTCACTCAATAATTGTTTTGCCTTCCCGGAACCCGTCCACTAACATTTAAACTTTATGCTATGGTGTTAAAGTTCAAATTGACTTATAACAAATCTTTTGTATGAGAATATAGAAAAGTGTTGTTTTTAGACTTTTTCAGATAATTTTTTAAATTCTTCTCTCTGTTATAACCTTCCCCAGACTTCAACAAACACAACAAAAAAGAAATCAGTCAAATCGGTTCACCCGTGCTCGAGTTTCGCGGTTATCAAGGCACTATAGCTGATCCGGCAAACGTTGTTTTGCTATGTAAGGTTTTGTAATATCTTCTAAGATGTTCATTGAAATTAAGTGATGTCAAAGACAATTTTGTTCACAATTAAATACTCTTAATCAAAAACACATTTATTTGGATAAAGATTAATATTATTACGTTGATACAGCTCTTAACAAATAATGCATTAATTTCGACCAAATTTGTTTACCTTAAAAACGGTTCTAGTGACTTAATCTTAAAAGATAGATATATACTGTCGCGGACATTTTTTTAGATCATTTCAAGAGAAATAATTCTTTCATACATATATTTTTGGTATCTTGAACCGTTTTTGCAGGGCACGCAATGGAAGCCCTCAAGGATGAATAATTTTGCCCGTTTTTTTCACATTTTCCATTATTTCTTCGCTCCTAATAGTTGCATCGTGATGTTATATAGCCTAAAGCCTTCCTCGATAAATGGTCTATTCCACTCAAAAAGAATTTTTCAATTCGAACCAGTAGTTCCTGAGATTAGCGCGTTCAAACAAACAAACAAACAAACAAACAAACAAACAAACAAACTCTTCAGCTTTATAATATTAGTATAGATGTAATTTGTTATATAATTATAATAGTTTACTTGAAAAAAATTAAATATTGCGGGACTAGACAAAGTAACATTCGATAAACGATAACGCTAGTGTAATGAGCCAATTGTATGGAATTGCCATCACTTTATGCCAACTGTATACATATCGCACTTATCTACTAGCGTTATTTTTATCCAAAATTACATCATCTAGACCCTGTACATTTTAACCACTCCATTGTACTTACGGCAATGTCGTTTTGGAATGCAAACTCCGTTGTGGTCTCTAACGTAGCCATCGATACAGTAGCACCCTGGTTTTAGTGGGTGTTTTGGGTCCTGGCAATCCAATTTGTAGCCAAGTTCGGAACAATGTCTCGCTTGACACGTTGGATTCTTTTCATACTTTTCATTTATTCCGCATTGTGGCTCTGAACAGATTTTTTTTTTAATCAGTTGAATATTTTCACTGATACTGATAGACGGAATTAAGACTAAAGTATTTTATGCATATCAGTAGTACTGATAAACATTGGAATACATTGTAATTCTTAATAGAAAATAAAAAATTACTAATACTAAAAAAAAGAGAAAAAATATTCAACAACACTAATTTAAAGTAAAAAAAGTTACGTGTATAAATATTATTTTGATAAATTTAGATAAATGTATACTATAACAAATATTACCTCCACAGCAGGAAATGGGTATGCATGTGTTATTTAAGGCTCTTGCGTAACCGTTTTGGCAAAAACACTGATCTTTACATAGTTTATTTAAATTTTCATTCAAATTTTTGCATCTTTTGTCGCAGGGTCTGCTATTGCAAGAATAGTATTCATTTGCACCGGGGCATTTTCCTAAGAAAATTAACAAATTTTCAAAAATCTGATAAATAAATTCAGTTAAAATACTACATAAAAAAAGTCGCTTTAGTCTTTTTAGCACTTAACTCTTGACACATTTATATATACAAAAGTTATAGATGACCTTTGCTATGTTAGAATATGAAAATATATCAATTTGCTTAAAAGTGTCCAGAAAAGAGCTACAAGAATTCTCGTAGGGTTACATAAAAAGAGTTACGAAAAGAAATTAAAAATCCTTCGGCTATCATCGCTACAGTAACAACGCCAACATGGAGATCTTATCGAGACATATAACAGGTAAATATAACTGCTCCAAGCTATGCAATACTTTTCTAGTCAACAGCTTTCCCGTCTTCGTCGTATGAACGGCGTGCAGCAGATTCGTTGGAGGTCAAAAACGAATATTGGTTACCACTCGCTAAGTAACAGTATATTGTAAGTTTGGAATAAATTGCCTCAGGACATTGTTGACGCACCATCAACAAACAATTTCAAAATTAACCTAAATAGATGGCTCTCATCTCAATCAGAGCTTAGTATATGTTCAACACAGTGCTAAATAATATATGACAGTTGAACATACCAGCTAAGAAATAGACACAATAGCTAATAGTTGCTTATATTCTATTTCATAGCAATAATAAAAAATAACAACCACGATTTAAAAAAAATAAAACGATTTTAATATGCGTTGAGAACAAACCCTATTTAAAAGCATTGTTCCTTTTAGCATAACTTTTTTCTTATTGTGTTAGGTCAATATCAGTGACGTGCATAGGGTATTTAGACAGGGTAGGCTGATTCACATAAGTCACTGTGAATATTATACAATAATAATTAATATTATATACTCTCGTAGTGAAGATAGATGTCGTGAAAATAGAATAGATATGAATATAAAGGGTTTCTTATTTTGTTTAAATTAAAACGATTTATTCAAGTCTTATTTATCGTAAATGCAATGCTTTTACGCATCTATGGAATGAACGCTACTGGTCAATAACAATAAATAATCATTCAAGTAAAATTTATTTGACTAGTAACTTGTCTATTTTATTCAAAATCCAAAAATATTATTACATCACTAGTAGACTCATAATTATCTACATTATTCACTAGTGAAATAATAACATTATCTTACTCGTAGTGAGACAAAGTTATATCCCAATATAAGTCTGTACGTCACTGTAAATTATAATGTATTTTTCCTCAGTAGTCTTATGAAAATATTTTGCTTAACACGCGTATGCATTTTGACAATTACAAACTCGACTTTCTTATAGCACTCGCCTAAGGATTGCGCAACATTTCGCCTCGTCTGTAATTTTAATCAACTTACCATACACGTATCGTAAATATGAAAACAAAGATTTAACTGTGTGTAACTTACTGCAATACGCTTCAGATATACATTCTCCGATCAAATTTCTGAAGTGACCACGCTTACATCGGCAACCGCTTTTGCATGCCTTTTTATCATTCGGTGATATCGGGCATATATAAATTTTATCAAGACTTTCGCAAGTTTGTGGTGGGCAGTTATAAGTGCAGTTTGTATATTCTTCGTTTGGCCTATTGCAATGTGCTAAAATAATAAAATGTATTTTTTTAGGAGAAGAAGAGAAGTTTTGTTATGTAATCGAAAGTTCTAAGCGTTCCTCGCATTTTCCAAAAATGGCACCCTGTCGATATTAACTTTATCGCATTGTAGTTCAGATTTCATATAAAAGTTACTATCTCAAATTTTTGTTATTATAATCGCATTGTATATCGTCACGCTATATCACTTTTGCGGTGAGCAGACATACATTAGTGGATGTATCAACTTTCCGCTTGTACATCGTTTTCAATGTGACCAGTAGCGCAGATGATCACCATTCTTAGAGCACTTACACATGACATTGCTATTAGATGCCACGCGGGTTCCCTCAATGTTCCCTCAATGTTTTACATCACCGGTGAGCATTTGGGACCTAAATTCGTACTGAGTCTGGAAAACTCAGATATACATGCCGGGATTCGAATCTACGACCATTCTTGTTGCCGCACATGGTTACCGGTCCCTAATCTACTAGACTAATACATAATACTACATTAATAGAAATGTCATGTGTAAGTACTCTGAGAACGGCGATCAGCTGCGCTTGTCACTTGTCACGTTGGGCATACCATATAAGCGCCAGAAATTGTAACTAAGTTAAGAAATCAATGTAATTAGAAGTAAGGGATAAATGTATAGACTAAGCATAGTGTGTAATAGAAATAAGCAAGTATAAATAGAACAAGGTGCAAAATAGAAAAGAACAACTAGTAAAAGATCATACGAGTACTAAAAAAGAACAATGCCGTTGCATTAATAAACAGCAACGGGTAACAAGGGAAAAATAACATATAGCTCCAAGTGGATACAGCTACAAATGTATCTCTACTCACCTGAAAAGAGATATAGCGTGACGATATATTATTATTTATTTTATTTCACTTGTTCTACAATATTTAACTAACAATGAAGATGGTACAAATTACGTTTCTAGATAAGAATCAATGCCTTCAATTCGCTTATCGTCCTTTTACCTAGCCATTGATTGATATATTGTCGGATATTAATCCTGTAGATCAGATTGCACTTTCCTAAGCACAATAACAAAGTAATCTAACAATTTTTTAGTATATATATAATAAAGATAGTTAAATAAAAACATACTGCATTCTTTAGGAGGGACGCATTTTTTTAAGTTTTTGTCATAATAAAAGCCTTTTTTGCAATCACAGGCATTTTCATAGCATATAAGAATGCAACCTCCGGGTTCTTTGCCAATATCCGAACAATGTTTGTTGCAATTCACGCCACAGCCAGCTTCGGCATTCTTATCGCCGCCGCAGGACGCTGTGAAACAAATTAGAACTAGAAATCCTATAACTTTATATAATCGGGGTATGTCAGTATGAGCGAATAGGATTTGATTTTTAGACAATGTCTTTACAAAAAATATTATTTTCAGTTAGAACTTGAAATAATTATTTCCACGAACATTTGATGTATGTCTAATCGTCTTCGATAATTTCGCGTCGGATACCATCCGTATATGATGATTATTTCTAATATCCACTCGAAGAGATTCGCTTCCACGTTCATTATGCGAATAGCTAAGAAGTGGAATATGCTTCGAGCATGCTTAATTCCAAGCCTTTATGATTTGGGAGCCTTTAAGAAAAGAATGAGACTAGGTAGGTGTATATTTGTTGGCCAACTATACAGTAGCCTTCCAGAATATTCTTCTCACGTAGTTTAGAAATGTAGTGATATGAACTACCAGGTTCAGTCTCCCACAGGGCTACTACATGGAGTTCATGTATGACGTACTACTACGTCGGCAATGAATTAACGACACCCTTTGTAAATGTAATCTTTTTTAACTACTACCACTTACTATAAGAAACTTCACCAGCTTGTTTGATAAAAATAGTTAAAAAAAAACTTACGACAATGTTTTATCGGAATGCAGACTCCGTTGTGGTCTTTCACATAACCATCGATACAAACACAAGCCGGCTTTAGAGGATGTTTTGAGCCTTGGCAATCTAATTTATAGCCAAGGTCAGAACAGTGTCGCGGTTGACATGATGGATTCTTATCATACTTTTCATTAACTCCGCACTTTGGCTCTAAACAAAAAATAATTGTATAATTTTTAAACCAGCTGAACGTCATTACTGTGGTAACAAAACGAAATTAGAGAATAACGTATTTTAAACACCTAATATACCATTAACAATACAGTATACTGAATTAATCCTATAACACAAAATATATGCAAAAATACTTGTTTATGGGTTAAATGTTTATGGGTTATTTGGTTAAGTTAGTTGGTTATTTAATAAACCTTTTCTGGTCATAGATAGAGAAATCAATTTAACCTGTGTAAACTTGTATACAATTATTAATTGATTGAATATTTTATATTGCACCTATACCTATAATATTGGATAAATACACAAAAACTAAAATTACCATCACAACAAGAAATGGGTATGCATGTGTTATTCAAGGCTCTTACGTATCCTTTCTGGCAAAAACACTGATCTTTACAAATTTTATCTTTTTCGTTCAAATTTTTGCATTTTTTGTCGCAAACCCTGCTGTTGCACGAATAGTACTCATTTGGACCGGAGCATTTTCCTGTAGAAATTAACAAATTGAATTAATTATTGATAATTCTATAATAAGGTATATATAAAGCTCCCAACAAATATCATTTTCTTGTAGAAATATAATAATAATGGCTAAACTGGAATCTGCATCTTTTTTTTGTGGAGGATTTTTAAACGCCAAGCGTCTTTTTTGTGACTTCATTCAATTCACTTAAATTTACGACACGAAACAATCTTATTAAAGTATAATTCGCAAACAGATATTATTATTTTCAATTAAAATCATTATAAATACCCTATATAACTTTTTATTAATGACCGAACGAAGCCTCGGCTGTGGTTTCGGCTATATCCATATATATATATTTTAATTGGATAATAAAAGAAAATAAATGTAAATGAGTTTTCGTGTACATAATAATTTCAAGAGCATCATTTATTTTGACTATAATTATTACTATTATCTACATAAATTTAATGGTCTATTAGTAACTAGTAGTATCAAAATTTACCTAATTATTATCTGTTATATATGTTATACTGTTCAGATCAATGGCACCATATGTAATATGTTAGGTATTTCTGTATTAGGGTACGATGGGGCTGACATACGTACACACGTAAAAGTCCCTTAAATACATAGAATTAAAAAAAAAAATTTATACAAAATCTATATAGCTACAATGCTTAATCAAGTAAATATTGAAATAAATATGAATTTCTAAGTTACTTTATTTATTTACATAAACTAAATGACTAAATTTTTTATACTAAGGTTTCTCTTCAATATTTATATGAAAAAAACAATTTTATGGAACTTACTGCATTCCGCTTCAGATACGCATTCTCCGGCTAAATTTCTGTAATAACCACGTTTACATTGGCATCCACGTTTACAGGATTTTTTGTCAATTACAGGACATTTATATAATCTGTCCAGGCTCTCGCAAGTTTTTGGCGGACAGGTATGAGTACAATTGGTATACTCTTCGTTCGGTTTATTGCAATATGCTAAAATGATAGTGGACGGAGGTTACTCAAATATGAAATCATGCTCGATACTACTCGATTTAAATAAACAATAAAAATAAAGACGTTTAATTGGCACATAACGGAACTTACAATAGATTAATAAAGGTACAAATAGCAGAAGCAAATACCCTATGTTGTGATATTGCGTCAAAGGGAAGTTAACTCAGCATATGCTAGGTGACTACTACCTGAGAACCAGCGCTGATTTTAAGTAGCAAAACTTTCGTATAATAAAAATTGAATTCCATTCATATTTTTAAGTAAAACTTGTTTAGAATTAGTAACACAACCCTACTGCAACAATAAACTGACGCAGCGTGTTAATACTTTTGTCTCCCGTTACACATAGAAAAATAAATTTTAAGAACATCCAAGATTTTTTTTGTATTCTTGAAAAACAGCCTTTGATAACATATAAGCCCATAATCAAGATATAATAACTAGCATCACTTGTGGTCGAATTACGTCATAAAACTCGGTGGAAGTAATAGGATTTTTTTTTTGTATTATCTGCCTTGATGATATCTTATTAAACTTAAATATATGCTTGCTCTGCATAGTTACCCGTGACGGCCTAGTGGATAAAGAACCGGTATCATAACACGGCTACGCAAATGGTCGTTAATTCGAATCCCGGGACCGAACCTCTGGGTTTTACCAGATTAAGTACAAATTCCAGTACTACATTGTCACTAGTGAAGGAATACAGTATAATAAAACTCGTATGTCATCTAATAAAAATATGTGAGTGCCCTGAGAACGGCGATCAGGTGCACTACTGATCACGTTGGGTACGACCATATATGGGAAAAATGTAATCTGATTAATAAAAATGATTACGATTACATTTTACGTTTTTTACTATTAATATGACCGCATTTTGCTCATCTATGTTTTAAACACTACAGAATCCCAGATTGTATACACATTTACGATATCTTAATGTTTTAAATTGATTTAATCATAATTATAGAGCAAGAAAATTAAATTTACGACTACATTTTGTAATCGCCAATCATTAATCAAATTAAATTTTGCCCATCTCTGGGTACGACATACAACATATAAGTGCAAAGTGGATACAGCCACTAATGTATCTCAGCTCATTCAGAATGGTATATAGCGTGACGATATATTATTCTTATACTATAAATATCGGCTTCGTTTTTTTGTATACCTATGGTACCAGTCTCTTTTAAATGATATTTAATTTTTATGCTTTAATAGTAATTAGCCAAAGACGGGAAACAATTTTCGTCGTTAATAGGTACAGAAAATAAACATGATAATATTACTTATACTCACTGCATTCTTTAGGTGGTACACACGTATTAATATTGTCGTCGTAGTAGAAACCATCTCTACAGTCGCAACTGTTGTAGTAACAAATTTTTTTACAAGGTTGTGGATAGCCAAAGTAGTCTGCACAGCGCTTACCACAGTTTACCCCACAGCCGGAAACTGCATTGGGATCACCTCCACAACAAGCTGCATCGAGAAAACAAACATTTACATCTAATATCCATGTTCAAATCTCAAGTTTTTGGAAATGTAGTGTCTGTGAGTGTGTGTGAAGTTGGAACAACGCTGTTTCGGGCACGTAGTTATTGGAGGGGATAGTATCATGTGAGTCGTAGGCGGGAGCTGACGTATCTTCCTCTTATCGCTGATTATATTAGAGTGCTGTTGTAAAACTACGATTCAGATTCTGGTAGTCACTTCTCGGCATTGTGCAACGCTGTCAACTGTCACATACGATTGTGACACGCTACTCCGCGGTGTGTAATCTGGACCGCGGACGGATTCCGTCGAGATTTGTCGGCATAGGGAAACTATGGTGGAGCAAACGGATTTAGCTTTTGGGTTTTTTTATGATTGGAGCTATGTGAATCTGGTTAGTTTAATGGTACCAACACACAGGCCTGTCTTTTTTCCGCCAAACGGTGTCCTTTTTACTTAACTTTCACCTTCTGGAGTCTTTGCTTACCAGTGACTGATAATCTCAAGTTCCTCGATATAGAGTTAACAGTAGATTTGAACTTTGGGCGGTCGATTGAGTTTAGAGCGAAAACGGCTGCTAAAGAATTGAGTCTCATTTTAAAGGTCAGACTACAGGTAGATTTTATAAATAAAACCAAAGATAATCAAAATAACATATAATTTCACTGAAAATGATGATTAATTTTGCGCCACTCACGTTGAGTGTTACATCAAACTAAAAAACAAGATATGCTGCTCTTGTTGTAAGTGACTGCTACGCACATACAAAGGTTTTTTTTTTTTTATAATTTATAGACGAACGCTTGACCTCAATCACACCTGATGGAAGGTGAAGATGAGTTCGATGATGAAACGCGATCGCCTAGCAAATGCCTATTCACTCTTCTCTTAAAGACTCCCAGGTCGTAAGATCGCGGAAATATGGCCGCTGGAAGCGTATTCCACTCCTTAGCCGTTCGCATGATAAATGTAGAAGCGAATCTTTTCGTGCGAATATAAAGAACATCCACCACATACGGATGGTATCCGAAACGATGTCTAGTGGTTTTGTAGGGTCTACTTACACCGTAAGAAATTAAATTAATATCATCAAAGGAGTATGATATGTTTTGATTTGTGATAAGTAATTGAACTTAATATTAAAATATATCGCATTAAGTTACTTACGACAGTCTTTCATAGGTATACAGATCCCACGAGAGTCCCTTACATAATTTTCTTTACAAATACAAGCGGGTTTTGATGGGCATTTTCCATCTGGAGGTAAATCGATACATGGCACCGGATATCCTACTTCATCACATGTTTTTGGCACACAAACTGTCTCAGGACATTTTACTAGTATCTCATTATCACCTGCAATTAAATTATTATTGAATTGTGTTTTGTATTATGCTTATTAACTTCCGACGCAAAAAGAGACGTGTTATAAGTTTAACACGTGTATATGTGGATTTATAAGTCTGTTTATGGTATCGTAGCTCCTGAACGAATGAACGGATTTTAATTTAGTCTTTTTAATTAAGAGTAGATTTGATCGAAGTACATCTGAACTGCAGCTTGAAGATAAACTGCTTGATTCTAATTGTTGAAGGAATGAAATTGATTTCTGCTGGTTTCATTGATTCGAAATTTTGTATCCTGTGATTTCAATGATATTACAATAACCTGGATCTGAAGCAGCAACATCAACGGGAAGCAACTAGATACTCAACTCTTAACTACCTTACAACATCGTGTTTGAACTCATTGGAATGGTCTTGATAGATAATTTACAAACAGAGACATAAACAAGCTGGCGATTTTTTTTTTAATTTAATCTTTAACCCATTTATTCGTGATCTTCTTCCCGATTTCTGCATGATCTTCTATTGGGTTCTAGCTTAAAAAACCTTATCGATAATTCCACGGGCTTTGTATTTGGGTTGCCGATATTGTAGAGCTTAGTAGTTACTCAACGGCTTCAAAAAGCTAAGACAGGCTGAGGTGGAAAACTTTGGAGGAGGTACGTGGCCAAAGATGAACATCTAAAAGCTCATATAATGATAAAGTCATGCTAATTTCAATAGTAACTTTTGCCTTAGCTTTATCTACATTCACATTTTAAAAAAGTAAATTTATCTAGTAGATTTAGATTTAACAATCTAAAATTACGGTGAAACCATTTTACTTGACCTTATTAGTGTTTGATGGCAATATTACGGATAGGTCAACTTATATATTTATATGTGTATAAGGATTCTAATCAAACTTATAGAGATTTTATTAAGACGTTGTCATTTGTTTAAAATTCCTTGATCTTGTAAACATAATATAAATTGCCTGATAGCATACTTTGTAGTGAACATGCCTGCTATATGTTGAAGATTCTGGGTTCAAGTCCTTTTACAGGCAAACTGCACTGTGATGATTAGAGTCGATTCTAGCGGGTCATGGATGTATATAAATAGGGATATCTTTATCTATAGCCCTATGGCTAGTAACAAGTGTAAGCTTAGTTTGAAGCTAGTTCATTGTCCGTAAAAAATTATATTATAATATAGATATTAGCATATACAATAAGAAACCTTACCGCATTTATTATGAGAATCAACATCTGAAACAGATACAGTTTATTTGATTAATTATTAATATTTTTGCTCCCACCCTGAGCAGCCACGATCCCAAAGACATCAGCCAATCGGTCGTAGATCGACCAATCGGCTGGGACTATTACTGTCTAGTTTAAGGAGCGATTCAGATTCTAGCAGTCTATAGTCGGCAGCAGCGATTCGCGATGTACAGTGCACTCTGTATGCATTGATATGTAAAGGCGTCTGATGAAGGCGACTGCGCGACGCTGTCAGGCGGTTTGTTAAGCTTCTTCATTGAACCTTTTTACATATACTGACTGATAAGATGTTCCCTGGCAACTGCTGCTGTGTCGTTGTTGCCGACCAGTGACTGCCAGTTCCTGGACCGTGCCTTTAGTTGTGGGCAAGTATGATAGTTCTTCATAAAAACTAATTGCAAGTTGTATAACGAAAGAAAATTTGGAAGTGATTATATGGTTCGGAATTGATGTTGCAATTGATGGAACTTGTGATGACGTCTGCACGCAGGTGCGTTGGCGGAAAACTCAACAATTGTTTATACATAAAAATTTGTCACCGTGGAAGATTGGCTTATTGCGTTACTGCTGATAAAGTCTTACATTTTTTAATATTATTGACAAAGGAATGCAATTAAAAAGGTAATTCTAAAGCGTAATAAACCCAAACATATTAAAATAATAAACACATAAAAATGATGAAATAATAAAACTAGTAACATGTAAATGTTAGAAAATAATATGCAGTAATAATTACCTGCCGCGATGTTGAACGAGAATAAATTACCCATAAGGGCTAAAATAAAAAACGGTTTTAACATTGTAAGCTGTTGCTGTTGTCTGAGTATGTTATCAACGACTTTTCCTTTTTATAGGAGCATTGTACACGCATATGCACTTGTTATAATATATATCGCTTATTTGTCTTCAGTGAATAAATAATGAAAAAACAATTTCTTAAGTACCTATTTATTGATTTGATAATGTGTGTTAACATTGTTTTAAATGTATATCGTGCCATCTTTGTTATATTATTTATTAGTTATAATTCTAAAGATGTTTACAACAAACTTACATATTTATAAAAGCTTATATATTTGTTTGAAAATTTCTATTTAATGAATGTTGTGAACGTGGTCATAGAATTTAATGAAAATGTTTACTGTAAAAAACTGTTCTATGAATACTGTGAAAATAATAATTAAATAATAATATTGACTAAGCTGGGTTAATTGAAAATCAAGGTTAATGAAAACTTTTTCATATTTACTTGATATGACTTAGAATGTTTCACAATGAGAGGGCGGCGGTGCGCATTGTCTAGCGCGTCGCCTATGAACGAGGTACTGGAGGCATGGGCTCTTTATACCCATCCCTCCCAGAGCGGAAGCCTGAATAAGGCTGTTCGCTCCCCGGGCGACTGGACGTGTTTGGTTTCCCAAGCCTGGGTGGAGTGATTAGAGGGACACCCCGAGGGGTTTTTAGTCAGTAGGAGTCTGACACACCGGGGTCGCTGCGCTCACAGTGACCCTGATGGTCCAATGTAGGATATTCCCCCGGGTTACCAAAAAAAAAAGGATGTTTCACAATAGTCGAAGAAAAATATAAGGGGCACTTGCTACAGATTCATTATTAATTATTACATTAAAAATAAAAAAAACCTCTTGACTTAACCATCTATCAACTTATAACTTATTCGTTAAAACCAATACCTTGAGCTTAAATAAGGTTTTTCTATTGTAAATGAGTAAAGAGTTGAGTTCCCTATTGATATGCATGTGATGAGTGTCTAGATGATGCTACAGCATCAGGTCAAGGTTACCATGTTCTTGTAATATCAATGAGAGTACAATATAATACATTTTAAATTGATCAGACTAATGACTTTGTTTACATCCTTTCAACAACTACAAAAGAGCTTACGATCTTCAAGCAACTGATTAGATTTTTTCAATCATAGTTTCTTCATACTTCTTGACAGTATGTAAAGATGTCCCTTAAAGGAATGAGAAAGAGATTTTACTAGCGATGTGATGTTAGAATTGGATCTTGCGCATATCGTCAACTCAGTGATGTACAAACGTGACTAGTCTCAACGAAGTCGTCATCAAAATCCGCCTTGCTAATATCGTCAACAACAGAATCGTATGTTACTTTGTCCATGTGACGTGCTGTAATGATGCCATCGAAATCCTGATTGTACAGGGAAGAGTAGATGGAGTCTCGTGGAAGGTCGCCGTTATGTTGGACAAGGCAAATAAACGTTTTCAGCAAGGCGTTGATCAATGAAAATGCCCGCCAAACTGATGATAAACTGTTGTCCAGGATAAATCTAGAGCTGTAGTGCTGCGTACCTCCAAACGTTGTCTACCTACGACTACTCTGTTAAGAGTATACGATTTAGAAGTGAAAACTAAAAACACGCTTGATTAAGTTTCGAAAAAAAAAAACTATATAAAAATCAGTTCATTTGTTTAAGAGATACGTCGCCACATACAGACATACAAATACATAGAGTCAGAGATGCACCTGTTAAACTTATAACACCTCTCTGTTTACGTGAGGGGTTAAAAACAGCATTTGACAGGCCTGCGGAGCCCGATGACCGTGTTATATCGAGGGCATCATGAGGTATAAGGGAAACCCCTTCCAGAGTTTAGTGATGCACTATTTTGGAATCAACGATCCTACTTGGAAATTGAATACGTCGGTTGCGTCAGGTGTTTCTCGATGTTACTCAGATCATCTTTCCTTCTTTTTTAAATTATGATCTAATGTGTAAAAGTGTAGGTACATCTTCTGCTAACCATAATTGATCTTCTATATGTAGTTATACTTACTACGTGTACTGTCTATGTAGTATTCTTTTTAACTTTATACAAGCATATCGCAAGGGATTTCATCATGATAATTAGCAGCTAATTTTGCTCACTGCTTGTGGCGTAGGACTCCCTAATTTTATGTAATCATCCTCCATCACGTGCCAAAATCATCTATTTACGGCCCGAAAACCTAACTACATCGTCCATCCATCTAGCAGTTCCGCTTTTCGTTTTCCCAATCTGGGCCACTACACACTAATTTCCAAACGTCATTTGCCTTTACCATATGGTGATAGGGCGATTGCCCGAATTGGGTCGTGACCACAGTACACAAGTGTAAAGACCGTCATAGTGACTTGCTTTAACCTGTTGCGTTTTGGGATTAGCTTGCGTATATCCGGTAATACATATACCTAGAGAACTTCAGTCGTGGTAAACGTGGGCCGATATGACGACGGAGATTATCAAGGGATTGTCATCCTTTGATGGTCGCTTTTTGTTTTTGGACTACACTGTACTTACCATCATGTGCACTGTAGTTACTTTGGCGATTTGTCGAGCCAATGTAAAAAAAAGAAACCTTGTTTTGTCACTAGATGACCTGCCTAATACCAATTAAGAGCCCTCATCCGACCTCCGGTATCTTGGAGCGTAGTGTGATGTCGGATTTTAAATTTAGGCACACGGGACGGGCGAGCGATTTGATTATAATTATATATAAAAGTAAAGTCACTTTAAGTAGCTAGTCAAACAAAAAGGCGCAACTCCAGAACATTAAAATTAATAAAGTGTAAAC
Source organism: Automeris io (assembly GCA_036320925.1). Classification (NCBI taxonomy): domain Eukaryota; kingdom Metazoa; phylum Arthropoda; class Insecta; order Lepidoptera; family Saturniidae; genus Automeris; species Automeris io. The sequence continues at coordinate 11,549,563 of JAUDJH010000008.1, read as the reverse complement.
GAACCTTAACGCAAACGCCATCTGGCGTACATCATTCACTTCTAAATCTTAACCGTTCTCGCTTTTAAAACACAAACATCGCATCGCATTCTTTTTCGTTATAATCGCATCTAATAATTATTCCAACTCGTTACACACATCACAAATCCTCAAACACCATACTCCACATCATACGCACTCAAATACACACAGAGTGAGTGACTGTGAAATGCTGCTGCCAGTCGGTAAGTACTTTAACTGTCTCAAATTAACGCAAATCTTTTATTTAAAAATGATCCCGCCTACGAGGGTGCATTTGTGCAACGGCATAAGCAAATAACTTATCCTGGCCCGAGTAGTAGCGTTCGTCTGGTAACTGTTGGATTCTCGTAATTTCATTCTTAAAAACTATTGTACGAACATCGAAAAAATTCGCGCGGATATATAATAATACTTACTTGTTTTGCTGTCACGGATTTTTATAGCTAAAAGCTAAATTTTTATACAGTTTAGCAGCATTTTGTGAGGTGGTAGGGCAATTGTACGACCGTTTAGTATCTAGGGACGAGACGCTTCCCTCCCGTAATCGTGCCAAGAAGGCGAGGTGCGGACGGGTTTTGGAGCATTCATTACAGGTCCCTTAGTTCCCGTCAATGCACAGAAGCAATGACTGCTTGGAGTTTATAACCAGTATAATTCGGGCTTACCTTGGCTGTCATTACGTGCAGCTAGGAGGGACCTATGATAACTTTCCCAAGTAAAAAAGATGGTTATCAGAACTGGGTCATGGCCACGGTGCACATGTGCAAAGACATAGTAACTCGCATGCATGCAAGTGCATGTGTCATAGTGACTCGGTTTGATCTGTCGCGTTTCGAGGTCAGCTTGTGCAGGACCAGTTGTTGATGTATCTGGAGATCTATTGTACTGGTGCCTACGTGCATGTGTGCCGATATGGCAACGGCGACTACCATGGAAATATCGTCCTCGATAGTGGGTCTTGGACTACTTGGACTTTGCATTCCATCAGGTGCGGTGTAATCATGTTGTCAAGTCAATATAAAAAAAAACTACTGCAGAATTATTAAAATTATGTCAGGTTTTTTGTATGGGTATTTATCAGTACTTAATTAAGAATACATTTCATAATAAAATTTAAAAAACAGGTTAGAGAATATTATTCAGTTATCTCTAATTTATGTTTTTTTTTTATTTTAATTTGTCTGCAAACAATGACGACAAGTAAATAATAATGTGTGGTAAACAGCAAATGAAATCGTCTTATGAAACCATATGTTAGTTAAGCTTGTGTGGGTACATACATATTTACCCACATGCGCTTTATTTCAAACAATATCTTTTAAGTAATAGGCTCAAAAAATATTTAAAAAGTTTCCTATAAAAATCTTTTAATTCAATTTCCTTTTTTTTTATAAAATTGCACCCAAAAATTGGAAACATTAATAATGAAATGGTCAGCATAATTTGTACACAGCAGCAATATCAGGATTAATAAAAATCGAAGTAGCTGTAGTATGCTGATACAAACGTGTGTTATAATAAATGCCAGAACATGACTACTCAAAAGAACACTATGAAGGAGGAACTGAGCACTTCATTGTTCGCCCTCTCGAACAATTTAGTTGTAACGGTCTGTCCCGGACATCAATGATTTCCCAGTTCGAAAAAAAAAAACTATGAAGGAGGACGCCAGATTTAGCGGACGTTTCCTGCTGACTGCACTTTATTGTTGTATTGTACCATGTACCCAAAATGTCACCAGTGGACGCTATAATAGCAATTATTATTTCGAAGATATTAAATAAACTAGCTGTCCCGGCAGACCTTGTTCTGCCCTATTTCTCTAAAACAAAGTCATATTGTTTTTTTTAATGTTAATAGCCTCCCCGTCAGATTTTTTTGAAAATTGTTTGAAAGAACCTGGCCTTAATGCTACATGTATAAAAATTGACAAATATTGACATTAATATTTATATGTCACTCAATTGTTTTGCCTTCCCGGAACCCGTCCACTGACATTTAAACTTTATGGTATGGTGTTAAAGTTCAAATTGACTTTAAAATATTATTACGAATTTTTTGTATGAGAATATAGAAAAGTGTTGTTTTTAGACTTTTTCAGACAATTTTTTTAATTTTTCTCTCCGTAATAACCTTCCCCATACTTCAACAAACACAACAAAAAAGAAATCAGTCAAATCGGTTTAGTCGTTCTGGAGTTTCGCGCTTATCAAGACATAGCTGATCCGGCAAACGTAGTTTTGCTATATAAGTTATTGTAATATCTTCTATGATGTTCATTGAAATTAAGTGATGTCAAAGACAATTTTGTTCACAATTAAATACTCTTAATCAACAACACATTTATTTGGATAAAGATTAATATTATTACGTTGATACAACTCTTAACAAATAATGCATTAATTTCGACCAAATTTGATTACCATAAAAAACGGTTCTAGTGAGTTAATCTTAAAAGATAGACATATACTGTCGCGGACATTTTTTTAGATCATCTCAAGAGGAATAATTCTTTCTTACATATATTTTTGGTATCTTGAACCGTTTTTGCAACGCACGCAATGGAAGCCCTCAAGGATGAAAAATTTTGCCCGTTTTTTCCACATTTTCCATTATTTCTTCGCTTCTAATAATTGCATCGTGATATTATATAGCCTATAGCCTTCCTCGATAAATGGTCTATTCAACTCAAAAAGAATTTTTCAATTCGAACCAGTAGTTCCAGAGATTAGCGCGTTCAAACAAACAAACAAACAAACAAACAAACAAACAAACAAACTCTTCAGCTTTATAATATTAGTATAGATAAGCTTTATTTTTGTCTATGTCAGCATGTAACTGTATTATATTACTTTTAACTTACTTAGAAAGACTTAGAATAAACGTTTAATTTTCTGAAAATATTAATTTTATTATATTTCCTATCATTATTTATACCTTATTCCTAGAGTTTTTGATATCAAGAATAACTGTGTCACTTTTCTGAATTTTTTGTGAGTAAAATTTATTTTATCATGAATTCGTGCCTTTTTTCTATTTACATTTTAAAAACAGGCTCAAGTTTGATCTCAGTCACATCTGATGGAAAGGCTTACCCCGAATACAAGACAAAAACATGTAACGATAAAATTAAAATCTATACTAATATTATAAAGCTGAAGAGTTTGTTTGTTTGTTTGTTTGTTTGTTTGTTTGAACGCGCTAATCTCTGGAACTACTAATTCGAATTGAAAAATTCTTTTTGAGTTGAACAGACCATTTATCGAGGAAGGCTTTAGGCTATATAACATCACGATGCAATTATTAGGAGCGAAGAAATAATGGAAAATGTGAAAAAAACGGGGAAAATTATTCATCCTTGAGGGCTTCCATTGCCTGCGCTGGAAAAACGGTTCAAGATACCAAAAATATATGTAGGAAAGAATTATTCCTCTTGAAATGATCTAAAAAAATGTCCCCGACAGTATATGTCTATTTTTTAAGATTAAGTCACTAGAACCGTTTTTATGGTAAACAAATTTGGTCGAAATTAATGCATTATTTGTTAAGAGTTGTATCAACGTAATAATATTAATCTTTATCCAAATAAATGTGTTGTTGATTAAGAGTATTAAATTGTGAACAAAATTGTCTTTGACATCACTTAATTTCAATGAACATCTTAGAAGGTATTACAAAACCTTATATAGCAAAACAACGTTTGCCGGATCAGCTAGTAAATATTAGGTCCTTACATATGAAATTGGCGTTTTGTATGGGAGGAACAAAAAGTTGAATATTTTTTAATATAATATATTTAATTAATCAAAGTATGAACCATTATTTTCTATGCACTTTTGCCATCTCATAGGTAGTTCATTGATCTCTTTACTAAAAAAACCAGTCGGACGGGAATCAATAAAATCTTTGAAGGCGATTTGGACTGCCCCATCGGAGTTGAATTTTTTCTCTTGCAAGAAGTTATCCAAATTTCGGAAAAAATGGTAATCTGTTGGAGCAAGGTCCGGAGAGTACGGAGGATGTCTTAGACTTTCCAATTGAAGCTCTTCTAATTTAGTAGCCGTCTGTTGCGCAGTGTGTGGTCTAGCGTTGTCGTGAAGCAGCAGTGGCGTGGAGCGATTGACCAGCCTAGGTTGTTTAGCCGCTAGCTTTTCCATCATTTTTGCAATTGCTGACAATAGACATCAGCCGTAATAGTCTGGCCAGATTTGAGAAAACTGTAATGAACAATACCGGCACTAGTCCACCAAACGCTTACAAGTAACTTTTTTGGGGTTAATTTTCGCTTGGGGCAGGATTTGGCTGGCTGGCCAGGATCCAACCATTGCGCTGAGCGCTTCCGATTATCGTAAAGAACCCATTTTTCATCACAGGTAATGATTCGGTTTAAAATACCTTCATTATTGTGCTGGTTTAGTAATGTAACGCAGCAGTCGACGCGCGTTTGCCGGTTTGCTTCAGTCAATTCGTGAGGTACCCACCTTTCAAGCTTTTTAATCTTCCCAATTTGCTTCAAGTGAATTAAAACAGTTTTATCACTAACATCGCAGCCTGCAGCTAACTCGGACGTGGTTTGCGATGGATCCGCTTCCACAATAGCCTTCAACTCTTCATTATCAACTTGAGTCTCAGGCCGTCAACGGGGCTTGTTCTGCAGGTCGAAATTTCCAGAACGAAAACGTTGGAACCAAAAACGAACTGTGTTTTCTTTTGCAACACGACCGCCATACACATCATTCAGCCTTCGAGTTGTTTCCGCAGCACTAGTGCCACGGCGGAACTCGTACTCGTAAATAATGCGATATTTTAAGTTTTCCATTTTGTAAAATGAGTGACGCAAACAGAAAAAAACAGAAGAAAAAAACAAATGAATGACGATCATCGAAGCACAAATACATGAGTCTATAGCTGTACAAATTTGAATTTGGAATTCCTTACCAAAGAGGAGAAATTTGTGATTAAAGTGGCCAGTACGAAAAACGCCAATTTCATATGTAAGGACCTAATATATATTATCATTATAGCTCGCCGTATTTAATGATATTTTTTATTTTGTTGACACGATGTTAATGTAGCTGTTAGGCTTTGCGACTCGGTAGTGCAGCGTTGTACTGCTCTATGTAGCACTCGGGCGCGGGACGGGCGCGGGATGGATGATGCGCGGGCACGTCACAGGCTGTCCCCCCTCTCACAAAACGCATGGGCTGACGGGTCTGGAGCGGAAGCGGACATAGCGTTGTTATACATTTCGTAATACTCTAATTCTTATACATATAGGCAATTAAACAGACGCGAGCGTGGGTCGTTCGCAGCGCGTGTCGTGAATTTGTTTGTAAATATTTACAAAACAGGGTTTGATTTTATCATGGATCTCTATGAAAAAAATAATCAATGTGTTCATAATCATAGTTTTTTGTATGAATAAAAGTGATAAAAATGACAAAAACGCTATTTTAAAGCTAGACTATAGCAGCAGATTGCATAACTATCAAATGAAAGAAGTATGTTATTTTTATTACAAAAACAGTTTTATTACATGTTTATTCGCTGTTAGAGCTATCTGAATTAATGATAAACTGTATAAATCATTATAAGCTTCACAGTACAGAAATATAACAAGGAAAATCCCCGAGTTATATGACGGAATACCATGTTATACACATAGATGGGCAAAATGTAATCAGATTAATGAAAATGATTAATGATTACATTTTACGTTTTTTACCATTGTTATGACTGTATTTTGCTCATATATGTTTTAAACACTACAAAATCCCAGATTGTATACACATTTATGATTTCTTAATGTTTTAAATGGATTTAGTCATGATTACAGAGCAAGAAAATTAAGACTACATTTTGTAATCGTTCATCATTAATCAGATTACATTTTGCCCATCTCTGGTTATACATACAAGGTACTGAAATCGCGTTTTATGAAAACGCGTTATAAGCGTACCGTGTTATAAGGGGGATTACTGTATACCATGTGTAAAGGTATGATTTGGATCCTGAACAGAGGCGGTCGGCATGAGCTGTCAGACCGCGATGCCTGTATGCAATTATATGGAAATACTTCTGATTTAGGTGACTGCGTAGTGTTGTCAGAAGGCGTGTAAAGCTTACGATTGTGGCAGCTGACAGCGTTGCGCAGTAACCTACATCGGCCGTCTTTCCTTATGCGGGCTTTACACTCGCTTGCGAACCGGGGTCGCGATTCAAGCGGGAACACGCCGCAGAATATATAGAAATCTTTCGCGTTCACGTTGGCGCATTTGACTGAAGTGCACGTGGATGTTACTGTTGGTGCTGCTCTGACATAGTACACTTTAGTGTAATACAATTATGCGCTTATAAAATCCATATAACTAGAGATCATTACCCCACCCAATACTCATTTTTTACGTTCACGTGTCACTGCGTATCTCACACAATGAAACAACACACCACGAGTGTGGATGCGTTCGCGTTCGCGCTTCACAAGCCCTTTGCTGCGGACCAAAAAATCGCCACCAGGCCTTCGCGTGCTATAGCGGCACGAGTATATCGCCTGCTATATAATTACATATAAAGTAATACATCGCAACCTGACAACTACTACTGTTTCACCGCTGCCAAACAACGACAAACAGAATCCGAATAGCGCCTTAATGACAACGATGATTATTTTTTTTTCTACAAGGTTTTTTAACAAGGTTTTTTATTCAAATGACCTAAAACCCTTTTCCGCAGCGGTGGGTGTACACAGTGTATTTTTTGACTATCTGTTGCATTATATTAGTCCTACGAATCTATCAAGGCTTTGTTTTTGTGTTTGTTTGGAACAAAGACACTTTTGCTTTGGTACTTAAGTTAAACGTTTATTTGGGTAAGATATTGTGTTTCGCTTGTGTATCCGCTTTCGATTGCCTTCTTCCAATTCGAAATGCTTTCTTGGGAGTCGAAGCTGCTCGCGTCCGTAGGCTTTACCCTAGTTTCCCTACACGTGACTCCTGGGTGGTGCTAAACGAGCAGCAGCGATGTGGTAGGGCGTCGGTGCCCGTCTGGATTGCGACCACAGTACATGGGTGTAAAGCCCATCATAGTGACCAGTTTCGGTTTGTCGCGTTTCGGGATTAGCTTGTGTATATCCAGTAGCTCATATACCTAGAGACCTTCAGTCGCGGTATATGTGGGCCGACATAACGATGTAGACTATCAATGGATATTTATCCTTTGATAGTCGCTTTCGTTTTTGGACTACATTGTGCTTACCATCAGGTACTCTGTAGTCACTATGTTGAGCCAGTATAAAAAAAAAATTGCACCCCTCTTCTTACTTTTCTAGACGTTTAAGCAGGTAACTTACACCGATCAACCAGTGCCTTTTAGGAACATTCTGCACAGGGTATCAGATCAAGCGCTTGGTACCAGTACCAAGTTTCTAAGCTTTGTGCTAAACTAGCGCCCAAAGGCACCAGTTAGTGCAGATCCCACGTTCGGCTCTTTAAGGTATATGAGTAACCAGCCTTAAATATGGTGATTCTAGAGTAATGAAACGATTCTAGAATAAAAGCAACTGTCTGTTCTGAAATGCTCAAAATATTTATTTAAGCACTAATCTTTCTTGTATATATGATATGCCATCGATTCTTTTTTATCTAGTTCGTAGTTTTTTATGTATCTTCCATTCATACACAGCGCTCAGCAGTTTTCTTTTTTTTACACTGGCTCGACAAAGTCACTCCAGAGCACCTGATGGTAAGTACAGTGTAGTCCAAAAAGGAAAGCGACCATCAAAAGATGAAAATTTTTTGATGAAAGCTTTGGCTAAGCCACTGCAGTTGATTTTTAACCAGTCCGTAAAAGTAGGTGTATTTCCTGATATGTGGAAAGAAGCCTTGATCGTGCCCATACACAAATTAGGCGATAAAAGTAATGTGTCCAATTACCGCCCAATCTCCATTCTTATTGTTTTTGGGAAATTACTAGAGAAACTGATAGCAAAACGAATTTCTTGGCATTTAAAACATCTCATCAGTCCACACCAACACGGTTTTGTGAAATCACGTTCCACAGTATCTAACCTGGTTTCTTATACTGGAGATCTGATCAAGTCTCTTGATAATCGGGTTCCTGTCGATGCAATATACACTGACTTTAGCAAGGCATTCGATAAAGTTGACCATTCTTTATTAATTCATAAGCTGTTTCTCCACGGTATTTCTGGTTCTTTATTAGATTGGTTCACTTCTTACTTATGTAATCGTACCTCTAGGGTCGCAGTTAGTGGGCATCTTTCTAGACCATTTGTGGCAACATCAGGAGTGCCACAAGGTTCGCATTTAGGACCTATACTTTTTAACGTTTTTATTAATGATATACCATTGTGTTTTAAGAGTTCGAAAGCATATTTGTTTGCCGACGACTTAAAGATCATGAAACCAATACAGTCAGACTCAGACAAAATTGATCTCCAAGACGACTTGTGTAGACTTTCTTCGTGGTGTCAACAAAATAATATGTTGCTTAATCTAGATAAGTGCTATCATATTCACTTTAGTAGAAACAAAGTTATACGTTTAGGTAGCTATTTTATAAACGATCACAAACTAAAAGTTGTTAACTCAGTGAAGGATTTAGGCATTATGATTGACTCAAAACTTAAATTTGATTTGCATATACTAGAAATAGTGTCCAAAAGTTTTAAATTACTTGGTTTCATCACACGTATTTGCAAAAGCTTCAAGCTTCCGTATACTAAGATTAAGGTATTTGAGAGCCTTGTACGTCCTGTTATGGAGTATGGCTCGGTTGTATGGAATCCCAATTACGAGGTCTACAATAAACGCTTAGAGAGTGTGCAACGACGTTTTGTTTACCATCTCTCCTACGGTGATAATGTGGCGCATAAAATCTTGAGCTATCATGATAGGCTGGTTTTTTATAAAATGCAATCTTTAGCTAGTCGCAGGAAAATATCTGACCTAATATTTTTATTTAAAATATTCAATGGATATCTAGATTGTGCAGAACTTATCGATAATCTAAAAATTAATGCTCCATCTCGTTTGCCCCGCAAAACAGCTTTCCATTTTTTTTCTATACCCTTCTTTAAAACGAATCTTGGACAGTTTTCTACCATGCCAAGGATCTGCAGGCAGTACAACGCACTCTCGCGACTCGGTGACTTGGACCTGACTGTTTCTCTTTCAAAATTTAGAACAGCGTGTAGAAAGTGACTGCATTTCTTTTTTCTTTTTTTTTGTGTTACTTTTTGTGTTACTTGGAATCAGTCACAGTTTCGCTTAAAGTTGTTACTTATACATTCTACAATATTATCCTTTTGTGTTGTGTTTATATATGTATGTATATGTTTTTTCTTTTTTTGGAATTTTATTATTATACTTTAATGTAAACTAGCTTTATATATTAATCACTGTGCATGCTGTGGTGCCCTATAATTGTGGGGGCATTTATATGTTCTATTTAAGTACCATGATCCTTTTGTTTTCTTGTCTAATGTTACCCATGTTGGGCACCCTATTATGTAAAATAAAATAAAATAAAATAAAATAAAATTCGATGACAGTCTCCGTGGTCATGTCGGCCCACATATACCACGACTGAAGGTCTCTAGGTATATGAGTTACTGGATAATCACAAGCTGATCACGAAACCTGACATGTTAAAGCAAGTCACTATGACGATCTCTACACTTGTGTTCTGTGGTCATGACCCAGTTGGTGCAATCGCCCTATCACCGTAAATTAAAAAAACCCCTTGAACAATTGTTTTATACCAATGTTTTCTGTGATATAGTGGTAAAGATAAAGATAAGTAAAGATAAGTCTTGCATAGAAGAAGAGGTAAGTGTGAGATAAAGAAAGAAAGAAAGAATAAACACAGTTCCGAGATTTATTAGACAGCCTACACATATTTTGAAAGAAGAAACAATAAAAAGAAGTAATAACAAAAAAACACTAAGAACGATTGTAGACAATATTTGAATACTCCTTACAATAAGGTTTCAATATTTAAAAACACACTGCAGGTATGGATAATATTTATTTGGCTCCCGATTTTGTGTAGTCTTCAAATTATTCAGTATATTCCTTATCCTGAAATATTAGGTCCTTACATATGAAATTGGCGTTTTGTATGGGAGGAACAAAAAGTCGAATATTTTTTAATATAATATATTTAATTAATCAAAGTATGAACCATTATTTTCTATGCACTTTTGCCATCTCATAGGTAGTTCATTGATCCCTTTACTAAAAAAACCAGTCGGACGGGAATCAATAAAATCTTTGAATGCGATTTGGACTGCCCCATCGGAGTTGAATTTTTACCCTTGCAAGAAGTTATCCAAATTTCGAAAAAAATGGTAATCTGTTGGAGCAAGGTCCGGGGAGTACGGAGGATGTCTTAGACTTTCCAATTGAAGCTCTTCTAATTTAGTAGCCGTCTGTTGCGCAGTGTGTGGTCTAGCGTTGTCGTGAAGCTGCGGTGGCGTGGAGTGATTGACCAGCCTAGGTTGTTTAGCCGCTAGCTTTTCCATCATGGTTTGCAATTGCTGACAATAGACATCAGCCGTAATAGTCTGACCAGATTTGAGAAAACTGTAATGAACAATACCGGCACTAGTCCACCAAACGCTTACAAGTAACTTTTTTGGGGTTAATTTTCGCTTGGGGCAGGATTTGGCTGGCTAGCCAGGATCCAACCATTGCGCTGAGCGCTTCCGATTATCGTAAAGAACCCATTTTTCATCACAGGTAATGATTCGGTTTAAAATACCTTCATTATTGTGCCGGTTTAGTAATGTAACGCAGCAGTCGACGCGCGTTTGCCGGTTTGCTTCAGTCAATTCGTGAGGTACCCACCTTTCAAGCTTTTTAATCTTCCCAATTTGCTTCAAGTGAATTAAAACAGTTTTATCACTAACATCGCAGTCTGCAGCTAACTCGGACGTGGTTTGCGATGGATCCGCTTCCACAATAGCCTTCAACTCTTCATTATCAACTTGAGTCTCAGGCCGTCCACGGGGCTTGTTCTGCAGGTCAAAATTTCCAGAACGAAAACGTTGGAACCAAAAACGAACTGTGTTTTCTTTTGCAACACGACCGCCATACACATCATTCACCCTTCGAGTTGTTTCCGCAGCACTAGTGCCACGGCGGAACTCGTACTCGTAAATAATGCGATATTTTAAGTTTTCCATTTTGTAAAATGAGTGACGCAAACAGAAAAAAACAGAAGAAAAAAAACAAATGAATGACGATCATCGAAGCACAAATACATGAGTCTATAGCTGTACAAATTTGAATTTGGAATTCCTTACCAAAGAGGAGAAATTTGTGATTAAAGTGGCCAGTACGAAAAACGCCAATTTCATATGTAAGGACCTAATATTAAAATTATAAGACAATAATATAATATAATATTTTCCTTTCGTTAATTCTTATGTTTTATAATATTGTATATTGAGGTAATGTTTGCTAAATTGCATAGTATAACGTTCAAAGGCAGTGGTAAAAACACGATTAGTCCATCACAATACTTTTATTGTCCAAAACTTACAAGTAAACAAACAAAACTGTAGAAAATATCTATTGAACTAGAGTAGGGATCTAACGGAGGCAGTTTTATCGGAACCGAAGTCGGAGTCGGAGTTTTTAAATTTGATTTATCGGAGTCGGAACCAAAGTCGGAATCGAAGTCAGATGCAATGTCAGTCACAAGTGCCGGCAGAATAAAATAGTTTTATTAAGGGGACAAATAAAAACATTATTCAGTGACCCCTTTTAATTAGAAAGTGATAAATTTACAAATACACAGACAATAAAAATTGCTGTTTCTTATTAACATTTTCCCATTAACAGTGAACAAATTAAATCAAATGGAGCAATCCAGGGTTGTTTTTGTGTTCATTTGTATTTTACTTAATTTAATGTAAATGTAAAATAAAAAAACCTTTTAGTAATAAATTTAAATGTACATTTAGTTTTAAATATAATAATTTTAATCATATTTTTTAATCTAAATTTTTAAAAATGTCTTCTACGAATTAAGTAGCAATGATTGTTTGATTAATTGATATTATGTTTCAACAATATATAAAATGAAATCAAATGAATTGACTACAACAGTGGTGGTGACCTCCGATGAATACCTCCGATGAAAAAGTTTCGGAACCGAAGTCGGAACCGGAGGTGTAATAACAATCGGAAGTTCCGACTTATCGGAGTCGGAATCGAAGCTCCGTAACATCCCTGAACTAGAGAGCTACGTATTACGACGAGCGGTCGATCACTTCGACGTCACACGATTACCCTCCCACCGTCCACCGCGGCCGGCGCGCAAGCGGTCCGTCCAACCATTACGGCGTTCGCGAGAGCGGGCCGGCAGAGTGCACGCTACAATATATAATAGAACTGGTGGTCGCCAAGGGATCGAAATTCAACAATAATCAATTTAAATTGTAAGTTTGAACATTATTAAGGTTCTATTTCCACAATAATAAAAAATACAAAAAGACCTTTGAACTAGCAATAATAAATATATACATATATATATTTTTGCCTATATGATATTGTTAATTTAGATTACTGCTACACAACTATCTTTTTATACTGAAATTTTAACATATATTATATTAGATTTATATTTGTATATTGAGCGAGCAGCATTTCACTAATAACTAGTATATTTATTGTAATAAAATAATTTTGTTTCAATATAAATACAAATATCTATTATATAATAATTATGGTTATATTTGACATTCAGTAATACTATAGACAAAGAATATTAAAGACAAATAATATTAATCTATTCTCAATTTGACCACAGACTTTAGCCATAAACAACAGGGTATGTATGCGTGTGTGGGTCAAATGCATCATAGTATGTGTAATGTTTTTTTTATTTAATGTATATTAGGCATTGTTTTTAAAAAATATTAGCATTCTGCACTCCTTCTCTATACAAATCATAAGTATGCCAAATTTCATACCCCTCCGTCCGCGCAATTTTTGCAAAAAGGAATATATAGTTTTTCCTCCACGTATTAACATATAGATAGTTATATGAAATCCAATTAATATTTTTTAGTAAATTTGTATATTTGGCCTCTAATTTTAATAATGATTTGTCTCACACATTAGTCAAGTTACCTATTCTGTCCAACCGTTGTATCGAGACATATTGAAATATATTCTCGTATGTTTTGAATTAAAAAATATATAATGAAAGGGTAAGAGTTCCGTCAAAATCAGAGTCCATCCTTAGGTTCAGCATGTTGAACTCAGAAAAATATATTCAGACTTTTCTAAAAGCTATTGGTTTGTATTTAGAGGGTCTGAACTACGTAAAATTCGATCAGCGATGACGCTTCTCGAAAAATACAATATGTATGCAATTGACATGAGCTTACAAAATAACACGAAGAAATATTTTGCACTTTCTACTAGCGCTATCGCTGATCTAATGTTTCTTTGTTTAAGCCCTCAGACGCCTATAAATAGTCGATACCTTTTCATTTTTAATAGAGATTAATAAGTATAAAAATTACCTAGAGTAGTGCATTCAACTAATGGATCGCCTGTTGTAGATGGTGGGCATGAGCATGTCGGTATGTGGTTTCTCACGCGACACGTTGCGCTTGTGCCACAGGTTTCGACACATGGATCCCCACATTTCCCATCGAAACAGGCCCTGTCCGATGGACACTCCGAATTGATTGTGCAATTTTGGTCATTAGCTGCTCTAGCAGTGTTGCGAATAGCACCATCTGAATACGAAGAGACCGTTACATTTTTTAGTTTTAAATATTGTGTACCAAGTGAATTATAAGTTGTTTATAATACGAAAACTCAACATATTGGAAAATGCTTAATATAAGACGTCAAAAACCCGAACGCCTATAAAAACAATGTGGCAGGTACGACTACGTCAAAAGATACCTAAATATCAAACTAAAAGATTTTGTATAAAAGTAATTTTAGCATTCACATTAGATCAGAATTTTAGAATATAAAATAAGTATCCCTTAAAAAAATCTATACAGGCATCGTTACTAAATCGTCCAATGTTAAGTTATGCTCGATACGGAAGTAGAGACCACAAGATTCAAATATTAAATAATATCCGTTTGTGATGTATCTACAGTCATTTTCACATGCAAGCCGTGTACCCTTATTCGAAAACATTATCTCGCTTCAAACAGCATATTTCATACCTGAGATCGCTTTCAATATGCTTGAAGAAGGCAAACAACGAAGACAGAGACAGAAGACGGTTTCTTCAACCTTTATTAAAAAACAATCTTTAATGCTGAGATGGGATGCTTTCGTATCAGGTAGTAAATAGTTAAAGGCAAAATGGGACGTAGAAGGATACTACTAGGTTCTTCCGCAGATATAACTTTTGGAAATTTGTTGCGGAAACTCCCGTACATGGAATGAATTGATAAAACATTCTTACCAGATGATGATACTAATAGTAGAGTAAGAGGGAAAATGATGCATATAAGTGTTAACTTCCACATTGTTACCAAATATAATGATAATAAAGTATACAGTGCTGAAGATTTTATTGTGTTCGCTTCTATGAGTTTAACGTATGTAATCTTATGAATACCTTTTGTATTCTGTACTTATCATGGAAGTAGGCCGTCACTATTTACATAAATAAAAATATAAAAAGGCATGTAAATTAAGTGATTAAATTGAAATATTGTTTCGAAATAAACTAGTATTCGATATAAATATGCATATGTATATTGTAGCCTACTGTCTAAATAAACTAATTCATTATCTAGGCATTTCTTGAATGTACAAAATAACTTCAACAAGTCGGACGATAGAAAATTAACCTTTTATTAAAGTAAAAGATAGAGCCGCCCAAGGGCCTAGACAAAGTAATAATCGATGAACGAAAAGTCAAGAACAAAATTTAAAATATATGAAATTGACATAAGCTTCCGAAAGATCTCGTTAAATTAGTTGCATAGTTTTTACAATTTTCTACTGGCGTTATTTTTTTATCAAATGCTACTATTGTTTATCTAGGTCCTGAGATCCTTCAAATTTTACTTTTTTTTTTTCATTGCAGGGTTGGTAATCATCTAATAAATGTGGTGACATCAATAACGTTCAATCCAGTAGGTAATAAAAAGTAATATTGTTTTGATTTAAAGTATTTTGTTGTAAGTTTTATTTTACTTTAACATTTAAAACAGAAATATACTTGAATTTGCAAAAAGTCTGAACTTATTTTCAAGATCACAATAGAAAACAACACTAAACAAATTATGTTCGGTTGTACAAGCTAGAATGGACAAAAAATCTAAAAAAAAACCGGAAGACTATGTAATTATTACTTACTCGATGTCTAATTACGATGAATAATGAAAAATGTTCCATTAAGTTGATTTTTCACGAAACCTCTAAAAAACCTTTCGATAACGAAGGCAACAAATTTGCAGCTCTTTTAATCTTCTCAGAGTACTTATTTAAGAAAATTTTCTTTAACCCATTAGCGCGTGAACGGACAATTTTCGACACAAGAGTTCAAAGATTTACTGCACGATCAAATTGGTCGAAAAAAAAAATTTAAATCACTGTACCCTATGTTTTGAAGGTTTCTTTTTCGAATGGTGGTGGCAACAAGTCCCTAAAATGAATTTATCTAAGCGAAAATTACAAATAAAAAAGCACTGTTTTTGTGAAAAGAATTTTTTCAAAACTCTTTTTTTCGCTTTTAAATCTTTTTACATGATTAATACCTAAGAATATCGTGTCCATGGAACCTTTTTTTTTTTTTTTTTTGGTAACCCGGGGGAAAATCCTACATTGGACCATCAGGGTCACTGTGAGGGCAGCGACCCTGGTGTGTCAGACTCCTGTCCATGGACCCTAAACTAAAAATTTGTAACTTAAAGGTAATGAAAAAAAAAATTGTATATTCTTACTAAATGGCGTCCGAAATAATAAATTTTGGTTTTAATCTTTAGCAATTTTTTCCTCAATATTTATGGGCTTTATGAAAAATTTTCTAAGAATAAAAACGTTTTAAAATTAGTCAAAGAATGCCCTCAAATTTTTTTGAACCGTAAATAAAATTAGATTTTCGGGAAAAAGGAAAAATTTAAATTTTTAAAAATTGTTTCAAAAATCTGAAAAAAATTGAGGGTATTGTTTGAATGATTTTAAACCTTTTTCGTTCTTACGAAATTGTTTCGCAAGTCCATAGTTATTGAAAAAAATTTTGCTGAAGTGTTTTCACCAATCACAAATTTAATATTTTCATTATGTAATCATTAGTATGTATTATTTTATAATTTAGTTGATCAATTATAGCAATCAATTATTACTGTGCGTCTGTAACGCGATAGGAGAAAACATACTTAGGCGGAGCTATGGAGAATTGATTACAGGACATTCACTTCCTACTAATGTATAAAAGTAGTTACCTTGGGGCTTTAGCCAGTGTGAGTCCGGTACACTTTGACTGCCAACCCCCTTGTGTGGTCAAAAAGTTCCTATGAGGATTTTTCCCAAGTAAAGAAAATGTAAAAGCGTATTGATAAAATAATTATGCAGATTTTTTTTCCTAAAGAAAGTAAAAGAATCAAAGTAACTGTCAAGTGAAAATTTTCGTATAACTATCGTTTTCGTGCCTTTCTGTATAAATCTTTAGGTATTTGGGTAGTCGAACTGAAATTTTCTGATTCTAAGCAAAACTAGACCACTCCTCAAATACATAAAGGACAGTTTTAAATTCTTACAGTAATTAAATCAACCTAATAGACTTAATTAAAACATATTTGTTTAGAGATTTTGAAATGCATGTAGATCAAGGCGTTAGTAACACCTGATTAAATGTACTAAAATGTTTCTCTTGGAAGAATGATTATAAAAAACATTATACGCATAAATAAATATTTGAAAACAATTAATACTACTAATTCTCTCACAAATGCGTTAAGGTCTATATTGACTTCTAGATTTTTAAACATTTTGAAAATACTATATTTTTATGTTGCTCGTGGAACTTTAAATTATATGTTTTTGGATTTTAGGTTTGTAATGCCTGCAGTAGGTATGGAAATAAAATTAAATAAATTGTCATAAGTATTAATTTATTTAGATTTTTTTTTTGATAATAAGTATGATTCTCAGTCATTTTCTTAGATAGATTCTCCAGAAAACTTACTTTCAAGTACTCTTTACGTCTGGGATAAGTTTTGGACAATATTTGAATAGCCATTACAATACCGATGTAATTATTTAGAAAAAACACACTCTTGAATTAAAAAATAGTTATTTAGCTCCCTAACTTATGTAGATCCTGATTATTCAGTATTCTTCGGTTTCTGAAACAAGAAAATTAAATTTATGAAATTTTTTCTTTATCTTAGCGTAGCCAATACTTAAAAAGATAACGTCTTTTTAAATTCGGGATTCAATTGTGGGAGATAGATTAACGTATTTGTTTAACTATATTATACATTCATGATATATTTAGTATACTGAATACAATATTGCATATTTTCCGACTGGGACTGGAGACATCCAGTATGTGCACTGGACGTGGCTGTATCCGTGATATAATGATAATAATAATATATCATCATACTATATCCCTACCGGGGTGAAAGGTTGTACATTAGTGGCTGTCTACACTTTGCACTTATATGTCATGCCGAACGAGACTAGTAGAGCTGAAAGCCGTTCTCAGGGCACTATCACATGACAGTTCTATCAGATGCCATGCGACCTTCATCGCGATATTTTACATCACTGGTGAGAATATAATGCCTAAAATATTGTAGCTTCTAATATTGAATATATGTCAATTGGTTTTATTCTTATGGAAAATGACTTTAATAAATGTTACAAACAGATGTAATCGCTAAATGCAATTTAAACTATAAAATTGGTTTTTTACCGTTATATTTGCCTGAAACAGTGGTTAAATTTGGCGTTGTATTCATTTTAATGTCTGATATATTTGTAGAAGTATCAGTATTGTCTGTTTTTTTTATTATATATTCTGTTGTTATCGTATTTATGTCGCTGGATACTTGAGTAGTTAAATTATTGTCATCTAGTTTTTCAGTTGTTGTGGTGTTTTTGTCATCCAGATTTTCTGTTATTGTGATATTTTTGTCGACTGTATTTTCATTTGTTGAGATCATTTTTTCCGCCGATTTTTTGGTTAGAATATTATTGTCACCCGATTTCTCCGATGTAAAATGATTGTCATCGCGTTTTTCAGTTGTGTTATTTTTATCGTCCGATTTTTCTATTGATGTCATATTTTCTTCCTCCGATTTTTCAGTTGACATAATATGGTCATCCGGTTTGCCAACTGTAATATTTTTGTTGTTTGGATTATCAGTTGTAGTGATATTTCTTTCCTCCGGTTTTTCAGTAGTTGTAGTGGTGGAGTTGTTGTTTGGTTTTTCAATTATTGTGATATTTTTGTCGTCCAATTGTCTAGTGGTTTTAATATTTTTTTCGTCAACATTTACAGTTGTGATAATATTGTCGTCAACATTTTCAGTTGTGTTTTTCTCACTGTTCGGTTTTTCAGTTGTTAGGGTATTCTTGTCATTAGGTCTTTTCGTTGATGAGGTTCTATTTTCGTCTGAAATTTTTGTTGTTGTTAAAATAGGATCTGTCTAATAAAATTTGTTAAGCATCGATGCATCCTAAGACATTTTTATGTAAATTAACAATTTGTAATTCTACAATAGGAGTTACTTATATATTTATTAAGTATAAATATGTACTCTAAGGCCATAACAAAGAGAAAGGTATATTGATTTTTTTTTAAATCAATAATATCTTGATATTTGTGTGTAGATTAAAATTTTTTTTAAACATGTATTATTTATTTTAATTAATCGTTAAATATAATAATACTTTATATTAAGTAGGATATTTACTTATCGTTGATGTTGTTAACGCCATTTCCAAAGTAGTTGGTCTTCCTAAACAATATAAATTTTTCATTTTAATTTTATTATAAGACACATGTGTAAATAAACTATTTTTGATAATTGTTTAAAAATTACTTGTCCATGAAGACTTGCGCCAGTCATAAACAATTGATGTTGTGTAGACTGAAATTGAATAATATATTTTGTTAATATTAAAACGAGCCTTTTTTTATTACATTTATTTGTTTCATTTAAGAAAATACCTTTTTTTGCAGACTTAGTCTTCTAAGTCTTTAAAAAAAGGACTTAGGACTTTGGACGTTTGGTTGATAATTTAGGCATTTTGGTTGTCCTTTTACCTCTGAAAATTAGCTAAGTAAATAAAATATGTATAAAGAAAAGAAATTTATGTATCGTATCAGGGAAACATAAAAGATAGGAAAAATGTTGTTGAGTTATGATTTTATAAACACTTTGTTCATTTTAATTGTCCTCGATAAAAAAATATTGTTTATAATATGAATTATCGGAAACTTATAGGAAAGCTGGCTGTGATGATTTTGGCATGTCAAAAGAAAACCGGAGTGTATTTTGTTCATAACTAAATGGCAAATAAACAGATCAAGAAATCTTAATTTATACTCATTAAAAGCACCAGAATAGATTTGGCTTAGCAAAAAACAAGATTATCAAATAATAATAACGTCGACACTGTTGTTTATTTTACAAAAATAAATTTGAACAGGACAAATCGTTTTGTTAAGTAATACAGGCTTGCGTAATCACGTGTGTTTAAACTTCTAACAAAATTATAGATAAAAAGATATATACATATATCAATTATTATATATTTCTTGATGTAGTTGTATTGAGTTACTTGGTTGTTTTTCTGTACAAATATTGTAAATAAATAAAATTAATTAGTAAAATATCCTATTACATTTTGGCATTGTTCTGTCAGAAAAATTGTTTTTGTCATTATTTCAGAGAACAAAGAGTAAGTATAAGTAAACGAATAGTTGTTTTAATGTTTATGAAAAACAACAATTTTAAAAATCGTTTCTACCTTTCACATTACTATATTCTGTTTCCTCTGAAATCATTTTGTGTTTTATAATAAGTTACACATTAATTTTGTTCCAATTAATTGAATACTCAGGATTTCTTATTTTGTAGATAACTTCTATTGTCTATTATTAAATTACTATCCTACAAACAAAACGAAATTGTGGTTAGATATAATTAAATGCAAATTTTACCTTCTTTATCTTTGTGAACTTCGATACCCTTGTGTTTTTCTTCATTTTTATGTTCTTTTTCCTCTTTGTGCTCTTTTTGATCTTTCTCTTGTTCTTCATCTTCGTGTTCTTGTTCATTTGTATGATACTCTTCATCTGTGTGTTCTTCTTCATTTTTATGTTCTTGTTCATCTGCATTTTCGTCTTCAGCTTTATGTTCTTTTTTATCTGTATGTTCTTCTTTATATTCTTCTTCATCTGCATTTTTTTCATGATCTTTATGTTCTTTGTTATCTGTATGTTCTTCTTTATATTCTTCTTCATCTGCATTTTCTTCATCATCTTTATGTTCTTTTTCATCTGTATATTCTTCTTCCTCGTTATTTTCTTCTTTCTCTTTATTTACTTCGTCGTCTTTATGTTCTTCTTCATTTGTACCTTCTTTTTCGTCTTTAGTTTCTTCTTTATCTGGATGCTCTCTTTCATCAATATATTCTTCTTCATCTCTATGCTCTCTGTCATCAGTATATTCTTCTTCATCTTTATGTTCCTGTTCATTTTTGAGTTGTCCTTCATACTTGCTTTCTTGTTCATATTTATTTTCTTCTTCCTTACTCTGTTCTTCTTCCACCTCATTTTCATTCTCATTCTCTTAAAGAAAAGGAGTGGTTATTGTCATCTTACCATTTTAAATTTTTTTCCTTATTATTTTTATCACTCGTAATAATAGAGAAATTTATTTTTATCATAGTAAATATATCAAAACACGGTAATTAAGAATTTTTATTACCTTTCTCAGCTTCAGTGTTTTTTTCATTTTGATTTTCTTCTTTGTCATTATCATCACCTTCATTTTTGTCGTCTTCTTCGCTATATGTGGTCAATTTTATTCCACTTTTCTTAGGTTTTCTTGAAGTCGTAGTAATTTTTTCTGTAAAATAATTAATTGAACTATCTCATCATCATAAGATCTAGTAATCATGCATAAAAATCACAATGCTATATTATAATAGGAACTACATACCACATATTTTTAGGAGCAATTCATGTTTGTCATCGGTGATTCTAATCATAAGTGCCTGACCACTTAGCCAGTTTTTAAATGTATTTAAGCTAATCTTGTAGTAGATTAATTTACTGAGAGTTCTTATTTATAATTATTATTTACCTTCATTGTCTTCTTCTTCAAGTGTGGTTACATCTATTTCATTTTCCTCAGTTGCTTGAGGTGTATTATTTTCTGTAGTAAATACAATAATATATTCTAGTTAACTATGCTCTTAAAAATAAATTGTAAAATTAAAATAACATCCGCATTAGAATTTCTATGCCAATAAAAACTTAGCTGCTTAATGGAATAAAGGTTAATTCAGTTAATTTATTTAACTACTCATCCAATAGTTCAACCATTATAAGAAGAAAATAGAAATTGTTTTAAGTATGATTACGTTATCCGATGCTAATTTATTGACAATAATATTTGAAAGAACAACTAGCCAATAATGTAAATTATTAGGTCCTAAAATTATTGTGAAGAAGCTGACCCTGCCTTTCCCTCAATACTCGGCAGACGGGAGGAGGAAAAGTTTTAGTCGGTAAGAGTCCAACACACTGGAGCAGCGACCTTCACCACTGCTATGACGGTCCATATTTCCACCGGTTCAAAAAAAGACTTTATTCCTACTATCGTTTTTCCTGTTGTTATTACAATCGACTATGAAGAAAAACAAAAGTCAGCTTTTTGTCAATATGTAGAATAAAGATTAATTTTTAAAATGTACCTTCATCGTCCGTGTATTCGGTCGGAGTTGTTGTAGTAATAATCTTCTTAAATTTTAAACGATGGTACTCACTGTCTCTATGTCTATAGTAAATATTAAGTAAATAATTTTCATCCTGTAGCTTGTCGCCTTTTCTCTTTGCTTTACTTGTATCTGTAACATTAATATATTATACCTTATCTAGCTTTCATGAAAAAAACCATTGCAAATTAAGAATTATAGTATAAATATACGTAATATCAATAAATATAATAAATCTCTTGTTTAGCCACGTAGACAAATGAGATGCTGAGCAATTCAAGACTAAATATATACCAATTCAAGTAAATATTTCGCATGTGTTTATTTATATTTATTTTCATATTTTCTGGAAACATACAGTAATAAATAATCAATAAAAATGGCACATAAGAAAGAAAAGTGTCCATCAAAATATACAAAACAAAAATCAATCTAAGGGACACAAAAGGAAACTATCTAACTAATTATATAAAGAAAAACAAAGAAAAAATAAATTTAAATAGACATTTTTTAGTTTATTTGTAGTCCATAATTACAGTTATATATTTGCTCACCAGAGTATTATAAGCTAATATAAGCGTTTATGTTAGCAAAAAACCATAAATTATTTTGGAAATTAAAAAAAAACCTACATCGCACACGTTAAATTTTTACATGGTTTGGTATATTTACGCCCTCTCGTATTATCTTACATCTAGTTTGTTTACATCTAGATGGGTGGGGTATAGATTTATTATATGTATTCATATCATTGATGATTTTGATGTTTTATTTATGAAACTAAAGTGAAATTTATGTGTTTAGACACATTATAATGGGTGTGTTAAAATATATACAATCATTTTAAAATTATTTGACATACCTGATGATAAAGCAATAATAATAGCACTAGCCAATACGGCTAAAATAAGCAGTAGCTTCCACATCACCATTACTTGACTGAAACCAACGTCCATTAATTACTTACATTTTATAGCTACATTAATTAGAATAAAAGCTATTAAACTAGAAAGACACAAAACTACCGATGTACACTGTAACACGGTCTTGCTAAAAATTTAAATACAGAAAAATTTCAGATATTAAAATGTTTACTACTTGTAAATAATTAAATTAACTAAATGACTTTTGTTTTTGCTCTTTTTTGCAAAACATAATTTAGGAACACATTATTGATGTTGCTTCAATGAAAAGAAATCTTCAGAAGTGTGGATAATGGTTAGATTTGCAGATAAACCTAATTTGTTTTCATAACTTGACTAAAGCATAGGACATGGCTGTGGACTATAAGAACACTCTAATCTTATCCAACTGCTTTAGTTGAGACAGGCAGATATAAAAGATGTCTTGTTTAAAAATATATTATCAAGAGGCTCCATAACAATGTTTAACAACTGCGATACTTATTGGAAGATGTCTTTTATTTTACAGTACAGGGATATTTAACTTAGCCAGGATCACCATTATAACCATGGCTTTGAGACGTGGGCATACATTTTGAGATGTAGTAAGGTGGGAATTAACTGTATTTGTGAGTACTAGAATACTAATTAGTCAGCTGTTTTATTATGTACATTGTTCATAAGCTTTCATCTTTTATGAAAATGCTAGAAAAAAAAGGTATCTATAATGAAATATGTAATTGATTAATAATTCCTAATTAGAGTCAAGAAAAATGCGAAAACACGAAATGGTATCATTATTGAAATTTATTATCAACTCGTATTCTTTAAATTGTTTAGAACCCCTAAACGAATTTATTTATCATATACATACATTATAAAATGTTATCAGGTATAACACAAAAAAAATGTATCCGCTCTATTTTCATTTACGAGTTTTAGTCATTTAATGGTCTGTGATAAATTTTATTATACTTAATTAAATATACATAGACATTGTATTTCTTGTCTGGTTTTTAACATTTTTTTGTATTTAAATACTACTTTTATTTGTTTATTTATTACATGCAGGTAAATTCCCGAAGACTTTCCATTTTCTTACAGTCCAATCGTTCTTCTTGACAAGATATCCAAATTTTTTAAAAGGACGGTGTTGCGCAAACCACTAACCACCTATAGAACTCTCATAATACAAAATAATGTTTCTTTGATTATAAGTTTTTACTTCCAATTAATACTTCTAGGAACTGAGTTATTCAAACAATACAAATATTCACTATTTTTGCCTCTTTTTGGCAACCTTAACTATTAAATCATACAAATCTAAAGACAATTTCAGTTTTTATAAATTTTCTACTTCAATAGATAGTAACAAGCCTTAATTTCGAAGAACTTCTTTCAGTAATTTTTGAAGTCAAACCTTCTTTGAACGTTTGGCATATTTTCATTTTTTCATTCATTCGGTAGCTTGAGAATAAATACGAAAATCATGGGATTGCTCTCCCTAGTGTAGGATAACAAGTACCATGAAGAGCAACATCTGTTGCAAGTATTTTTTATGTAACACAATTAAATCCATTTTAAATAGAGTTTCTTTGGCAATCCCATTGTTAATATTCTATAGATCTTATACAGGCGTTTCGATTATTATACCTTTTATTACGTTGATGGCTCTACACTTCATGTATTATTTCATCAGTCTTCTTAGATTCCAAATACCAATTCATGGATACTTATTCTTTAGCTTTAAGTTGCCTTTCTCTTGTTTATGAATTACAACCAAATCCTGATCTCAATGATACCTAGTCATAGGTAGAGATGATTCCAATTGCTTCAGATATTTTTTTAAGTACATTATAATAACACTGTTTTAATGAGATACAGTAGTTGTTAATTCAAATGCATACAGTTAGTGCAGCACCGTAAAACCAATGTCATTAGGATAGTTGGTCTAACAACAATTTAATTAAATATTAACAATGGAATAAAATACAGATTCTTATTTCATCAGCTTTTTGTGTTTTTCCCTTAAATTGTAACATATTGCGGCTTGAATAGTAAACATTCATCAGGTATTGGCGATGAAATTAAAACTATATTTAAAGAGTTATGCAGTTAGGATGGTTGTGATTTTGAAGATACATGTTACGTAGAAGATAATACAAAAAGTGTTTTATAGAAAAAGCTGCACAGTAAATGAATTTGATGTGGTAAGGCGATTCCCAGAACTGGGTTTTGTCCACAGTACATAAGTGTATAAAACTCGCTTCGACCTGTCGTGTTTCGAGATCAGCTCATGTATCAGAGTTCGTGACCAGTTGTTCATATAACTAGAGACCTTCCGCTGTGATGTATGTGCGCTGACATAACGATGGCGACTCCCAACTAATTTTATTCCCTTCGCAGTAGATACCGTTTTAGGACTAAACTGTACCTTCCATCATGTGCGGCGCACTTAATTTGTGGAGCTAGTATAAAAAAGAAGTTTATTATTTTAACCATTATTATGAAGAATTTAAACAAAATAAACAAATCCGTGACTATTGCAGCATTATTTAGCAATTATTTTCTATTGGTATTGGTATATTTGATTAGGTAGTAAATTGTAGCTTTTAACTTATTATCATACTAGCTTTTGCCCGCGGCTTCGCTCGCGATAAGAAGTATTATTATTAATTAGGTATAGATTTTGCGGCTTTACTTTACTTTTAAAATTAGGGCCTACAAAACTTCTTTGTATACAATATTCTTAACTAATCAGTCATTAGGCGCTAAAACTATCAAGCTATTGGGTGAACTTACTCGTGAGCAAGCAACATAAAACTGTCCCTGAGAAAAGCAATGTTTTTTCAAGTCAATACCCACAAATTTGAGACTTAACCTACCTACATGCCAAATTTCAGCCCGATCCGCCCAGTGGTTTGGGCTGTGCGTTGATAGATCAATATGTCAGTCAGTCAGTCAGTCAGTCACCTTTGAGTTATCAAAATCATATTCAAGCGGACGTCTTCATCATAGTACCTCCAATCTTTAATTTCAGTTCAATCAGTCGAAAATCTAAGAAGATTTATACAAACTTTCATCCTCCATTTTATCCCCTTGGGGGTCGAATTTATCAAAATCCTTTCTTAACGAATGCCTATGTCATAGTAGTTTTATGCATTCAAAGTCTCAGCCCGATCTGTTTAAAATTGACTAAGTTTCATACAAACTTACATCCCCCATTTTATCCCCTGGAGGGTAGAATTTATCCCCTTGTGGGTAGAATTGATCAAAATCCTTTCTTAGCAGATGCCTACGTCATAACATCTACCTGGATGCCAAATTTCAGCCCGATCCGCCCAGTGGTTTGGGCTGTGCGTTGATAGATCACTATGTCAGTCAGTCATTCAGTCACCTTTGAGTTATATATATTTAGATATCAAAATCGTATTCAAGCGGACGTCTTCATCATAGTAGCTCCAATCTTTAATTTCAGTTCAATCAGTCGAAAATCTAAGAAGATTTATACAAACTTTCATCCTCCATTTTACCCCCTTGGGGGTCGAATTTATCAAAATCCTTTCTTAACGAATGCCTATGTCATAGTAGCTTTATGCATTCAAAGTCTCAGCCCGATCTGTTTAAAATTGACTAAGTTTCATACAAACTTACATCCCCCATTTTATCCCCTGGAGGGTAGAATTTATCCCCTGGAGGGTAGAATTTATCCCCTTGTGGATAGAATTGATCAAAATCCTTTCTTAGCGGATGCCTACGTCATAACATCTACCTGCATGCCAAATTTCAGCCCGATCCGCCCAGTGGTTTGGGCTGTGCGTTGATAGATCAATATGTCAGTCAGTCACCTTTGAGTTATCAAAATCATATTCAAGCGGACGTCTTCATCATAGTAGCTCCAATCTTTAATTTCAGTTCAATCAGTCGAAAATCTAAGAAGATTTATACAAACTTTCATCCTCCATTTTATCCCCTTGGGGGTCGAATTTATCAAAATCCTTTCTTAACGGATGCCTACGATATAGTAGCTTTATACATGCGAAGTCTCAGCCCGATCGGTTTAAAATTTACTAAGTTTCAGACAAACTTACATCCTACATTTTATCCCCTGGAAAGTAGAATTTATACCCTTGGGGGTAGAATTGATCAAAATCCTTTCTTAGCGGATGCCTACGTCATAACATCTACCTGCATGCCAAATTTCAGCAGATCCGCCCAGTGGTTTGGGCTGTGCGTTGATAGATCACTGTCAGTCAGTCAGTCAGTCACCTTTGAGTTATATATATTTAGATAATGTTAAATGTAATAATATTTATAATGTGTCTTAACGTTTAAAGAATCTGCGTATCCATGATAAATAAAGTGTGAGAAATGCTACAACACTATTTGCCTTTTAGCGTTCTTCTAGGCTTTGTCGGTATCTAATTTAATACAAATTTTATCTGTGTTTTTAGGTCCATATCTACACGTACACTTAAGTTATAATTGGACGGCCATTTCTGGAACTAAGTGTACGAGCTCCCCCTTCATACGTCGCCCGCGTCTGTGTCGCCCGGCCTCGCCCTGCGCGAAGTGGGGGAATCTACGGACACCGCGCACTCACCGCGCGCACGAGCAGCCTACCCGCGACGTAATTATCGAACGCCGGGCCGTTTTCCGCCACCTTTTCTTGTGTTTTGGCTCCTCGCGGGGCCAGAACCAAGTAAGGGGCGACGTACGGCCCTCGAGCTACACACCAGAAATCCCATCTGCTGCCTCAAATCCATCCCGGACTCTCCGCCGCGATGTCTCGCCGGAGAAGCCCGAAGAAGCCCATTTGGAGCCGCCAACCTACGGAAGAAGATGCCAGGGACTCAGATGACACCTCAGAAGAAGAAGGGCTGCGCATCGTAACGTCGCAGGAGGCTTCACGTCGCGGATCACCGCTGACGGACACCTCCACGTCGCCCGATGAAGCGCCAGTGCCACCCTCAGCGTCGCCGCCGGTGTCACTGAAGTCGTTTCGGTCGCTGGACGACATCGACGCCGAGCCCCCAAGCCGACCTAGACCAACGAAGAAGATGATGGCCGCCCAGTCATGGGAAACGCTGGACAGCGACTCGTCCGTGGACACAATGTACGCGGACGAGGACGCCGCGCTCGTGGCTGCCATTGAGGCCATGGAGCGAGCCGGCCTAGTGAAGCCCGGATCGGCGACCTACGCTACCTCAAAGCAGCGGAGACCGCCGATTAAGCCCGCCGCCGCCGTACAACGAAGAAGACCGACACAAGAAGACCGCCAACGTCAACGCGAGCAGTCAGAGGGCCGCTTCATCCTGCCCCCTGCATCGCCATCGCCGCCATCGAGCCAGCCGCTGCCGAGATCGCCGTCGCCGACCTCAAGAGGGCCTCCGCCCCGGGGTGCGGGGCCGGCTGGCGGAGTGTCGCCTCCGACAGTGGTGTACGAACGCGACCTAGTCGCGGTCGCCCGGATTTTAGAATCCGGGATCCTGTCGGATGCGATGCTTCGCTGGATGGCTCTGTTTCTCCGGGTGCGTGAGGCTGAACTCACCTGCCGCCCGCTCTCTCCGGATGACGTCGCAGCGTTGAGGAACGTCGCGGAACGCGCCACTACGGACCTGCCGCCTATCCAAGACGCTGTCCTCGCGCGCAGCCCGGTCGAGGGGAAGAGGAAGAGGCGCAGCACCAGCGAAGATGAAGAGCGCGCCGTCCGTCCCCGCGTGCGCTCCGCTTCGCTGTCGAGCCCGCCGTCGGACCCTCCTCCTCCTCCTCCGAGCTCTAACACGCGCCCCTTTACGCCCGCGAACGTCCCCGCCGTCGCCGCCAAATCCCCCGGACCGGTTATGAAGACCCCTGACGCGTCCCTTTCTCACGCCATGTCTCCAGCACCGACGAAGACCCCATCTCTCCTTCGCGAAGCCCCACTACCGCAACGCGAGAAGAGAAAGATACAGAAGCTTACGCCCGCGGCCCTTTCGGACGCTGCCGGCCGGGGGGCCCACGCCGTCGCCCCGCCGTGTGCCCCGTCCCGTGTCACAGGTCCGCGCGCCGTGACATGGGCGGAGCGCACGACTGTGGTGTCCGGCGCTGCGGCCCCTCGACCGGTAGCGACCGCTCCCGCAGCAACTCACCCCCAGCAGCCCCCAACCACGCACACGACACCCACGTATGCCTCGGCCGCGAAGAAGGACAAGGCCCCTACTGCTCAACAGCATACGAGCCAGTCCTCCAGTAGCAGTACTACCGAAGCCCCGACGACGCCTATTAGGAATCCGAAGAGGAAGGAACCTCGGTACCCCCCTCTCATCGTTGAAGTCCTACCAGAGTGGCAGAGCCACTTTAGAGAGCTGACCCTAAGACTCGGCAGGCCTCCGAACGCGCGTCCCTTTGGGAAGGGGATGCGGTTCCTGCCAGAAGATGAGTGCGAGTACAGAGTGGTGCAAAGATACCTCACTGAAATGGAGACGGCCAAGAATCTATCCTGGTTCTCGTACTCTCTCCCTGCCGAGCGGAGCCTAAAGGTGGCGATAAGGGGACTACCCGCTGAAACGGACCCCGCCGACGTTATCGCCGCCTTAGAGGAGTTAGGCTTCCAGCCAGAGTTCTGTAAGAACATACGGGCGCGAAGAGGACGCCCTGGCTGCCTGTTCCATGTCGCAATAAAACGACAGGAAGGAAAAATCCCAACTAAGATATATGAGATCAAGGAGCTGCTGCTTATGCGCGGGATCTCGGTGGAAGCTTGGCGCGGGCGTGTGGGGCCCGCGCAGTGCCACCGCTGCCAAGCGTTTCGTCACAGCTCCCATCATTGCCACCGCCCGCAGGCTTGCGTACGTTGTGGCGAAAGCCACGCTGCGCGCGAGTGCGAAAGACCATTAGAAGAGCCTGCAACTTGCAAAAATTGCCGCGGACCGCACCCGGCAAACTTTTCTAAATGTCCTACATTTAGAAAAGAGTTGCGCAACAAGCGCGCTGGGACGATCGCGCGCACAGGCCTCTCAAGACCGCAAAAACAGGAGGGATCAGCTCCGCCGCCGCGTAACGCCGTGGAGGAGGCCGCGCCAGGGTCGCTGATGGCGCCGGCTAACGATCCCACTGGTCGCAGCGGAAAGACTGGGCCTGGTAGACGCCATAGGAAGCGTGGTGGAAAACGCCACTCGAAAAGAGGGAAAACCGAGTCGAAAGCTACAAACGAAGCAACCACAGAGGGTGGGCCAGCGCCCCCTGCAAAGTCTCCGAATCAGCAAGCCGCCTCGCAACAAGACGCTCAAAGAAAAATTGACGCCGGATTATCGAAACTGCAAAGCCTTTTAAGGCCGCCACAGGGAGATAATCAAGACAGTGAGATACTCAGGAGCCTTCTGCGTGCGCTCCTCAATAGAGAGAATTAGGCCTGAGTATCCCGACGATTTGCCCAGTCGCCGCGGGGAAGAGAGATAGTCTGGCACATCTCCTCCGCGGCTCGATTTTCAATCATCACGAGGAGCGCTCTTGGTGCGTCCTCACCCAGAGCCCGGCCCGTCGTAGCGGGTCGCGATAGAAGCCACAGATTAGAGGGGAAACCCTGGCACTGTTTCCTCACGCTCCCATTGAGTATTCGTGTATATAGATAAGTTGTAAATAGTATTTATAAGTTATGTATATATAGAACGTAGTATTTGTCCTTCCTTTTAAAAGTAGTGGTGTATCGTTTTGTTCTAGCTATAAGTTTTTATTGTTAATTAGTTTTAAGAATAAAGGCATGTAGGATTGAATAAATGGCACATCACAACCTTTTCAGTGGATGGATGATTGCGTGAAGTATGAAAGATGGTTTAGAGTGTGTGATGTGCGAAAATCGAAGTTATAATTATTAATAACTTAATTTTAGGCAATTAAAAAAAAAACAGCGCAGTCTATTTCATTAAGATTATAAATGTGGCAGCCATATTAGATGTCATGATTTTGCTAATTCTTAGTGGGTATTAATGTGAGATTGAGTTTAATAAATGCATATCAAAAGTAGTATTGGATTTTGCAAAAAAAAAAATTGACTTTGGTAATATTTTTAACAAGGATAATGGACAATTAACTGTACGAGTATTTTCATAAAGTAACGTGAATTATGGTTTAATCTCAAATTTAACACGTTCCCTGCCGGACCGTTTTTTGAAGACTTTCCGTTCAGGCCGCGTGGGGCGTATGCGCCCCACGCTTTACACTTGTATTATTTTGTTTCTGGTGAATGCCTTACAATAAATAAAATGCCGCAAAAATCATAATTATCAAGGAAAAGTTGTATACGCCCCACGATTAAATGAAGGCATCAGCAGTAGTACTAAGATGCTCGTAATCGACTGCATATTGAATTTTTAAAAAATTCTTTATTTTACAATGATAATACCAAATGGCTTGAACGGAAAGTTCAGCGCGGGGTGCATACGCCCCACGCGGCAGGGAACCTGTTAATGCCATTAGTATCTTGCTTTAGAGAAGGGTTGTGACTTCCAGGTTTCCGATATTAAGAATTAATTTATTAAATATGCTCAATGTTAAGGTCTATTTCGAGGTAAACAGTGACTTTTGAGAGATCAAAATTTAACGATATTAATCTAAGTGATCTGTATAGTTAAAAGTAATTGATAAAAAGCTTTTTCTTTGTTATATTAATGAAATAAAAATATCTATCAATGGATTTTTTTTTTCAAAATAGATTTCTGATTTTCTTACATACTTAATAGCAAGTCTTCAAGAAAAAGAATTTCATTTGTGATGTTGATAGTGTTTCTAAATAACACCAACATTTCATTAGTCCATAATATGTTAATTTAAATACAATATATTATATTTTAATTAAGCATTAAATTATACGAACTCAACGAAGCTGTTTCGTTATAGCTCCACGATGATAGGTGAAATGCTGATCTACTTAAATTTTTCTGTATTAAAAGCATATTTTAAAGAAATTGTATGTTCTGTCACTAAAGAACGAGTTTTTAGATGGAGCAAAGTATATTTTATTTATTGAAAAGCCAACTTGGAGTTCAGGGTTCTAACGTTTATGTTCATTTTTCGCCTATCTCTACTCCATATTCTATTAGGAGAACATATTAGTTTGAGATATATTTCGAGAAAAAAATATTAGGTACAATTAGAAACTCTCTCGTTACTCTTTGATGTCTTATTCATGATAATGAATACAAGGGAAAAGTAAAATCAGATTAAAAAATACAAAATTGAAGTAAATGTTATTAAGGTATTCAAAACATTCACTTGTTTATCTTCTTATATATAAAAATGAATCGCTAAATGTTTTGATAAGCGCGAAACTCGAGAACGGCTGAACCGATTTGGCTGATTTCTTTTTTGTTGTGTTTGTTGAAGTCTGGGGAAGGTTATTACGGAGAGAAAATTTAAATAAATTGTCTGAAAAAGTCTAAAACAACACTTTTCTATATTCTCATACAAAAAATTCGTTATAAGTCATTTTGAACTTTAATACCATACCATAAAGTTTAAATGTTAGTGGACGGGTTCCGGGTAGGCAAAACAATCGAGTGACGTATAAATATTAATGTCAGTGTTTGTCAATTTTTATACATATAGCATTAAGGCCAGGTTCCTTCAAACAATTTAAATTAAAATTAACAATTAACATAAAAAAAATGTGACTTTGTTTTAGAGAAATAGGGCAGAACAAGGTCTGCCGGGACAGCTAGTCTATAATATAAAAATGAATCGCTAAATGTCTTGATAAGCGCGAAACTCGAGAACGGCTGAACCGATTTGGCTGATTTCTTTTTTGTTGTGTTTGTTGAAGCCTGGGGATGGTTATTACGGAGAGAAAAATTAAAAAAATTATCTGGAAAAATCTAAAGACGCCACTTTTCTATATTCTCATACAAAAGATTTGTTATAAGTCAATTTGAACTTTAACACCATACATAAAGTTTAAATGTTAGTGGACGAGTTCCGGGAAGGCAAAACAATTATTGAGTGACGTATAAATATTTGTCAATTTTTATACATATAGCATTAAGGCCTGGTTCCTTCAAACAATTTTCAAAAAAATCTGACGGGGAAGCTATTAACATTAAAAAAAACAATGTGACTTTGTTTTAGAGAAATAGGGCAGAACAAGGTCTGCCGGGACAGCTAGTTCACAATAAAAATTGTTGTCCACAGCAATAGACTAGAATACTATGCGTTCATATTCTCACTTTCTTATGATTTAGGAACATGAATAGAAACTTATTTGTTAAACAAGTGTGTTCTATCATCGACCTCGTCTTCACATTCGACCGGGTGTGATGGAAGTCAAACGTTTACTTGTAGTTATAAAAAATGTAGGAAGTATAAAGGAAGTTGACGTATAAATCTGGTGTTTAATTTTGTAAATACCACACATAAAATAAAATAATAAAAGCTTTATTATGATTTTTACAAGTATAAGAGATACATTTGTAGTAGTGACAATGTAATAAATTTAAATATATGAATACATTGTTGTTTGAATAACTTAATAACTTCCGGGATGAACAATTTTCTTTATAATTTTCAGTTTTCATATATATTAATATATTGACTACATGTTTTGTTGCAGAATCTGTAATTACCAAAAAATATTAATACAATTTTATTCATAAAAAGGACTGCAAATAACAATAATTTCTCATATATTACTATGCTTACCCTAGTTACGTACGTTTGCCTTTTTATTAATATTATTTACGGTTTTGGTTTTTCGAGTGATGCTTTGGTTTTTCGGTTATAGTCGGTTTCTTTTGTCCTTGAAAATAAATATTTATTAGAATAATTTAAAAATTAATTATTAACACAATCATATGATACAGGATATATTCAGAGTCAATTTTCTAAGAAATAATGCTTAATACAATTACTCATTTAGTTTGTAACCTAGTTACAATTTACGATTACATTAGAAATTAAGACCTGTTAAAATAAAAATGCAGTGCTTGTAAAATGTACTATATAATTTTTTAAATAGCTAATAAATCGAACACAACTCTTTCTAGCATAAGCGTATTCAAGGAAACGGAAACTGAATAAACATTGACAGCTTACAGTGTTGCTCACATTGGAAGTGGGGCGAGTTTTGGTTTCCATTTTACCAACATTATTTATTATGTTAAAATGTAATTTAACAAAGACCAGCCTTATAATAAAACGCCCACTAAATACATGTCCAAAGCACGTAGGGAATTATCTCGATCACTTTATTTTCTTTGATACAATGATGATAGACTGAGATATAACATGAGTCAATAAATTATAAAGTGTGACCATTGTAAAGTGAAATACGAGTATATACTTACCCTTTGGTGTGGTTGATATTATTTTCTTAGTAGTTCCTTTATCTAAACATTAATGTTTGGATTAAAATTATTTTTTTACCTTATATCTTTATAATATTTTATTAAATACTTACCCTTCGATGTTGCTTTAGCAGTAATATTTTTTCCTAATTTTTTAAAGAAAATATAAATACATTAGTTAAATAATAAAGCCAATTAAAAACATTTCAATGTCTCATATACCTTTAGTTGATGTAGTAGATCTTGGTTTTGCTGTAGTTAAAATGCCTGAATAATAACAGATAGTTAATAAAATATTGTTGTATATAATATTTTGTCTTTCGGTTACTTAATTTAAATTATAGTATATTAATTAAATGTTGTAGTATGGAATTCCTATTTTAAGAAGAATATAGAGATATAAGAATATATAAACTTATACGGAAATCTAGTGTAAATTTTTGTTTTACCTTTCCATGTGGTAGATTTGTGTTTGGAAGGAGTGGTCCCTGAACAAGTGAAAAAGATTTTAATAAAGGTTGCTTCCATCTGTTGAGTACATTGATATTAGATATAAAAAATAAAACTTTTATACCTGCTGATAACCATGTAGTCGTAAGTAAAGTTTAAAAAAACACCCTTTACTTTAACTCTCTTATGAATCATAAATTGCATACAAAATTAACATTAATGCTGATAATTATATTAATGATAATACAAAATTAATAGTGCTTAAAAGCGTCTTAAAACTTAAGGTGCGTTTCTTAAACGAAGAATTAAACTTAAAGGTAGACCCTTAAAAGATTTCTAATATTTTAGTTTATAAATTATCAAGGTTAATGATGAAAAACTAGGTCCGGAAATTTTCGAATTACCTTTACACAATTGGCTAATTTAAAAAGGCATTTTACAAAAACTACCCAATGTTTTAATTATACGTGAATAACTAACTCTTGACAGAGTATTGGATGTAGTTTTAACGACTGTAGTATTTGCTATAATTACAACTATTTACATTTTATTCACATTCAAATAGACAGAGCGGAATAACATTTCTTAAATATTATACCATGAAATATTATAGTTACCTTTTGGAATTACGGTTTGCCTTAGTGTTGCTGTTGATGTTTTTCCTTAACATAGATGAGTATATTAATTATATTACAATAAATATATTTATTTTGATATCTCTATTAAGACTATCTCAAATCTTTAATTTTGTTTATTTTGTCTAACTTATTTAAAAGGAAACACACAGCAGTAAAATGTCGTTAATATTTCTTCAATTCTGATAGGACTATAATCACTGATACAAAATTACTAACTTTTCATATATATGAAAACATTCACACACGTATTAATTACTTTTCTGTACCTTTAGTTGTTGTGGTAGCTTTAGGTTTAGTCGTGGTGGGTGCCTTTCCTAAACAAACAATTCTAATTTAAAAGCACATCATAATATAAAGTACTGTTACAAAATAAACAGTCACAAATGACTTTATATACGTGAATACCTCTTTCAAGAGTATTGGATGAAGTTTTATGACTGTAGATATTGCTACAATTGCAACTGTTTACATTTCATTCATATTCAAATAAACACAGCGGAATAAAATTTCATAAATATTATAGTTACCTTTTGGAATTACTGTTTCCCTTAGTTTTGCTGTAGATGTTTTTCCTTAACGGAGTTGATGAGTTGAGTTTTTTAATTATATTACAATAAATATATTTATTTTGATATATCTATTAAGACTACCTTAAATTTTTTTTTTTTTTGTCTAACTTATTGAAAAGGAAGCAATTACTGATACATAATTACTAACTTTTCGTATATAAATCAAAACATTCAAATACGTGTTAATTATTTTTCTGTACCTTTAATTGTTGTGGTAGCTTTAGATGTAGTTGTGGGGGTTGCCTTTCCTAAACAATTTATTATATTTTAAAAGCAAATCAAATTTAAACGTATTTTTACAAAATAAACAGTCACAAATGATTTATCAATACCTTTCAAGGACGACGTTGATTTCGGTTTTGATGTTGTTGTAATAACAAAATCAAACATTGCCTTTACTTGTAGTTAAACAAACTTAAAAAATTAAATGTAAATCAGGTACGGTAAATAAAATACCTTTAGTTGTTGTCGTAGATTTAGATTGTTTAGGTGAGCTACTAGCTAAACAAAGAAAAATTACAATTTAAAATATTTTTTCTATTTAATATTACTTTATGTGAAGATATTATTTAAAAGAGTTACAAATTGGCTTATAATACTAAATTAATGCTTAATTTATTATATATTAATTTAGCTAAAATTTGTTAAACTATAAACACCTCATTTACATCTGTCAAAAAAATTGTGTTATATTATTTTGATTATGATTATCTTCTAAAAGTCGTTATTAATTACCCCAGTAACCTTTAGTTGTTGCTGGTTGTTTTGTGGAAGCATTTGAGTCTGTAACAAAATAAAAACTTTATATAAGAATATTATAGCGTTGTGTTGAGCCAAAGATAAACTATACGTATAAGCATGATAAGTGCAACATTAATAAGCAATAAAATATTTATTTAACGACACTCTTACGGATTTTAATCAAAACATTGTCCAGCGCTAATAAGAAATAACTAAGTATAATAATATAACGTCTATTATTGCATTTCTACACAATGGTTAAAAAAATTAAACTTGATTGCGCAATAATGGTAATTTTTAATAAATTGTAGTAATAAACATTTAAGTATATTTCGAACATGTTACAGAAGGACATTTTATACACTCGTAAGCATCAACATCTATTTGCTTGTGTATTTGCTTCTTAATATCTTAATTTACTTACAATTTAGAGAACTTACCAATTTCACCGTCACCTTCTTCATCATTCTTGTCTATATCATTGTCATAATTACTACACGGGCAATCATCATCGTCATCTTTATTATGTTTATGTCTATTTGCTTTGCAGGACCACTCATGTTTCTTTTTCTCTTTTTCTTTGTTATCTCTATCAGTTTCTTCACAT
This sequence comes from Automeris io, assembly GCA_036320925.1. Classification (NCBI taxonomy): domain Eukaryota; kingdom Metazoa; phylum Arthropoda; class Insecta; order Lepidoptera; family Saturniidae; genus Automeris; species Automeris io. The sequence continues at coordinate 11,512,346 of JAUDJH010000008.1, read as the reverse complement.
CCACAGGATACATCATCACCAGAATCAATTTCTACGTCAAATTAATTATGTGTCAAATAAGTATTAAACTATGCTGTTTGTTATATCAATATCATGTTTATTATTTAACATTTACAAAGTAAGTTTTGAAAATGTTAGGATTCAGTATATAAATATTCAAAGTACACGATAGCAAAATTGGCTGAAGGGAACATATTGTGAAATATATTTTTAAAAAATGTAGTCTGCTTAATATGGCATTAATTTTCCTATTGATATTATTGTTTAGATTTATTACAAGACTCTGCTAAACAACGTTTATGAATGTTCACTAGAGTAGTCCCGGACTTGAGTCACTATAATTTAGATAGCAACATTTGGGCATAGAGTGATTTTGATAACCTAAAATATTAAAATAATAATTTTATTTTTCCTTTTTATACTCAATTTTGAGCATTTGACCACTTTACAACTTACCTTTTTCATCTTCATTGTCATTGTAATCATCGTCTTCGTCATCATCTTCGTTATTATCTTTATCTTCATTTTTATTCCATCCGTCACCTTTATTTTCATTTTTATTATTTTTGTCACTTTCTTCCCCATTGTTATCTTCAATATCATCATCATCATCATCATTATTATTGTTTACAGCTACTGTTGTAGTACTTGTTTCTCCTGTGTTTTTTGGTGTTTTTGAGGACTCTGAGATTACACAACGTTACATAACTTTACTAAACACACATTTATTTTATGTTTAACAAAATTTGTGATGGTATATTACTGGCAGACCAAACTACGGTGATGATTTTAAAATTATTCGGGTAAAAGTAAATATATGACAAAATATTATAATAATGTGATCATTGATTAATTTTGTATTATTATATTTTTAGCATTATTACTTTAGTTCAATCTATACGACAATTGCATTTTTAATATCAGCGTACTAATTTGTTTTGTTTCTAAAATAAATATAAAAATAATATAAAATGAAAAAAAAAATATATATATATTACCGTTATCTTTCTCGCCGTCATCGTCTTTAGGTGTTACAGTAGTAGATTCAGGCCATTGATCTGTTTTAAGACAAAATATATTTAAGATTACTCATAGATATATTTGAAAACTATAAAAAAACCATTTCGACCACGTTAATTATATTTTAATCAACACTATCTATTCATACAAGAATATATCTTTTTTTTCTAGATTTGGTCTAGTCTTGGATTCATCTTTAATATAAGTAAAACGTAACGGATCGCAACGTTTTTTAAGCTTTTATGAGATTTTCTTTACAGGCTCAATGGCTCAAAATAAGTCATCTGCCTACAAAACGAGTTCTTACAAAAGGTATATTATATTATTACATTTAAAGAAATATAATTATACTCAATAAGCAGTCTTGGATTCTGTACTATTTTTAAAACAATAAGAATGTATTTGCTTATATAGTACATGGTAAAATTCGCCTTAAGATTTGTTACTTTGTTTACAATTTATAAGCGAACGTATAGATAAAAAGAGTAACTTCAATTTATACATATTAGTTATATAAAAATACATTTTCCAAATATTAATATTTATTTGTATATTTTACAGGTTGAAATACACAACTGCTATATTTTTTTAATTACAAAAATGTTATCAGAAACCTATAGAGCGTAATGGTTTGTAGTATAGCCATGAGATATATTAGATCCCTGTGTTTAATTTTTTAAAACGGATACTTCAATTAGAATTTCGGAATGCAATTACCCTCTGTCCGACATATATTCTAACAATTTTGGTCCGACGGATGGTGTCTGGCCAGATCCCTATATATTAACATGTATTTCTTTGTATTTTGGTGCGAATTAGTGGTGCAAAATTCATTTAAATTTAAACAAGGTATATATTTTAAGTCAATATATTTATTAAACGTCGAAGTATAAGAAGATAATGCTTTTTATGGGATGCACGCCATTACTCAAAAGGGATATATCGTGACCAGTAGCGTTCGTTCTATAGATGCATAAAAGCATTGCATGCCCTTACGACAAATAAGTCTTGACTAACTCGCTTAAAGTTAAACAAAAAAGGGAACCATTTATATTCAAATCTATTCTATATTCACGCCATATATATTTTCTACGAAAGCAATATAATATTTACTATCATAATAAAATAAATTAATTAATTACGCGAACTCTGCCTATCCTGTCCAAATACCCTATGCACGTCACCGAGCGTGACAATATATTACTTATTATTATTATATATATATATAACGTACAACAAAGAATGTTTTATAACTTAACTAACCTGTTTGAGATGAATTATCTGAAGAAGATTCCCATGAATGGTGCTTATTTCGTAAATGATGGTTATGATGGATTGCTGAAATTTGAAAATGCATTGTATTTTTTTTAATAATTATTCTCGGGTAAATTGTCCATCCGTTTATTAAAGTTAGAGTAAAGACAATATTGTTTTTGTAAATTATAGTGGTACGAACATGCAATAAATATAGAACTAAGATAAAAACAACATTGTTATGAGGTACAGCTTCAGTAACCGGCTGAAAAAGAATAACCAAATACTTATTTTTCATTTAATTTTTTGTAATTTGTAAAAGTACCTTAATATTGGGTAAAAGTTTTTAATTGCACTTTGACTTATTTTAGCTTTGCCACCGTTTATTCTTTAAATTAATTATCTTGTTATAGCATAAAAATGTCAATTGAAGTCGTAATAAAAGCAAAGAAGTATTACAAGTATTAACTACAAGTACAAGTTTACTTGAAGATACCAAATGCCATACCTGTAGAAGAAATAATTAAAAATGCGTTGGTTAATACGGTTAGACAAACAAGTTGTTTCCACATTGTTACAACTAAACTATTCTTATTAGGTCTTGCTACAACTCACCTTATATATTCACTATTTTTAGTATAAAGTAAATAAACATGAATAGTAATGAATAAATTATTGTTAACCGATAACACAATATACAAATACCGCACTAATAACTGTACATATAAATTTAAAGGCACAAGGTAACTTCATTCATTAGGTTAGGGCTATTTCATATGTATAACAAAAGCGTTAGAGTTTATTTTTAAAAAGGTATACTTTGAAATAATATGGTAAATTTCCTTTATGATCTTCTTAATATTTTCTACAATATTTTATATTTCTAAAATAGGACATACAATTCTATAAATGTATAAATATAGAAAAATTTCGTCTCACAGTCTCGAGCTATATTACGGGGTAAATCTATTTTTTAAAGCTACTAACTTACTAAGATATTTTTAATATATAACTAATATTCAGAGTAAACGTCGGGATGCCGATAAATATTTATACTTCTTACAAAAACATATTTTATGTTAAAAATTGTTATTTGGTTGTTGTTTGTTTTTTTGTTATCTCCTGAAGGAGCTCCTTCAAAGCTTATTGGAATTGAAAGAAGCTGACAACACGCACTTCATGTACGGGCTAGGCAAGTAGCCTAGTCACATGATAGTTATATTAATGTAGCTAAATCGACCAGTACCGTCAATTTCCCTTTTTTTTTTCTTTATTTTTAAAGGACTTTTGTTCTTTTGAACATGTCAGCCCCATCGTACCTTAACCTAAAAATACAAAGAAATATTAAAACTAACAAAAAAATAATTATAAACTATTTATACATGTTCCACAACATTCCAGCGGCACCAGAGGTTGGTTCCGCTAGAATGCTGTGAAACATAACTTCCCTTGCAAATTACATTAATAGTAAGATTACTAAAAGAGTGAAATTTACTTCCCCATACCAAATTTTCACATTCTTGTGATTTGGGAGTCTTTAAGAGAAGAGTGAATAAGTATTTGTCGCGCAAGCGCCTTCTATCTTTCCTAATATTACCCCAGGTGTGATCAAGGTCAAACGTTTGCGTATAGATAATAAAGAAAAAGTTGTAGGGGCAGTTTAACTGTCTCGTTAGTAATGCTAGTGGCTATGTCTATAATAGGAAATGGAGACAAACACATAGAGGATTGCAATATCCATCAGGGTTGATAGAGGACATAACAGTATACCCCAAGGAAGCACCGAATAAATTGTGCCGCCTACATTTGCCCCTATTAAGTTCTCCTCTGTCTGTAGAGCTTCCAACCGACCACAAACAGCCCAGCCAGTCTGAAAAACTCTAAATCGCCTCTGCGCTTCGGTAGGACGCTGTAGAAGTAACCTTAGCAACTGGAGTTACATTAATGGTGAGAATGGCACGTGAGGATACGGGGCTTCTTGACTCATGTTACATTGACTCTCGTGCACCTCAAGCACTGCCACCTTCTCTTACTCTGGTTCCAGACTTACGCCGTGACGTCATAGCGCAAATTCATGCCGCGAATTCCTTGTGATCTGAAGGATTATCCACATTCAGAAATTTCACACAATCATGTTCAATCATCGTACTGAATAGATGTTTCAGTTTTGGCAACTTTAAGATGGTTTTTGCAGTTCTTAATTACAATTAGGGTTATTGAAGATATAAAACAAAATAAAAACAATAGACAAATTAAATTTGGTTGGTTTTCGTTTTTTTTTTCTTTTTTTTAATACATTTTGCTTAACTTACATACAGACTTAATATATATATCAATACATGTAACATATAATCAGCGATAACTTTAGTAAAAAAGTCGAAAATGTGTGTAATGTTAATTCCCTTTTGTACTTTTCTACTAGCGTTATCTCTGATCGAGTGTTACTTTGTCAATGCCATCAGTTGACTAGAGACCTAAAGGCCTGCCGTCGTGGTATATTTAAGCCAGCATGTAGACGGTAACTGTCTTTGATCTTCCCGAGGATATGCGACTTTCGTAAGCAATGATTTGATATGTGATTTTGTGTTTATATATTAATAAAAATTTCTTTACTCTATTTTCATTAAAATATTTATTATTTTTTCATTTAAGTGCATTCTACTTTATTTGTGTTTGTACATGAAATTAAGTGTATTTGATTAGGTTTTAGACTAGTTTATTAGCTTTTTATTGTTAATTAAATTAAAGGTGTCTGTAACATAAGCTAATTACAGTAATATATAACAGAAGCTGTTTTTATAAATTACCATACAGTAATGCTATTCCCGAGACGCATAATAAATGATTTCTGCTGTACATATACAATATTAGAAGAAAATGTTTTTAAATTCATTATAATAACGACTCTCTGTCCAATGTATACGGAAGGGTGTACCACATTTTCTCATAAATTCATAGAATTTGCATGAAAACTTAAGAAACACATACACGTTTCGCTCTTAATGGCTGAACTATTTAAATCGCCCGCAGTATCTTTTCAATTCCATCCCAAGCAGTGAATTCAAAAATTATGATTAAAATATTATAATTCTCATAATAAATAGGAAAGAATATAGTTTCTTAATGTTACAATGCACAGTGCAAGCATAGATAATTAAAAATAATTTAAAATTAAGTTAGTTATGAAAGTTACTGTAAGTAACTATACGTGAATTTTTCAATTAACAACTATGTTTATCCTAAGATGAGTTAGCAAAATTATCTAGTTCTCTTTATATGTACTGTTTGACACTATGTAGTTAAAAATAAAAAAAAGGTATATTTAAAGACAAACATTAATACAAAACAATTATAGCCATGCTAACGGTGTTATCTATGACTAAACTGTGGTGGTATTTTATTCAAACTGTTCAAAGAATGCAGCAATTTAGTTTTAAAGTTTACTGTCTTAAGCCATTCTAAGCATACATACTTTTATATAAAATATTAATTACTATGATATAATATAATGCTATAATTATTCGTTACACACACCTTAACATTGATAACACCTGTGTTTAAGTTGATGTAACTTATCTCGGTCTACGTATGAACATAGTAGAATAATTTAGACAATTTGTTATAGTATAGGTTCTATTAGTACCAGCTACTCTCATGATTGATTTTCCGCTTTGGTTCTTACAGTGCGATGGTACCATTAGCCTCTTGTGTTTACGCCGAAGCTTTACTTTTATGATGAAAAAAGGAACATCGAATTAAATCTCGCTATACCGTATTATCGTAATTTGAAAATCATATTATTTTTTATTCGAACAAAAAAAATCAGACATTTATTTGGGTTGGCACTTATCATTAGAACGGCTTGCACTAACAATTTAAGTCAAGTTAATCTTATATAAAACGCTATTTAGCTTTAAACTATACTTATTGTCTTGCAAGGAAATATTATCCAATTTTAACAACTGTTTGATTTAAGTACCTCAATAATGTATTGAGGTCGAATTAAACCTCTTCAATTAAATAGCGTATTATACTAGCGTTAACTAGATTTAATTTGTTGGTGCAAGTTGCTTTAACCTTAAATCACCTACAGAAATATTTTCCCATAATATAAAAGTTACAACAGAATCATATATAAAAATTCTACTTGTGATATGTGGCAAACGGAGACGCCGTGGTATTATTAGATTTTAACAACATTTTTTGACAAGGATTTTTTTAACTTTGTCCTTAAGGTTTTCTCTTAGTACCTTTAAAGTAAAACCATTACTAACCAAAATTATCAAAATTTACATAAGAACGTATTTGAAAAACCAGCCAGGTACGAGTTAGATTTTTCTACATAAGGTTTCGTATAAATAGACTTACAACGGACTGACTATTTAATTCTAATTCCAATTCGAGTCTTTCACGCGTTCTCGAGAAAAATGATCTTGACTGCAGGCAGTCAGAAAATGTAGTGGTTCTATAATAGTTCCTATGTCCTTTTGAATTCTGGAACCCAAAAGACACACTGTTTTTTTAATACAATCTAGAATCTCATGTTAGTTTACGTAATTAAGACCGAAGTTTAGATAACATTGTAATAAAAATGTTCCTAATATACTTCTTATTTATTTAATACTATTTAAAGATATTTAAAAAAAAATACACAATTCATTGAAATATTTAGTAATGTTTAGATGAGATTTGTAAAACGTTAAAATCATATAAGGAATAGATTTTTTAGTATTATCTATCTGCCCACGGTAGAAAAATAACTACAAAAAAATGAAAATCGTTCTTAATCCTTTATTATATTACTAGGGCAGCTAGTAGCACTATGAAATATGGTTAAACTACCCCAAAAGCTAATGGACAGTTTTAGAAACGGTTTTTATATTTTAAAACGCTTTTAAATGTTAATGAATCATAAATTGCATACAAAGACTCCTTCGTGCTTAAAAGTATTTTAAAATAATAAAAAAACGCTTCTAAAACTGGTGTAATTTATATTAATTCCGCCAAATCCCAATCAATTTTTATAAATCAAATTTAACAGAAATTGAAATTTTAATTTGGATGAGTGTAGCCTCAAGCAAAAACAAGTAAAATAATAACCGATACATCTAGATTTCATTTAACTCTGTGTAAAAGTCTTCAACGTCAAAAGCATTGTTACCGCTCCAATATACGAGCCCTTTGTACGCGCGTTATACTAATCCTCATAGATTACGTTTTGATTAAATTTTATTGTAATAGACCTTTGCATTAACTGTTGGACGATACCTAATCTTTATTAGAGATCAAAGTGCATAAATCTAATCATATAACGGATTCTACTTAAAAAATATAAATTTCAATATAAGTTACAGATGCAAAGTTTCAAGAAATAATAAAAATCGCGCATACTGGACACATTTTTTTCTAAAAGTATTTAAAGTTTTTAACGTTAAAAAGCAGTTAAACACCATAAAGTCCATCGAGTCACAAATACGTTTATACGTTTATATAGATACATCATAATAAACAATAATAATTCATAAAATAGCAATCATAATACGAGCTCCGTATGCATAGCTCGCGGTCGATCGAGAAAAGTCACACTATTCTACTTCCTACCGTCCACCGCGGCCGGTGCGCAAGCGATCCGTATAAACATTACGGCGTCCGCGAGAGTGGGCCGGCAGAGTGCACGCTACAAGATTTTTTTATAGTTATTGTTTTTTTTACAATTATATGTGACTAACATAATCTAGTAAATGAAATATAATCATAATTATGTTATTTATTTTTACGATAATCCACTAGTTAGTCAAATAGTGTCTTCTAGATACTACTGGTTGCTTGTGTATTAGATCGGGACTTCGCCCAGCACACACTCGCAATGTCCGACGTGGGACAGCGAACGACGGCACTTGGTCCAGAGGATCAAACAGATACTCTATCCTGCCGACAATGGTGTCAACCATACTAGCAGGGCATTAAAGCTAAAGGGTCGAAGTCTCCATCCACGTGGATATCAAGCGCAAGAAGGAGGCCTCAGAGCAGGAGCAGCAGAAGGACAATGCCGCCCGAAGACGAAAGCATTGAGGCGCCGACATTCGCTCTGACGCATCAATTTCAGTCGACCGTTCAATATATGAGTCTGGTGTCTTTTGGGTCATGACCGCCCAGGATGAGGTCCTGAATAATGGGTTAACGACACTCAAGATGTTGGCGAAACGTCATCAAAACTTGACTCATTCTGTCTAAATTCATCGTGTAATGTCGAAGAAGGCTGCGTCTCCTACTCTCCGTTTCTGAGGAAAGTCGTACCCGGAGTGCGCGGCGCGGCAGGCTTGTGAAGAATTGAATGCAGGAGTGGTCCACGTTAACGGGTGGAAGTAGTTACCATTGGGTTTCTAGTAGGTACAGTTCCGCCAAACCTCGACTGTCATCCCCTTTATGTGAGGCCGGACAGAAGTTCCTTTTTTTTGTATCCCGGGGGAAAATCCTGCATAGGGCCATCAGGGACGCTGTAAGGGCAGTGATCCCGGTTTGCCAGACTCCTACTGACTAAAAATCCCCGGGGCGTCCCTCTGAATGCTCTACCCTGGTCTGGGAAACCAAATTCATCCAGACAACCAGGGAACAACAAGCCTTGTTGAGGCTACCTCTCTGAGAGGGGTAGAAGTGGAGAGATGTTCCTATGAGGATTTTCCCCGAGTATTAAAAGACGATGGTGCATTCGTTTTATAAGAGTTAAAGGTTTCCTCTACTGAAATTAATATTCTGTAACAGCTATATTGAAGAAAACGATCAATGCAAAAATTACGATATCTACGTCAAGTAGCATACAAAAAGGGTACACCCAAACGATTACTATAATAGGTACCCGTCTTGCCGATTCGATCATAACAGTATTAAGAAAAGATTGACTATTAAAGCAAATACTTTTATCCTTTATTATTATAACGTTTTTTGTTACGGCCGTTTGGGCCAAGTTTATAATGGCTTGTTACTGACAACGCTATTTTTATCATTCCAATTACTTTATAGTTTATATCACAAAGTTTATACAATATAATCAGAACAAGAACATATTTATCGTAAAATGCTTCATGTTGTAAAGACTTAAAAAAATGACAGTAATTTGTCTATTTTATCTTTCTAGAACAAGTATAATAAAGATAAATATACAGTTAAGTAATAAATAAAGCCCTATTTTGTGAGGAAGGCACTAATGTTATCACATAATAGAATCATTTATTCTCTTACCTGTTCAAATTTGTAAGTATGTATATTTAAAAAAAATGCATTTTCTTGCTAAATACTCAAATATTTAGCTAGGAAAAATTTAAAGAATCTAAAAAGCAATATTTTTGTACAAATGATAATCCTATCAAGATAGTAATCTGTATTTTGTAATTTCCAAATTAAAATTTTAATATGAGGCTGCTCTTTAAGGATATGATCAATGGATTTAAAAAGTTTTGAATCTTTTTACACTTATCTATTATCATCTCTGCTCTCGTTGTAATAAGGTCTTTAACGTGATGGTATTTATTTTATTTAGTAAACAGTTTTATAAAATACGGATTATTATAAATGTGGAGTGAAAATACGAATATAATAAGAATTTATAGAATAAGACAATAGTTTATCACAGACGATAAATTCGGTACGTAATAGCAATTTTGTGCTCGTTCGAACAGCATTATATCACGAAAAACGGCATCGTGTAAAGGACATTGATGCATGGCATTGAGAAAATAACAAACCAGGATCGTAAAAACAAGCTGTAATGGTGAAAAAGTAGTTAAGCCAAACAATGTATCACGACGCGACGGTTACCTGGCACAATACGCGAGCTTTTCAATAGCTCGATATCCTTATAGGTGCTTTCCCCAATTTTAACTTTTTTTTTAAACTTTAGTAGGCAGTCAGTTTGGCGGCCCATATGAGGGTAAGTGGTCATCGTTACCCATGCAGAACAGCAACACAAGGAGCACTGCTATTGCGTTGCCAACCAAGACAAACACATTTACTGCCTTTTTGAAAAACCTCATGTTATAAATCTGGGGAAAAACTGTATCAGGCACCCCATTCCATAACTCTAAAGTGTGCGATAAAATTGTTCTAGAGAACCGCTGCGTTATCACTGTTGTATGTAGCTATAGAGTGTGAGGATATGTCGACGCAACGGCCCACGGCGGAGGGTACGAGTTTGAAATGGCGCTAGAGGTACTGGGTTCAATAGTTCTCATACTTCATTATTACCCATCTAACTTGATATTTAAAACACAGCGCTTTAAATATTATATCACAAATAGTAATTTATGACTTATACAAGAAATAAACTTTCTTTTCTAATTATAATTAATAAGATTCTTACGGGGAAAACTGACCTGTAATATTTAAGTGTGACGTTTTGCATTACTATGCGAGAGTCACAGCAACTCTTTATCTTTCTTTTTAACTATGTGAGTTTAGTCCTGTTTTACTAGAAAAATCAGTATTTCGTCGAACGTGTAAAATCCACTAAACGCCCAGAGTTAGCCAAATAGTTATTTAAAGCTGTATATCACGGTCAAAGTGTTACAAATAATGAATTACTCTAGTTTTCACTTAGACGACCGTTGTCAGAGACCAGCTGCGAACTATCAGACTTCGCACAGCAATTGAAACTTCTTAACAAATTGACCAACATACTGCTATTAATAACATTTAATATTCTAAAAATGGCGATTATCTTCCCTACTGGATACAGCCAGCTAACACCAAAAGGGATGTAGAATGTTTTTATTATTATTAATTAGATAGGCTATGGACATGTCTATATTTGACGATTATCTGACAGTCTACCATAACAATGCGTCGCTATAACATAGTTTCCTCATCATCCACAGACCGTTCCAGCCCATTGAAGAACACTGCTCCCTCGTACTGCGCGCCACCGTTCTCGATACTGTGCCAATAGCATATCGTCAGCTCAACTCGCAACCAGATTTCCTATGATTCGCTTCTTCAGTATACCAAAAGTATAGTGAAATCATTTTTTTCTAATAGTGTGTAGATTGTGAGTGTTTTTAGCGATGATTAAAGGAAATCTGTTCAGTTGTTTAGGTGTGATTATATTGTTTGGAATTTGATGTCGCATTCAATGGAACTTGTGATGGAGTTCAGTGTAGACACGTTACTGGCCCGGAATGTACTTTATTGCCCGGTTTCTCTTTTTACAGCCTCGGTCTCACTCCGCAGGTGTACAAGCAGATGCGTTAGCGGCAATTCATAGCAATTATTTATACATAACAATTGGTCACCGTGATAGATTGATAATTGCGTACTTGCTAAAATGATCTTAAGCTTTAGAAATCGTTGACAAAGGAACGCAATCAACAACAGCAATTCCCAAGCGTAGTAAACCCAAACGCATTAAAATAAAAGTACAATAGACAAGTTTTGTTTATCTGCAGTTGTATAAAGATCATCAACTGGTTTCCCGTTATTATAGGCATATAAATAATTTCTGCTGGTCTGATCGATTCTAAATTTATTATCCTGTTACTTCAATGATATTATAATATAATAACATGGTAACTTTGATTTGATGTTGTAGTAATATCAGAATTTAGCAAGACACTCAACTTTTCATAGATTTACATCAGAAATGTCGTGCCTGAGTTCATTGGAATGGTACAATGAATAGATTACAGATAAACAGAAAGTAATCGAGCCGGGAGAGTATATTATACATTTTTTATATAATGTTAATGTCATATTTTTTTTATAAATATGACATAAGGGACATTTCATTTCTTTACTATTAAAAAGAAACGAAGTCGTTCTACAAAGTTACTGGCAAAACGCCTTAAGAGTTTTCAATAAACAGAGTCCCTGTAGTTGTAGTTTACTATATAAATTATGTCATTCCATTCTGCCTTTGGATTTTGTGTAAAATATGAATCTGAAGGGTTACATATAAATACGTATTAAGTGTATTTATATTTGCTTCTCTAACTGAAATGTTGTGTATTTATAATACAAAAGCTTCGAGGAACTTTCTTAGAAAAGCGGTTATAACAAGGGTAAATTGCGACAAATGTGTATATATGACTTGTCCTGAGGCCAGACGACCCTTCATAACGGACAACATATTCATGGATCAATATAGGCGCCTATATGTCATGCGAACAAAACACAAACAAGTCCCAAAAGTTTATATGTAATGAATAATGACAGACGAATATGTAACTTTATTCATCGTGAATATAAAATCAAAATAAATATCAACGCGTTGTGTCTATACCAGAGGCATAAGGCAATATATATTTTCTGAAGAACTATTCTATTATTGAAGTAGGCTTTTCATGGAGCTCAGGAATCGGTTACATGTAGTGTTAGACGCCCTTTAGCAAGAGCTTCATTAGGAAAGGTCTATGTCCAGTGTTAACCTAAAGCTGTTTACATAAAGTTTGTATCTTCTGCCCAATGAGAGCAACGGTGCATTTGATCACCATTTTCAAGATTGTATGCATTCGATTTATAACATAATGGTTTTTATATTGAATCGACAACGTGACTGTACCGCAGCTGATAGAAAGTACCGTACAGTGCAGTGTAGTTCTAGATTGGTAGCAACCGCCAAAGGGTATTCCATTACCAGTTGCCATCGTTCAGTTGATTCACATGATGATGTCCTAGCCAGTTTCGGCCACGGCGACTGTTTCAACACCGGTTAAGAAATTCGAGATCCAGTTTTCGGAAACAGTCAATTGCGCAGGAGATATTTAAGTGCATAACTGGACGTGCAGCCAGAAAAGCACTCTCTCGTCCGAGCTCCCTCGGGCCCGATGGAAAGGAGAACCAGTACGATCGGGAGGGTGCGGGATGCGGGTTTGGTCGAGTTTTCCCTTCTCTAAACACCTGGTTGAATTGCGGTGTTCAAGAGATACCTTAGTCGCCTTTTACGACACCTCAGCAAGAAGAGGGGGGTGCTATTCTATTCTGCCGGCAGCCACCACGGCGTAACACAACGCCACACGCCACGGTGATCCACATATGCCGCGTCTGAAGACCAATATACGACAGACCGAAGCGAGTACTATTACGGATTTACACTTGTGTATTTACTATGTCACGACACAGTTTAGGCGATCGCCCTGTCACATTTCGGGGCTGAAGTCCCCGAAATTTGTCCCGATTTCTTTCTTTCTTTTTAAAGTTAATAATATGTTAGTAGTACATTTTTGTTGTAATCTTATAAGGCTTAATTAGGCATCAACCACAATACGGGTTGGCAAAATTTTGCCATCTTTTGTAATAAAAATAAGTCATTAAAGTTTTAAACAACTTTTAGTATACCAAGCAGTAATCAAACAATGTGTGTATCATTTGGGCGGACGCCGCAAGTAACTTATTACTCGGGTGTCACTTTGGACAACCGTTGTCAGCGGGCAGCTGGGCCTCGTCACCCTTCTCGGAGTGAAAGCAATTTGATGCTGTTCTCCTGCTGACGGATGATTAGCCCGCTTCACGAGGCTTTCTACCGACCTTTTAAGTCTAAAAATGTTAATACATTTTTCATGTTACTTAGTCGCAGGAGGTCTGTTTACACGATAAAAATAAGGTATTTTCTCTAATATTCAAATTAAGGTGAAAGCGTACAATTAGTGTAAAGAAAATAGAACATAATTCATTTTAAACAATCTGCAGCAAGGTAAAGCGTAATCTGCTTGTTTTAACTAAGTGGCGCTGTTTCTGCGTAGTTATTATATCCACAAGTTATACGAAGTAAAAAAAAATACGATAAAACAAGAAGAGCGTAAATAAGCTTACGAAAGTAGAAAAAATATTTTTTTTCCAACATTTATTTATAATTGTTTTGTATCCTTTTTTACATTGGCTCGACAAAGTAACTATTACGTATTTAATAGAAAGTACACTGTGGGACAAAAACGGCAAAAACTCATTACCAGTCGCCTTTGTAATATTGACCCACGTATACTACGACAGACGGTCTCTAGGTATATAAACAACTGGAGGTATATACTGATTCGCGACTGAAAACCGACAGGCTCAAGCGAGCCACTATGACGATCACTATGACCAGTACATAGTAAATAAAATATGTAAGCAACCATACAGTAAACATTAGGTAGGTCTTTTATGTAGTCGCATACTAGACTCTGCAGTTCTCCAAGACGTTCGAAAATTTACAGCTCAACATTATTCTACAGACACAAGCGATCTATATCGTGCAGATAACTGTATAATGTACTGGCCCATTTCCTTTCGAGCGACGTCTCTATATTGCTGGCTGTACATTTAAACAAATAAATGGGAGATGCAACTCAGACACATTGCTTTAATAAAACGTGTTTTCTTTTACCATATCTCCGAGAATATATGTATACCTAAATAAAAAGATCACGCGTTTTAAATAACTTTGTGGATCTATCGGTTAAGATGCGCTTCCTTTTATTTTTGACACATTCTATATTTCTGTAACGACTATATTTCTTTATTACGGTATTATTTTCTTATGTTATTTTATATAACTTTGAATAATCTCAAAAACCCGGCCAACTGCAGCTATTAACTACAATTATGTGATTGGTACGCTCTCATGCCCTTAATGCTCAAGAGTCTTCCTTAAGAAGATAAGGTTGGGTATGTGAGTCACCTAAGAGCATACGACCGGAGAAATCGATGTTGAAACAGTCGATGTGGCCCAATCCAGCTAGGACATCATCATTAGAAAGAAAACAATCTATAAAATATTTTGAAATGAAAAAAATAAATGAAATGTATTTATTTCGCCACAAACTAACAAAAAACTAAAAATGTAAATGCAGTAACATAAACAACATACAGAAACAAAAAAATACATAAAACATATAAGCATATCGAAAATGGGCCCTCAATCAGCTTTAAGCCACAGAGGAAGTCTGCAGCGCTGGTTTTCGTAAAGGGCCCTGATCGCAAGCTTTAACGTAATTAATAAAATCTGAGATTTTATAATTTGTAGAATATAGTAACGTGTGGCTTGAATATAACAAATCAATTATAACCCATATATAGATTTTACTACACACATTGATTTCATTGTATTATTACTAAGCTATAAACGTCATTAAGCATCTTGAACCGCTCCAGTTGCGCAGAGATATTACCTCATTGAGCGTTTTCTATCCGTCTGCTGTTCTGTCCGGTTACCGTCTGTATCATGACGAGTATTCTGAAGAGTTATTTAACCTTGTTCCACTCACTCCCTTCCATTGTAGACCCACGCGAGCGTCTTACCGGAGTCACAACATTACTGTAACTGACTTCTTGTCGAGAACTAAGAAGTTTTGCAAGTCGTACTGCTGCTGAGTCCTTGGGCTGTGAAATAGTCTTCCGGCGAGCGTTGTCCCCCTGTCCTAGATATTGGGTTATTTAAATGAAGCGTGACGAGATATTTATGCAGGTCGGCATGATCTTTGCTAGTATAATTAGATTTTGTTACTATTGGTAGTCGTTGTCATTTTTGGACTGCATCATGCTTACCCTCAGACGTGGTGTGGACACGGTGCCATGTAATCTATTTCAATCTGGATATTATTATTTTTATGGTAACTTTTGGGCCACTGTGATTCTGGTGATGTGTACTCAATACCTACACAAAAGAAAAGTTTATCTGAAAACATCTCATATCAGCTAGTGGCTAATATGAACATACATTTTGTGTAATGCCCGGAGGCTAAAGCCTTTTATAATCGATAACATATTTGGAATTTACAAAGAACAATTCGGAAAATTTATTACAAAGGGACTTGCGATATATTTTAAGGGTTTCTATTTGTCTATAAGGTTTTATAAAAAAAAACCTTATAAAATACATGAAATATATATGTGATGTCTTAACATCATCAATATATATAATAAATCTGTTCCGCAGCCACTTCTCCAACGTTCCGAAGATAATATGATATGCGACTCCTTGTATATATGTGAGTGCCCAGAAAAACTTCATTTGCGCGATGTAGGCTTCTTCTCTACAATTAAAAAAACAAGAAATATTTATTTCAAACGTAACAACAATAATTTAAATATATGTATATTATTTACAATCTTACACTCAACTGATATAATAAATTTAATTTCAATGAAATAAATTAATATTATCGGAATAAACCTCGACTAAAAAAAGAACAAACTATTACTTTCATAATTATAACAAAAAATATTATAAATGTCTTTTTTTTCAATTTATAAATGAAAAATACACATTTCTGAAACAATATTAAGCTATAATATTGTTATTATAATCTATAACATATTGTAGAAATAAGAACTGCCACTCGTTTATGAAACAAAGGCCTGAAGCACCGATTAACATAAAAGGAACATATTTTATCCCATCCAATATGAATTATGAGCAATAATAATTGCCACTCATACAAAATGGAAATCAGCCAGAAACCCCCATGGTATATACCCAAATATGAATATACGTCACAACTGTGAGCCCGGTGCTCCCAAAGGTACCACTAGAGACTCGCACAAGGAACTTGCCTCATAAATCCATGCCTTACATGATGCTTGTTTGCATAATACAAGACTTAGTCGGCTTTGTTCCAAGAGTTTGATAGGTGCGACAGAAATCCGCTATAGGCGCACAATATAAGACTGTTTTAGCTCAAGAAGTTTTGGTGCCTAAAATAACAGGTGTTACAATAATATTATAGATATAGAAACTCAATAGTTGAACCTGGTTTTACTATAAGTTTAGTAATGCTAGTAATTAATTAATGTACGGCTGTTTAAAGATTCTATGTTACCTTTAGTCTGGTCATATCCATTCAAAGATGATCAATTTATTACGTAAGTATTAACACTTCATATTTAAACGTTTTTTCCGCACCTTCCACTTGTAAATGTGGGTCTTTCCACCTCATCAATGCTCTCAAAAAATCTGAAAAAAAATATCCAGCTATTGTTTTAAAACAATTATTTTGAATTACCAATTGTAAATTCTCGTAAATTAGAGACAGAAGGGGGTGCCCACCGCTTCTCTATTTAGCAGATGTATGGTAAACAGAAATTGATTTTGCTCGGACACAGATTGCTTTCGTTTACAGATAAAGTGTTAAACACCAAATTTATTTGTATTGAGAACAAGTTTTCATTTTACTTATCAATATAATTTGATCTTTATTCTGTGTTATTATAAATAATACAAAAATTACATACACATTAAAGCTCATATAATATAAATCCTATTATAAAAATATAAGTCTTTGCTGAAACTATATCACTTTCCAAAACTAACTAGGTGCAGCTATAGACGAAATATATATTCACTATAGAATGGCCCCAAGCTAACCACAAACTAATTAAAAACTAACTTCAAATTAACCGTAGGCTAAGTATAAAGGAATTATAGATGAACTTGAAACACTAACAGAGGGTATCGATTTCTGGAAATAGAAAGACTGAGTCTGAGCCAATCAGCAATCATTTTTGAGAAAATCTTATCTACGATTGTAGGAATCAAGTTGATAAATTCCGGTAAAATTGCACCTTTAAGTGATATCGAGAATAACATAAACTGCATAAACATATTGAAAGTGCTCAGAAGTAAATTATGTTTATGGGTTATTTGTTGAAAAGCTTTGAGAGAGAAAATACTTTGCAAATACATGAAAATACATTTTTGAAAAGGTGGGTGTTTATTTTTATAAGATGTGGTCTTAGAATGTAGCTACATTCTTTCTGTTAAATTAAAAAAGGTGACTATTAGATATTTCATTGCTTTAAAACATTTATCTACTAATTATGAACTCTTATTTAAGATAAAAACGTTTCTTAGGATGTTATGTTATTTTAAAATCTGAATTAAATTATATAGTTTCCAATAGTCCTTGCTAACACTGGTTCTATTCTATTACTTTAGGTGCTGTATATAGAATGTATATTGGTTTTTAATACGGGTGTCTTATAGTTATGTTTAAATTCTTATTTAATTTTACTTTTGGGTACTCTTTTTATTTAATGTTATAGTAATTTGTGGTACTTTCACTCAACGGGTTATAGGAATTGCCTATACCAACAAATAACTGAGCTTAGGTAAGCATACAGCGTGGTCCTTACTTTATCTCATATTATGTGGCTTTGTGATAAATATTCCACGAATTTTATCATCTATTTCAGAAGTCTGACGTTTAGTCTATCTAACGATCAACGTTTATTAATATTGTGTCATTAAATATTTGGCAACGGAGCTAATAATAGGTTACTTCAAAGGTTGAGAATAAAATACTAAATTTACACAAAAACTGTTGTTTACTAGGTACGTTATAGAACAATTGGAAGTAGTACATGTTCGAGTATATCATTATGTTAACACATTTACATTTCAAATTTTCGCGTTTCGTTCTCATTATAATTTTATAAATTCGTCATTCATGTCATAAATTAATAATAATATAGCGTTGCGTTAGCGTCCTTTGCAGGGTGAACAGAGGTATATTAGTGTTTATATCTAGTTTATGCTTATATGTCATGCCCAATGTGACCAGTAGTGCAGGTAATGGTCGTTCTCAAGGCACTTACATATAACGTTCCTATTTGATTCATATCATTATGCTATATTTAATGTTATATTAAAAGAAGTAATAAAAACTTACTAAGCTTTTGCGGTTGTTTTATAAAACGGCTTCTTAATAAGCATGGATTTGGGTAAAGGTACTTTTTGTAAAATAATTGACTGTATAAAGTATTTTACAGATGATGATATCCTAGCCGGTTTCGGCCACGGCGACTGTTTCAATGCCGATTAAGAAAATTGAGGGCCACTTTTCGGAAACAGTCAATTGCGCAGGAGATATTTAAGTGCATAACTGGACGCGCAGCCAGAGAAGCACTCTCTCGTCCGAATTCCCTCGGGCCCGATGGAATGGAGAACCAGTACGATCGGGAGGGAGCAGGATGCAGGTTTGGTCGAGTTTTCCTTCTCTGAACACCTGGTTGAATTGCGGTGTTAAAGAGATACCTTAGTCGCCTTTTACGACACCTCAGCAAGAAGTGGGGGTGTGCTATTCTATTCTGCCGGCAGCCACCACGGCTAAAATAACAGAATAAATAAATAAAATAATAACAATAAATAATAATAATAATAATAATAGAATAATATTTTACAGATATTAATTCATTTAAATGACATCCACGAAGCCTACAGAGTTCTATTGTTAGCCACTTAGCTATCTACTATTAATTACTTCATTACCTGAGTTTGTGGTTCATTAAACCGATAACTTGTAGGTGTTCACTACGGAGGAAACAATAACTCGATAATGAACCGCTATTGTGGCGGTGTATTGCTTAATTTCGGTTGAACAGTTTATAATTTTATTGAACCAGAATTGCAACTACGTGTATATTTCTAATCGGTTATCTGTCTTGTTCTAATATAATTACCATATATAGTAAGTATACCATAGCTATTAATTCCCAAATTATATTTGATATATATTCTGATAGCCGGTTAAAATAAATAATATAGATAGATCGATTTTACAAGTTGCACAATAGAGTGTTCTCAGAGGCTATATTCTCTAATTCCACCAGCCCCATTTAAATATAATACCACTAGCCGGCGTGTGGGATACCTCCCGGATCGGATTATATTAGCACAAAGAAATTGTTTTCTACATTCACCATGCGAACAGCTAAAGAGTGGCATATGCTTTCAGCGAGTATTATGCATATTATGATGGTAGGGCAATTGTCCACAATGGGTCGTGACCACACTACACAAGTGTAACGACTGTTGTAGTGACTCGCTTTGGCCAGTTACTTATATACCTAAAGACCTTCAGGTGTAGTATATGTGGACCGTCATGACGACGGAGACTATCAATGGATTTTCATCCTTTGATGATTGGTTTCGTTTTTGGACTAACATTACATGTTATTGTAGTAAGTGCTAAGTGCATGTTTATAATATTTTAAAATCATTTATATTTCATTTATATTTATTTACAATATTTAAGCCATATTTTTTGGCGTCTACTAAGCTTCCTAGACGAATTTTAAATGTAATATGTACTCTTATGTTTGTATTAAAAATGGTCACCGTAGTTAGGTCCACGTTAAAGCACTCATTATTTATACACAGTGCCAACCTAATGGAATAGTCCCCGTCACGTCAGTTAAGGCATTTCACACAAAATAGGGTTAATTTTTTAATGGACCCCAAAGTGCCATTTTTCGTGTACCGTGGCCATCCATTAACCATTATTCACCAACCCTCAAATAATGGTCGTTGTTTAGACTGAATATTTTCAATTTATTTGAGATACAATCTTTTTTAACTACAATATATTGTTTATTTTTTAAGGCGGCATGCTTGATTGCTCCATCGATTGCTCCAGCAAATTTATGTCCACAGCATACAAGTCGTTTTGGGGGTCGAAGCTGCTCGCGTCGGCGTCGGCTTGTCGCGTTTCGGGATCAGCTTGTGTATATCCAGTAGCTCATATACCTAGAGACCTTCAGTCGTGGTATATGTGGGCCGACATGACGATGTTGACTATCAATGGATTTTCATCCTTTGATAGTCGCTTTCGTTTTTGGACTACATTGCACTAACCATCAGGTACTCTGTAGTCACTATGTCGAGCCAGTGTAAAAAAAATAATAATACAGAAGCTGTTGATCACAATGCAGTATAACACACTTTATAACAGAGTACCGTGTATTTTGGTGATCGGGCGATTGTTCGAACTGGGAACTGACCTCAGTACACAAATGTAAAGACCGTGAAAGTGATTCGCTTTGGCCTGTTGCGTTTTGAGATCAGCTTGTGTATATCCAGTAACACATATAGCTAAGGATCTTGAGTTGTGGTATATGTGGGCCGACATGACAACGGAGATTATCAATGGATTTTCATCCTTTGATAGTCGCTTTCGTTTTTGGACTACACTGTACTTACCATCAGGCACTCTGTAATCACTATGTCGAGCCAGTGTAAAAAAAAAGTACAAAGACCGCCATAGTGCCTCGATTCGGCCTGTCACGCTATGAGATCAGTTTGTATATGACCATGTTATATACTAGACACTTTCAGTGGTGGTATATGTGGACAGACCTCGCAACGGTCAATGTCCGTGGATTCTCGACACTTGACTGGTGCTCCCGTTCTTGTATTGCAATATACTTTCCATCAGATGCCGTGTAAATATTTCACGTGCCAGTATAAAAAAAATCACTCATTGGAAAAATGGAAATTGTCACTTTGCATATTTATCATGCATAAGTTTTTTAATAAATATGAATACCCGCGATACAAGAGTAAAAATTAAAAAATTATAGACGCAGTTTTAAATTTAAACTTAGATTTTACTTAAACATTAGAATTTATATTTAACAATGAACGTTAAAAGATTTGGTAAGTTACCGATTTCGTCAACATGGACTTAGCTTTGCGAATACTATAATTATACTCAAGTTACTATTATATATTCAGTATTTTATCAAAACGAATTTATTTTTTGAGAACTTTGATAAGCAAAGTCGAAATAGGCGTCTGTAAATCTCAGCCTAAGTATACCCCATAAAATACTCGTATACCCCAATTATGCATTAATACAGCAGGTAATTTGTACAGATGCAAATTATTGACATAAATTATTGTCCAATGTCTAAAAAGAAAGATTTATACGCAGTGCTACAGCAGAGTTATTGAAATATATGTCCCCAAAGACAACGATCCGATGCGGGGATACCCATCAACATTGGAGATTAAGCTTTATAATACAGCGAAACGGTTCGAACTCGTATTGATACAGGACTAACAATGGAAAAACAACAAAAATAAGTATTACGGTAATATTCAAATAAAACGCGAAGCAAAATGGGAATGAGTCGTTTCGATTTGAAACATAAATCTAACAAATGGCTTTTGCATGCAGAAGTAGAGAACACAATTCATTTTACTATAAGTTCGTTGGAGGACAGAATCATTAGCCATTTAGTTCGGACGGTATCAAGATTCTATTCGATTCGAATATAAATTCGACTATTTACTTATGATTTTCTGATAAGAATGGATTTTTACCATGTAAAATCTTTATTTGTTTCATTCATTGATCGTGGCTACAATATAGTCGCAACGTTGTAGTCGAATTTATGTTCCATGAATAAATAAAGGTTTAATTTTATTACAATTTCTGGGTATATCTTTAAAGTAAAAAATCTGTTTGAACGCCTGTAGCGAACCTCATTCAAGTTATAGCGTTAATGTTTTAATAGTAACTTGATTTCATTTCAACATATACGTAAAAGTGGTATCTAAAAAACAATTCTTGTTTGTTTAACCTTGGGGTGGTATGTGTGGTGCTTATACACACCAGCCTTGTGTTTGATGGTGGTTTATTTTAATATTCCCAAATAAATTTATATGGTAAGGGTTGGTGTTTTTTATTTCGTAGCCGGGCAAATACCTTGTCTTCCGAGGAACCGGCATCGCCGGCGGCGCCGACAACGACAATTAAAGATAGATCAGTCAACTTTCGTTTCAATAACGCAAGTTTACTTCGACGTAGCCATGACTTTCTTTCGGCGTTTCTTCTCAAGGTAGTCGCTTCCGAAACGCTGGTAGATCACCGTTAGGGGTAATTTCATTGATTGGCCACTCAAGTCGAAGTCCTTACCCACAGCGGTGCCCTTGTGTAGCTGCTTAACCCATAATATTCGCTGGCTGAGCGCCTTCTGCGGTCGCCCACTAAGTTCGGCTTAGTTTCAAAGGCCTGTGCTATCCACCAACAAACCCACACCAAAAAAAAACAGTTGGTCTTGAGTTGACCCGGAAGAAGACATGGAGTCTGAATCCTGGATCAGGCAGAGATGGGTTACGGTCTGCCTGATAGATATATCCTTTCTCTTTACACAGAAGCATCCCAGTGATGAATCCTGAGAAAAATAATTAGCTCGTCAGGTCGTTGGAAGAAAATAAATCCCCAGATCTGATTAGCAGCAAATTAAAGAACGCCCCGGAGGTTATTATTCAGTAATTCTGACGCACCGGCGCTGCATGTATCACGACAGCCAGGATGATCTTAATCTTATGCAGGGGTTATCTCCTGGTTATTAAAAAAGGCTAAGACTTGACACAGTATGCAAAATTTAGAAAACTAATACATAAAGTAAACTGGTGTCTTTCATGGGTATTGATATACCTAAACTACAGCCCACCATTACCCGAGTTACATAAGAACTCGGTAATTTGCTTTTTTATTCAAAATGGGAACATTCATAGAGTAGAATGCACTCTCCGCGTCAATTTTTTCACATTTTTAGGATATGGGAACCTTAAAAAAATAGGTATATGTTAGGCAGACGCAATCCATTCTCAGCCTTATCTTCACCTTTCACCAGGTGCAATTGAAGTCAAGTATAAAAAAATTTTTGGTGCAGAAATCATGCACGGTTGGCAATAAAAATATATCACATTGAAACCGCAAGCAAATGCTACGACGTGCGTGACGCGTTATATTTAAAATATTTTATTCATGACACCTCATCGTTCATACGTGCAATAACAGTTCCTATTCTGTAGCAAAGGGAAGGGAAAGCGGGAAATAAATCCAATTTGTACCGGTATATATCATGGTCAGAGCGCAGCTTACGATTTATTCACAACATCATCGCGCTTCGACACCGTGTTACCAGGTGTCTAACGCAATTTTCCATCTGTTTTTGGCGTAAAATTTTGCAAGGCCTAAAACTGACAGCACCATTTGCTTAATTTTCCAATTTTTATAAAATATTATTTGTCAATGTTTTTAAAAATATTGTGGTCATGTGTTGATTAGTATCTAATGTCGATACTAGTGCATATTATTATATTTGTAATATACAATGGTAGTGTTGATAGTCTATAAATAAATCAATAAAAGCAGGGTCCCCTGAGAAACTGATATAGCTTTGGACAAGTTGAATTAATACCTTGAGGGTCGTATTGCTGCCATGAGTTTCTCGAAGAATATCCAATCCTACACGTGATATGGATTTTCTAATGATTTGGGCTTACCTCAATCACAACTGTTGGAAGGTGAAGATAAGTCGAACGATAAACCGCCGCCGCCCAACAAAAGCCTATTTATTCTTCTCTTAAAGACTCCCGGTCATAAGATCGCGGAAATATGCTCGCTGGAAGCATATTCCACTCCTTAGCGGTTCACATGATGAATGTAGAAGCGTATCTTTTCCGTGTGAATCCAACACAGAGTCTAGAGGTTTTATGATGAAATGGATATGCGTTACTGAAGTATGATTGAAACAATAATGTTGTAAAAATATGGTGTCATCATAACGGTTGCAACCAGGTAAATATAGGCTTACAGATTATATAAGTTTAGTGGTCCACAGCTTATTGTCGTTGTAGTGTTATTTTAATCTTACTTGCATATTTAACATTGTGAATATTATGATATTGTTGCAAAGAAACAGTGATAGATTTATAGGAATTAAATAGTAATAAAACAATGATAAACATGTTTTTTTATAAAGTGTTATAGGCAACCCTGTTAGACAGTACGTGAACTAGTACTGGCACACAGCCCACTTCAATCCAATCTCGTCCGCAGCCATAGCGATGAAACATTTTGCACCACACACCTATATACCTACTGTACATTTTCCTATATATATATATATATATATATGTGTGTGTATATATGTGTACAGGGTATTGATTACTGTAAACTTGACGATATTATATAACGAAAATGATCTCAAATCACCCTGATATATCATAATTATTACTATATACATTGCTTTTAAAGTGTGTTTTTTACCCTAACATGGCATAGTAAGCACACCACGCTTGATGTAAACATGGTACAGTCGAAGAAAAGACTACGATTATCAACAGTAGACAAAATCATATCGGTAGCCCTAGTGATCATGCTGGCCTGCACAAATATCTCTTTACGCTTCGTATAAAGGACTCAATAACATGTGTTTTAATCTGATTCATCTATGTATATGCTTAAAACAAAAAAAACAATCTGCTATTTCTATTGAGTGGTTATTTTATTGTTGTTGCTATGTATGTTAAATTGTTTTAATGGTATATATTTATCTTTATCGACGTCTTCGTTTATCATCAATGGTAATAAATTCTATTAAATCCCGTTTTGCTTGTCGTTATATCTAAATATGGACCCTATAAAATACTATTATTTTTACATCAATTATTTACCACACATAATAAAAATATATTATATAACTATAACTAAACAGATTTGACAGATCTGACAAATCCCTTTACTTCTGATACAATATACATAATAATATATTATAATGACGTTGAGATATGGTTTAAATATTACTTCCAAATATAGTTATTTAACACTTTATGTCTACGATTTAGCTTTTAAGGTAAAATAAAATAGATAACCCGAAAACATTTATTTTTGTAACTTATTTTAAAGCTAAAAATATCATTTTGACTGTCAGTTACGTAATAAAATCAATTCTTCTGTTTCCTATAGGTCCAAACATTTATTTAGAACGTTCTTCAGAATTGTTACGCCGGGCACATTATACTTTTGAGAGTAAGACTGTTTTCCCATTTCATGAATCCAGGCTTCAGTTTTAGGGTACCTAGAAACAATAAAATAAAAGTTAAAAGACAGAAACATTAGTATAAACATAATCATTTACTTACTAACATTACGATTTGTATTATATTTATTATACATCAGTGTTTTTTATATTCAACAATGAAATAAATGTAAAATATACGAGTAGGTACTATGTATGAACAATGCCATATTATTGACCAAATATACATTATTTTCTGTTATAATTTGTTAATTTTTATTTTAATATTTAATACGTTTAAATTTGGTTACTAAAATTATTGTTGAAATAAAAATGTAATTTATAAAAAATATTTTATTATACTTTTATCCATTCTTTTTCTCAAATTGGCTTCGAAATTGACTACACCTCACCCGATGATATTACAGTATAATCAAAGAATGACAACGATTAAAAATAGACGAGAATGATTGATAATCACTGCCGTCATGTCAACCCACATATACCAGATGGTCTCCATCCGTGTTAAACCAGTTTTCAACATAGTCCTTTCATGAGATTCACATCTGACTGATTGATCCTCTATTCTGGATTATATTCCTACAGAAATGAATGTAATTATAGGTAAGATCACATACGCCCAATAAAAGTACATACAACAATGAATACTTACTTTTTACCATCAAGGGGTTTTAAAATTATTAGAGAAGTAATGTCCGCATAAGCTGATAAATCACCAATAGTTATTTCCTCTCCTGCAATATACTTGGATTTAGAAAGATATTGTTCCGTGAAATGAAACGCTTCTTCAATGTCGTTTAATTGTTTTTCTGTTACATTCCTAACACCTTCTATAATTGCTGAGTACTAAAATAATCAAATAAATAATAATAAAAATACAATTTTTCTTTTGAATACTGCTACGAATATAAAAAAACGAACTGTACTAAATTTACATGTTGATAGGTTATGCTTAAAAAAGTGATTATGGATCTGGCAAAAAGTTTCGTAAGATATATTTTTTTTAACATTATTTAGTCAATTTTGGATCTATTGCTCTTTTGCACTTAACTCAACATATATATCACGAACTCTACATACCGTGACATTCCTTAATCTTGGAAAAAGGATAGCTGTATCAAAAAATAGTATTTGGTTGACAATCCCTCTCCTTTTTGCATCCTTTGGATAAAACTTGTCATCTTTTGCGAAGACGTCAAATAAGTACATCATTATTGCGTGGCTGAGGATAAAGCAAACATCAATTAATGGTTAA
The DNA here is from genome assembly GCA_036320925.1 of Automeris io. NCBI lineage: Eukaryota > Metazoa > Arthropoda > Insecta > Lepidoptera > Saturniidae > Automeris > Automeris io. The sequence continues at coordinate 11,485,237 of JAUDJH010000008.1, read as the reverse complement.
TCATCAATAAAATTAATTTTAAAATATCAAAATAAATTTAAATATTAACAAGCCATTTGTTGAATATAACTACAATCATAAAATTAATTACTTTAAAGTGTTACGTCACAGTTTCTATTGCATTTGTAGTTATTTTAATACAATATAAAAATTACGGATAAGTAAGTTATAAGCCATTTACCTATCGGATATAACATAATCATCATGTTCCAATACCGGCACTGCATGGATTGGATTTTTCTACAACAAGTAAAAATTAATGATAGCATACTTGCACAAAAATCTTATTACTAAAAAGCAAGCCAAAGAGTTATACAAAAATTGTAATTTATAATTAATTTACACAACAAAAATACAAGCAACATGAATCAAAACTTTACAAGGTCAACAAGGCAAGAGGGACAGTAAGGCAAGTGTAACCATTTCAAATAAATCAGCTTATGCACCTTATTTTAAAGGGATCTGTAGCAGACAACGTTTGAACTTTTATATTATAAACTGTATTAATGACACGTATGAAATATTTTTTTAATATTTAATCACTAGAGAACATTTTGTAAAACTAGTCCACTGGTAACTTTTTACTGCAGTTTTTTAGAATTTTATGATAATATATATTCATTTTTAATAGAATACATTAGTGAATCTAATAACACAATAATAATACTTTAAGTATAGTATGGTTTGAGGCTTTAAGCCCGAAAAAAAATTAATTAAAAAATTGTTATGCTTGACTTAGGTTATGAACGAGCGAATCTTTTACTTGTGTAAGTTTTCTTAAATTATATGACGAAATATCACTGACTTAAACTTGGATATTTGATTAAAGAAACAAAATACAAATATTTTACTTTTTTTTTATGTATTTAATCAACATAAAGTAGAAATAATGAAATGAAAACATTAATATCTATAATATAAAGATTATATATTTCTCACGAACTCGCCTTGGTGGTTACAATGTTAAAATAGTCAGTATCGCGAGATCTCACTACAAAACAAACTAATAGTATTTAAAATATTAGCCATTAAAAATCTTTACAATTTCTTAGCTCAGGCAGAGCATTAGTACTTAATGTTTAAGTCGTTTTTTAAACATACATTCATTATTCTAAGTATACAAATATTATAATTTGAAAAGAGCCAAATTCTTAGACAGTTTAGGTTGTGTGTGAGATCATGACAGTCAAATTAATTATAATTCACTAACAGTTCATAATCCAAAATGATTATAAAATTTGTCGTTACGGATATTTCTTTACTCGCTTTCGAATACGTATAGCATGACAATACGATATTATATTTATAGTTAACATAACTCTTAGCCTTCGCCTAATTTCAAAGATAAAGAATACACTCAAGAAAGTATAATAAAACAGCCCAGTTATTTTGGTTTTTGTTTTTGGCCTATTTCTACTCACATTACTTAAGACTTCATTTAGCAAGTCCAATGATATAATCATGACGTTTTTCATACTTCTTCTTCTTTGCTTCTATTGTCACATTAATATTTAAATCCATAATAATTCTTACCTGTAAAAATTCTGGTGTCATATGTTCTTTTTCTAGCAAATTGACATCTATCATTTCTACCGGAAGATTTAAAAGATCACATGCCATCATTGCAGCTCTTGCCGGAGGGCTAAGATCCATTTTGTATAGTTTTAATACCATCTATATATAAAAAGAAAGAGTCATTAGATATTCTGGTGAGATATTTATATATCTGGGAAAGTTTTGTTTACATTACAAAACTATTTAAAGACCTTTTATTAATGATTAAAAAATTCCACAACTCAAAACTTCTTCGACAATTTATTGTGTTAAATTTACATAATTTAAAGTACTTACATTTAATTTTTATTTTATCTGCAATATGTAAAATAAATTATGATCACTTTAATTTACTTTTCAACCGTCTTTTTGTAGTACTGATTTTGTAATAACCATTTACTTATCTATATGTGTTAGCTCACTTTGTACGTTGTATTTAAATAAATTAATATTAAGATATCTGATTTTAATCGACCTTCGACCATTTGCGTTCTGCGATATCAGTTACAAATATATATGGTAGATAATAAATATTTCGTAACCCACAGAAGCAAAAAATATACAGAATTTGTGTAACTAAGCGAACAGTCAGTCACTTTAAAGCTGCGATTCCGAAGAGTGCGGCAGACTATGGCAACGACCGAAAGCGTCAGTATGTGGAATAGATACAAACGGCATTACTTTGCATCATTATGTTGTGTGAACTAAGACATACTGCTGTTGTATAGTCATAATTATATAACGAAGATAAATCTGCAAGTCAGTATTGCCATGACGTAACTGCTGTGTAGTCATGAAACCAATTACAACAGGAGACGTGGCTGCTATAAGCTATATCTCTTTCGCATGCGTTACGTTGTCATAATGCTATCTCAATCACGACGACTGACTCGTGATTATTATTTATTATTGTTAAATCACCAGATATTTGAATTTTGAAATCTATACATACGACAGCAACTTAAGGTCAGATCGTCTGTCGCTGCCGTCTTGTTAACCCGATGGAAATCCCTTCGTACCTCTGGGGAGTGGTGAGAGCCACTCCCCCAGTGTGCCGGACTTGCACCGACTAAAACCACCAGGGTGCCAGCACTGCCTACTCTTCTGCTTCGCCGGACCTGGGGATCCAGATACTTCCGAGGGTGTCGCTACCGTCTGCCCTATGCTGCGATGCGCCGAATAGATCTTTAAAGTTGTTTATCGGAAGTAACAGTTTTTTTGGTAAAATATTAAGGAATAATAACGTATCATATCTTATCAAAAATACAATTATATTTTGTATGATTTACAGACCCACATTACGAAAATAAAGATGAAGCTCATTCTGTAACGAGTCTGCCCAATAAATGCCTATTTACTCTTCCTACAAAAAGTACGATATACAATCCTACGATATATCGATATTTTCAATTCAATATATCGATATTTTTGGGCGATATATTTCGTAATGATATATCGATATAAAATATCCAGTATCGAATACGATATTTTTTAAATTGCTGCAGTGAAGTGCGGCAGTGAAGTTGCTGAAATCTGAAACTGTAGAAGATAGGACCGAAAAAAAAAAAAGAACTATATTGGGAGTCGAAGCTGCTCGCGTCCGTAGGCTTTACCCTAGTTCCCTACACGTGACTTCTGGGTGGTGCTAAACGAGCAGCAGCGAGGTGGTAGGGCGTCGGTGCCCGTCTGGATCGCGACCACAGTACATGGGTGTAAAGCCCGTCATAGTGACCAGTTTCGACTTGTCGCGTTTCGGAATCAGCTTGTGTATATCCAGTAGCTCATATACCCAGAGACCTTCAGTCGTGGTATATGTGGGCCGACATGACGATGTAGACTATCAATGGATTTTCATCCTTTGATAGTCGCTTTCGTATTTGGACTACACTGTACTTACCATCAGGTACTCTGTAGTCACTATGTCGAGCCAGTGTAAAAAAAAAATATTGTCTATGACTGTTGAGTATTATGTTTTGTTACGTTGCATGCATTGACATCTGAATCTGTTGCATGTATATTATTTGCCGCCATTTATTTATTTATTATTTATTTTTATTTGTTATCTTAAATAGGTCTTAAAGTTAGATGATAGTCTTTTAGTTCTTGATATTTTTGTAATTTTATCTAATAAAATGCAATACTAGTAAAATACTTTCGTGTTTATTGAAATTTGATCGATATATCGATATTTTTCCTTCGATATATCGACGCCGATATTGATATTTTAATAAATATCGATATAACGATTTTTTTTTCATTTCCGACATCCCTACGTTGTGTCGCTCGTCGCTGACCTTTTTTTTTTTTTTTTCCTTGGGGAAAATCCTCATAGGACCGTCCCGGCCGCGAAGGGGTAGGCAGCCGGGGTGTGCCGGACTTTTACCAGCTAAAAACCCCAAGGTGACTACTTCTGCGAATTAGTGGGGACTGCGGGTCCTGTAATCAAATCGCCGCAGCCCCACTACGCCGCGCCTGACAGGCACAATCACGGGGGGGAGTCGCCACCTCCCCCGATATCACCTAGTATACTTCAGCAGAGCGCGTCACAACACACCGCCGTCTTCTCGGGGGTTGCTGACCGGTCGCTCAGAGCCCCCACCCTGAACAGCCACAACCCCTAAGACATCAGCTGGCCGGTCGTAGTTCGACCGATCCGCTGGGACTGATATGCCGGGGCGGTTGTCGACAGCCCAGCGTCTTCTTCGAGCGGCCTTCTGCCGTTCTCGCTCTGCAGCCTCCTTCTGGGACATGACTTCCTCATGCATGCGGTGCGCGGGAGCAGCGCGCGGGGGTGTGGCCCCCATGTTTCACGCGGCGATTTGGAGATCCGCTAACCTAATATAAAATACGCTATGGGTTCTCTACACTAGTTTATATCATAATCATTATTTTACTTTCATTCACTGCCACTACGAAAATAAAACCGTGTTGAAATATTAAAAGTAGTAGTGACATAGAACATAGCATGTAACGTATAGGTTAGGTTAAAGCTTTGAGGTCGTGGTCCCTGAGAATATAAGCCCTGAGCAGCCGGTTAGTTACTCCCGAGAAGCTGGCGGAGAGCTGTGACGCGCTATCCCGAAGTATGCCAAGTCGTCTTGGGGAAAGCGGCCGCTCCCCTGTGATCGTGCCTGTCAGGCGCGGCGGGGCGGTGCAGTGACGAATTAATTACAGGACCTGCTGTCCCCACTATTTTGCAGAATTAGTCACCCAGAGGTTTTTATCTGGCACATGTCCGGCTAACATCAACCGCTACACCTCGTGTACGACCAGGACAATCCTATGAAGATTATACCGTAACTAATAAAAGGTTAGAAGCAAACTGCTTATGATCAATAAAAAATCTTGTCTACATTTTTTTACTTACTGTTTATGAATCCGCATGCGTCATTGAATAACCTTTGAATACGATTAAATTAAATATCACCTCGAGAACCACTCTTGATCTACTTGCCACACAAAAGTTCCAGGACGTTTGCATATAGAATTGTATCAGATACTGTTATAAACTTTGATAGCTTCGCCAGTTCAGCACACAGTCTCACAATGCTTAAAGTTGGACATGAGTCGCAATCTCGGGAACACGGCACGCGACTGCCTTACTAAATTGCGCTGGCCTCTGAAATTACCTTTGTTTTGTTCTATAAGTTATTCAATTTAATCACACGTATCACAATACATTACTCTAACTTTGGAAATTTTGGATATTAAACGATTATTGGTTCTTTTAAAGTTTTTCACATCTATTAAATTATTTTAGATAGTAAGTTCTATATATAAGCACCCAATAAATATACACATGGAAAATATTATTTTCTTATAGTACAAATCCAGTTACTTCTAATTGCTATTTGGAATTTATCAATCCTTCTAACCTTATGAATCGTCACAAGAGGCGCAAACAATCGAAAAGAAACGTAAAACTGGTAATATATTTTCGGAACATTATTTAAAAAAATCCCTGAACTGAGTAGACTTGAATAAAATATAATACACATTAACCTTTCCTTTTATTTCTTTATTTGTTAAGACACGTGTTGCTCCTAAAGCGGAATCGAGCTCTAAATAGGAATCTAAAGAAGATAGTTAAGACGTGAAAACTTGAAAAACGTTTAGTAAATACGGGCAGTACTGGATCCCTTTTCTTTTTCGACGTTGCTATAAAACTTTATTGATGGATGTTACAAAAAGTTAAAAACAGGGGAAAAAGAGTAGAGAAAAGCATATTACATTCAGATTTTCACTTTATTCCAGTATTGCCTGTGCTAAAAATAGTTTATTACAGATGGCTTAAGGGTTATATGAGAAATATAATATGTGAATTTATATTCAAAGTACAACACACAAAATATTGACTGACTAAGTAATTTTGAACTATAAAAGGCATAAATTGTAAATTATAATAAATTATACTAAAAATTTACGTTCGTTCCCGACCGAATCCAATCAGGTTCTTTGCGAGATCTTGCAGGAGTGGCTCAACAGACGCCATGGGATCGTCTTCTGCCACTTGACGCAGGTGCTGACCGTTTACGGTTGTTTCCCTTGGTATCTATGTCGAACAACCGGTAGTGAGCCGACCCAACGCTGCCACCATTGCGATGGATGTGCTGAAGAGTCCGCTCAGCATATGCTTGACGGGTGCGAAGCCTGAGTTCCGGAGAGGGCTGCCTTAGTGTAGATAGTGGGAAAGGACGTGTCGCTGTCCACACTTATTCGGTTAATGCTCGATAGCGACAGATCATGGAAGGCAGTGCTCCATTTTACAGAGGAAGTACTGAAGGTGAAGGAGGAGGCAGAGCGTAAGCGGTAGAGGTAGGCCTTATCATCTCTGTCCTTCCCGCTCCTCCATTGTACTCGCCGAACTCTCGTACTCCAGGTACTTCCTTGGCCTCATCTTTAGACTAGACGTCGCCGGGTACTGAGGAAGCTGGCACGGCCTTGCCTTTGTCCCCGGCAGACAGTTGCATTTAATCAATTATTAAAATTTTCCGTCAAAATCAAATGATATTCAGTTTAAAATAAATTCCAAAATAACATGTAATAAGTTTAATTTAAGGAATAATTGACATATCTAGTAATATTTTTCAAGTTGAGTGATCTGGGACTGGCTAGTTTGTTGTTAGGAAAGTTTCCAAGACAAACAGAATATAAAGGAGAAACCGGCGTGTGTACGGCCTATCAATCCTCTTTCATGATGGAAATAACATAAAAATGCAAGGATAGATATACAAACGTTTGGCCCTGGAATATGACGAGATGACAAATGACTAAAATTTGTGGTTTTTAATTAACACTTCATCCCTATCTTATTTTTTCAAATTTTCGGTAAACGTTATTAGTATTCATTGAAGATTCCCATTAGTTCAGTAGCATTCATAAATTGAATAATCTGATACAGCAACACAATTTTTTTATTAATTAACGATAAGTAAATATTGTTTAGCATCATGGAAATAAATTGATGAACACTGTAAGTATAGTGAATTGTACTTTGACTGTATTCTTTTTTTTTTTGGTGTCCCGATTTAAAATCCTACATAGATCCATCAGGACCATTGTGTGGGCAGCGACCCAGGTGTGTTAAACTTCTACTGACTAAAAATCCCAGGGATGTCCCTTTAATCGCTTCACCCGAGCCTGGGAAACCAAATTCATCCAGACGCCCGGGTAGCGAAATGCCTTGTTGAGGCTGCCACTCTGAGAGGGGTAGGAGTTAAGAGCCCACCTCCTCAAAACCTATATCGCAGGCGGCGCGCTGGACACTGCGCAACGCGTCCGTCTCATCCAGACAGCAGACTCCATCAAGTCTACTGCCCTGATTGACTGTATTCTTAATTGAAATGTCTCCATTGAGTGTCAGGCGAAAAGCTGCGGATATTATCTTTTTGTATAAATTAATACATAATCTAATTGACTGTTCTGACCTGTTATGCAAGGTAAACTTTTCAGTCCCTCGTCAAGGCAGTAGACTTTCAATACGTAGACCTTTTTCTTTACCATTTTATAAAACTAATATTGGCAAGCATTCCCCTTTCAGTAGAATGTTCTCTAGTTATAATGGCATTTGTAAATCTTTCGATATTTTTAATTCTTCCTTCCCCTCAGCTATACGTAAGATTTTGCAGTGCGTGCAAGTGTAGCGCGTTTATTCGTTTTCCGATGATTCTATGTGTCTGATTTATTTATCATAGCATTATTTACTTAGCTTGTTGTATTCACTTGTTAAGGACACACCTTTTGTATTATTTTCGTAAGATTCGTTTATATTTTGTATGTAGTTGTATGATGTCCGGTATGTGACCCAAATAAAAAAAAAATGGAACCAACACTAACTATTAAAGCCTATTTTGGTTAAGTACCGCATTATTTACAACTAGCTGATCCGGCAAACGTTGTTTTGCTATATAAGGTATTGTAACATCTCCTAAGATGTTCATTGAAATTAAGTGATGTCGAAGACAATTTTGTTCACAATTAAATACTCTTAATCAACAACACATTTATTTGGATAAAGATTAATATTATTACGTTGATACAACTCTTAACAAATAATGCATTAATTTCGAACAATTTGATTACCATAAAAACGGCTCTAGTGAGTTAATCTTAAAAGTTAGACATATACTGTCCGGGACATTTTTTTAAATCATTTCAAGAGGAATAATTCTTTCATACATATATTTTTGGTATCTTGAACCGTTTTCGCAGCGCACGCAATGGAAGCCTTCAAGGATGAACAATTTTCCCCGTTTATTTCACATTTTCCATTATTTCTGCGCTCTTAATAGTTGCATCGTGATGTTATATAGCCTAAAGCCTTCCTCGATAAATGGTCTATTCAACACAAAAAGAATTTTTCAATTCGAACCAGTAGTTCCTGAGGTTAGCGCGTTCAAACAAACAAACAAACAAACTCTTCAGCTTTATAATATTAGTATAGATTAAATTATTCATTAAATATATAAAATTTTCTTAGCATAATTTTTTATATGTCTTAAGAAATCTAAAGATCCGTAACATGTAAAACAATATATAAAATAACTCAGTAGGTTTGTTAGAGCTTAGGTTTCTTTAATAAATTCCAAGTACAATTGACCCAACGCAGTCACTCCAGGTTTATTGTATTTTTCATAAAAAGGCTGTTTTGCCATTTCTTCCAACCACGCACGTGTTTTTGAATGCCTGTTAAACAAAAATATTCAGATTGATGAATATTATTAAGACAGAAACTGCAAAATTTTGTGAGAAGATAAAAGTAATAGTCGCAATTGTTCCAATCAGTTGGCTATTTGCCCAAAGATTCGCCAATATTGCAAAATTTGTCAAATATTTCATTATAACGAATTATAATAACAATTTGATTGTGGTGTTTAAGTAATTACTATTTATATATTATTTAATTATAGAAATAGAAATGGGTTACAGAATAAAATCGAAAATAAGAATGACATATCATCACACTATATATCTTTCGAGATACATTAGTGGCGGTAGCCACTAAAAAGAAAGTCCATAAAAGAAAATGTGTTTTCAAATTTCCTAGTTTTTATTTGAAATAAAAATGTAACTCAATATTTATTTTTCTCCACGCCTAGAAATTGATAAAACGATGTGTATTTTAAAGTGTCTCTGAGGCATTGTCCTACAGGAGCGACAAGCCGCTACGCGCCGCGGCGCTATTCGATACGATACAACGTAAATGCACATGACTTGTATCCCAATTGACTGTTGCGATTTCAGTTCATTTATATTGGAATAATGTTAAAATAACCGCGCTGTTATTAGAAAATTAATTATTTAAACACTTGGCCATACAAAACTTAGCGAAGAATGTAGAATGTAAGCGAAATAGGAGTAAAATGAAAAGTTTCTTATCTTGTACCCAAAGCTAAGAGAAATTTGTCGTTGCTTTAAAACATACGACGCGGCATTAAAAGGTACAATTTCAATTCTGGCAGTCGCTGCTTTTCAACGGCTGCTATACTGCGATGTACCTCTCTGTATTATTTCAGACGGAGAAGAAATCCGTCGCCAGGAGCTTCGCCTCGATACGGCTTCCCGCTCCCCCCTTTGTATATTATATTTTATTATTAATTAGGTAAAGTTTCATTTGTAAATTAAAAGATCCTCTGGTTATGTAACATAGTCTTAAGTTAGGTTTACTATTAAGTTTGTAAATTTTTATTAAATAAATGGCTCACTCAGGTCCTATCAGAGGACGGATGAAAAAATGAAGTATGAAAGGCAGTGGAATGTGCGTGGTGCGAAATTCGTAAATTCGTAATTCGTATGATTTAAATGAAAAGATGTCCGATGTAGGCGATTGTCCGGCGTTTGCAGCTCTCACAAGCGCAAGCTTGACACGCTGTGGGATTGTTTCACACAGGGCTCTCAGAGTTTGAATCGCACCTTATGCGGTTCCACGCGAAAACGTAGACCACGTTTAGGAACATGCTATTTTTATTCCTTGTTACGTCTTTTATCTTCTTGTGTCGCTTTGCTTTGCGTTGCCACTTTTTATGCTTACGTATGATTTTTTATGTAAAGAAATGAATCAATAAATTGCAAAAAATGATAGAAAAATCTTTTCAAATCTACTACATTCCATCTCCATTCACTTAGTCAATTTATCATTTTACAAGTTGTATAAGACAAAACTATGCTTACTTTTTACTGTCTAGTGGTACAAGATATACTCCAGTTGAGATACTAGCGACAGCTGACAAATCAGCTATTGTCATATTATCACCAGCGATATATTTTGTCCTTGTAAGAAATTCCTCCACAAAATCGTAAATTTCTCTAAAATCCATTTTGTCTTCTTCCGTGATTTTGTTATATCCAGCAAGAATCGTTGGCTTCTGAAATAATCGTATGTACTAATTGTTATGTTTGTCGTATTTGTATTGAGTTTTATGTTAACGTCATTGGTAAAAAGTAAAATATTTATATTGGTGATTAGTCAAGTATTAAAGCTAGGACATTATTGATTTACATTACATCTCTTATATATTATCACTAGCACTTCGTCTATATTACACATGCCATGCCACATGCATGCATGTGCATGCGTGACATGCTATTTGTACAGTCGATTGTTGTCCAGTGTACAACGTGCACAACAGTGGTAAAGCGGCTTTAATGACATTTATATGAGATAACTAGCTGTCCCGGCCTACCTTGTTCTGCCCTATTTCTCTAAAACAAAGTCACATTGTTTTTTTAATGTTAATAGCTTCCCCGTCAGATTTCATTCAGCCAAAACCTATTGGCCTGTCGGCTGTTTTTTTTTAATTGTTTGAAGGAACCTGGCCTTAATGCTATATGTATAAAAATTGAAAAATATTGACATTAATATTTATACGTCACTCAATTGTTTTGCCTTCCCGGAACCCGTCCACTATTATTTAAACTTTATGGTATGGTGTTAGAGTTCAAATTGACTTTTAAATATTATTACGATTTTTTTGTATGAGAATATAGAAAAGTGTTGTTTTTAGACTTTTTCAGACAATTTTTTTTATTTTCCTCTACGTAACCTTCCCCAGACTTCAACAAACACAACAAAAAAGAAATCAGCCAAATCGGTTCAGCCGTTCTCGAGTTTCGCGCTTATCAACACATTTAGTGATTAATTTTTATATATAAGAAGATATTGAGAAATTTTGGAAATAGTATGTTGATCAACGTTTCAATCGTTATACAATAAACGTGCTATATAATGAAACTGGTGCGGTATGGTGTCTTGTTGAAAGCATTATTTAAAAAAATTAAAATGTGTACCCCAGCTTTTAGTAATGTTGGATATATCACAGTTGCTTCGAAGAAAAGTTGTTGATTAACAAGCGTTCTTTTTCTAATATCTTTTGGATAAAAGCTATCAGTTTTGGCATATGTATCAGATAGATACATTAAAATGGTATGGCTGAAATGAAAATAGAACAATATAATAAAGAATAAAATTAAGATTATTAAATAATTAGTTACAATTGATCCATTCTAAGGAAATTGTCCTTGGGCAGTAATATTCACTGATGTTATCTCTATTTACCTCGAAATATCATAGAGTCTAAATATATACTAGTATGATTTTTAGCACATAAAATATTATCTTTGTATATGTATCATAAGTTTTTTTTATAATCATTTAAAACAAAATATTGTTAAATATCAGTGATAAATATGTTTAGTTATTTTATATTGCACGTTTTTGCATAATACACTTATTTATAACAGATAAAATTATATCTACCAATGTATAAACAACTTACCTACCTATCAGATATAATTAAATCTCCATCTTCAAGAACCGGAACAGTATGCAAGGGATTTTTCTGTAACCACGTTATAATAATATATCTATATATTAATATCTATATATTAATACATGAAGCAAAAACATTATACCCCCTTTCTACGAAAATTGCGCGGAAGGAGAAGCGTGAAATGTAGCACACTTATTGTTTATATAGAGGAGTGCAGCATTATAATATATTTTAAAAATAATACATAAAAATATATATATATTAACGCAAAAAAGAAACATTACACACACTACATGCATTTGACAACATGCGCATACATATATAGGAGTACTGGCAGCATTTTATGCTGTCGTAAAAAATGAGTAACACAGTAGACTGTAAGATTTCGGCTCATCTTTAAAATACATTCGTCTTAGTTAGGAGCTGTGATTTATTACGAAATCTGTCCATCAAGGCACAATACAAGGAACGAACTACTTTAAAATTGTTTAATACGCGAATCCAGTTAGTAAGTATGGTCGTTAAAAGTCAACTTGTAATAAATTTAGCTAGCGACATACTCGTATCAGTAAATACTGTTTCCACAAATGCGTAATAGATAATATTTAATAATTGTCATTTTTGAAAGGCGTTTTATTATCAGCCTTAGTCAACGGTCTTTTGGTTCTGACCTATACCATGCGATTGGTCATATTTTGTTGTGTTATAGATATACATATATTTGGAACTTTTCTATTCTAGAACTTTTTTCCTGTATAGATATATATATCTTATTATTCAATGTAAATGGCGTATGCCGTATTGTTTATTTTTATAATAAATAAAATGTATTAAGTGCGAGTATGATTCAATCAAACTCGACAACGACAAACATGCCATGAGAAAATCTTTACGTTAACCAAGAATAAAAAAATACCTTTAAATATTCAGGAGTGAAATGCTCCCCAGCTGTTAGATTAACGTCAATCATTTCTACCGTAATATTGAATAAATCGCACGCCATCATCACAGCTCGAGTTGGAGCCCCAACATCAATTTTATATAGTTTCATTTTATCTAAAGATCAAACAGTTACACACCTCATTAGAAATTGAATTAATTTAAATATTGAAAAAATAAATTTCTTTTCTTATCACTACAAACTTTTTTATTAAGAATATTTCAGTCTAATTGAATTTTACAACTGAAAATAACTTGTTCAAATAACTGATGACACATTTTGAAATGATTCCTTTAGATAAAAGTATTATTAACTATATATTCAAACTGAGTAAATTTAAAGTTTCGTATCTTTGCCTGATAAGATTGCTAAGCAACTTACTATCTTATCATCAGAGATTATTTATTGTTAGTTATGTTGTTTTTGTAATAATGTGGGGAGTTTTTACACTTCAGAATTGTATCCAGCTATCTTTTTTCCTCATTCCTAGGGTGCTTTGTTACCGTTAGTGAGTCGTGGTCTATGTCGATATCACAAAATATGGCTTGTACTAAATTTTCATCATTAACTTTTATTTATTTACAAGTATTTAATAAACAAGATATCAAAACCGTATGATTTTAATACTTTTATTGTGTATATTTAAAAATGTTCAATATAGTTTTCCTTAATCAGTGCAGGTAGGAAATTAAGTTAAACATTTATAATATAGAACACTAGAAAAAGCGTGATAATAATATCGATTGTGCTAAATCATCGGCAATATTTCACAGTTGAATAAAACAATAAAAGACTCACAGGTTATTTATACAATCGACGTGGCGGAAAATACAATTTTATCGCACCATTGCGTTCCTGCACTCAGCAGTTTATTGATAATTATATCCAAACATTATGAAAATTTATACATGTGTTTCAGCTTTCAGTGCGTATTTATATACACATGAAATAAATCTTTTATATGGATAGTACAAAATATAATATTTCTCGGCAAACTATTCCCCTATAATATAAATATATTTATTAATTTAATACCTAATGGGAAATATTGCGCACATAAAAAACAATTTAGTAAATATAAATTGATGTAAGAAACAAAACTTCATATCGGAATTTTAAGCTGTAACGGAGCCCAGTCAGAGATGGGCAAAATATAATCTGATTAATGATTCGATTACCAAGTGTAATGCAAATGTAGTAGAAATGTTATGATTTAATAAAAATATTGAAAAGTAATGAACAAACTGTTTGTGAAAATAACAAATAAATATTTAATTACGATTAAAATCACAGTTGACAATTAAATATCGATTTACAAATAGGTGTAACGCTGTTAAAAATGGCAAAGGATTTTTTAGCATACCCAAAGTATATGCTAGAAAGTCAAGTATCGAAGTTTTGAATCTGCATTCCTAATTGCTCCACCTTATTTTATTTGCATTATAAAAGTGCATTAACCGTACTCATAACTTTACCGTCTAAAATGTATAAAACTTGTCACCTTCACAGCTACACTTCAAACTTGGAAAGTTTATATAAAGTAGTTTGCAGTGCACGTTTTTACAAACTTTATACTCTCTTCATAACTTTCACTTGGAAACAAAATTAGTCCAGATAGTCTTACTGTTTAAATAATATTCTATCCTATGATCTACGTAGAGTAAAAGTACGTATAGATGATTGATTGGTGCAAGCTAATTACTTGTTATAAACGTTCAATTAAGTTTTCAACTTTCAAAAATACTTTATATATATTATAGAATAACAAATCCAGAATAGAACTATTCGCATTTAGTTAAATTTCCTATACTTTTACTATTTATAAGTTTTTCTACAAATTTTTATGCCTACCCTTACCTTACCTTACCTTAAAAGGTAATGAACCTTTTAGGTAATAAGTTAAAATGTTTCACTCTATGTATTCCATGCAAGAGTCGATTATATGAACATATTATACAATAATACCCAAATTGATACTAGATTTGATTTGATTTGATTTTTGTTTTTTTTGGGAGTCGAAGTTGCTCGCGTCCGTAGGCTTTACCTTAGTTTCCCTACACTTGACTCCTGGGTGGTGCTAAACGAGCAGCAGCGAGGTGGTGGGGCGTCGGTGCCCGTCTGGATCGCGACCACAGTACATGGAAGTGAAGCCCGTCATAGTGACCAGTTTCGGCTTGTCGCGTTTCGGGATCAGCTTGTGCATATCCAGTAGCTCATATACCTAGAGACCTTCAGTCGTGGTATATGTGGGCCAACATGACGATGTTGACTATCAATGGATTTTCATCCTTTGATAGTCGCTTTCGTTTTTGGACTACATTGCACTTACCATCAGGTACTCTGTTGTCACTATGTCGAGTCAGTGTAAAAAAAGATTAAAGGTATTGATGGACAAAATGTAATAACATTAATTAAAAACGATTACGATTACATTTTGCGTTTTTCATTATTAATATGACTACATTTTGCTCATCGATGTTTTAACCACTACGAAAACCTCAATTGCATACACAAATTTGTGTGTGTGAGCGATAAATATAACTCCTTAATGTTTTGAAGGAATTTAATTGTGATTATAGACCACAAAAATTAAAATGATGACTACATTTTGTAATCGTTAATCATTAATTTTCCGATTTTCTGACAATTAATTATTATACAAGTAACACAATCAAGGACGAAAGAAACACTTCAATAAACTATAAAGGAGTTATTTAAAATAACTTACTCAGAAGTAGGTTACATATCTTTCTATAAATCCTCACGCCGATTCTCTATTGAGGTAGGCAGACAGAATGGAACGACACTTGTCGATACCGAGATTTTTTTTTAAATGGCTTGACTAGTTCGCTGTATTGTACAGTGTAGCCTACGAATGGCAATGACCGCCAATGGACGATAATCTGTTGACAGTTGCCATCGCTATGTCGGCCCACATTACCACGACTGAAGATTTCTAGGTATATGAACAACTGTATAAAAATAAACTGATCCACGACAAGCCGAAACGAAAACCACTTCTTATAAATATTTTTATGATCTTAAATGTACTTAAATTCAAATATTAGACAATTGACCTCGGAGGGTGTTATTTACTTTGTTTTAATTAGAGATTTCGCATTATACCATTGATAATGGATCTAATTTGGCCCCACAATGTGTCTGGCAGTACAATCGTGTGATTCTATTTTGGAGGAGACAAGATGGTGTCATTAATCTTTCTGTAATGGCCTCCAAAATGCAGACGCACAGTCGTCACGGGACATTTGCTAATGCGACGGTGTTACCTTATTCCCTACAGTGCCGCTTTACAAATTTACTGGCCATTTTGTGTATAGTTTTCGTACCAAATAAATTAACAAAAATACTAATTTCTTAAAATTATTTTTACTTCATATTATTTAAATAAAAATTAAGTATTGTACAAAAGTCCTTGAAATGTTTAAAAGTCGACTAAAGAAACGTTCATACACGTATCTAATAAATCTGAGGAAGTAGAGATATTAAAAGAGAGTGTCGGCGAGGGAATATATAACCTGGAATGAAAACTTTTTACGGTACTGGGTTGTATTAAAACAAAATTAATACGATTTTATGGATAATTTTATTACTAATTATTTTAACCCTTTTGCTACCGAATGGTAGTATTTTGTAATCTATAATTGTGCGTTTTAAGTATTTATGATAAAAAAGAATTTGGCTGTATGGTGTAGATGCCTTTGCCTTTTCCACAAAGGGGAAAATATAACCAATAAAAAGCATTGATGGTGCATATAGTACATAGTACAATAGAAATTGTAAAAATTTTATGAGAAAAAAACGCAAAAAAACTAGTTTAAATGGTGCTAATTATGAGAGTTTTGTATCCGGCAGTAGACTAATTGGCTTAATGATGATTATGATAATAAAATATAATTAATATTTTGCAAAAATAAAAAAATACATCAGAGATAAGCAGTATTTTATAATAACAAAATTTTAGCAGTTTACTGGTTTTTCAGCTCTCATGGTAAGCAAAAGACTAATTTTGTGATAAGATTATGATTTTTTTTTACTTATATTGTATCATCACGAAGAAGAAAATTGCGATAATACATAAATTGTTTTTTATAAAATTATCTGCACATTGCAGGAACGAATGCTACGGGTCTCATTGTCACAATTACTATTTTATTTATTATTAAAAAAATCACAATACATAGAAGTTAAATTAAAGTCTCACAAAACTAAATCGTATATTGTCTGTGAGATAAAAACATTAGATAACACAGCCAAAATTCACTATTCATACCATGAGAGTCATAAATACAACTGGTTAAGCAAAAATTTTTTATTTTATTTTCATTACTTAATTCTGTTTTTGCAATTACATTACAAGAATGAAGTTAATGATACAATATTTAGTTACGACGATGAGTTTCCTAAATAGATTTATCGCTATATAACTTAACCGTCATGAGGAAAATTTTCTTACAAAATAAATAAACAAGCTCGGGAGAGAATAAAAAAGTTTTGAGTATTGGTAATAGACTTAGCGAGAGATACGTCACCAAGTTTGTCTAGCAAAGTAGGTACATAACAAGTTCTTGATATATTGAGCCCTCGATTCCGCATTGGGGCAATTCAAAGTTTTTCGGCGTTTCCAAGGGCCGAGGGAAAGTTCGGCTGCGTTCGGTAATGTAAGCGTATCGAAGCGTGGAACGGTGAATTTCGCTCGGGAATTCAAACAACACGAGCTGTTATTTTTTTTTAAGTTTTTATCATTTTTTTCATATTTATTTTAATTGCCTACACAGTATTTCATTCCGCGATATATATAGAT
Organism: Automeris io; assembly: GCA_036320925.1. NCBI lineage: Eukaryota > Metazoa > Arthropoda > Insecta > Lepidoptera > Saturniidae > Automeris > Automeris io. Next base: position 11,467,653 of record JAUDJH010000008.1, on the reverse strand, counting down.
ACAAGCTAGCTAGTTCCAAAGAAAGTCTCGGAAAATGTCAATACCACCTATTTTGCCAATATTTAAATTGCATTTATTTAATTTACTGGAAACAGGTAATATTAATTTTTCTCTGCTAATTCCAAAATATAAATAGCGTGATGATTTTTTTTATTATGACATGGCAAACAGCTGAACTTATCTGATGAAAAGTATAGTGCAATCCAAAAACCTAATACGACTGTTGCGAGACAACCACCTGACGATAGTTGCCGCGATCATGCCGGCCTACAAAAATATCTCTTCACATTTCCCTTAAAAACTCAATATCATAGGACGAAGGGAACATACTCGCCTGAAGACCATTCCACAATCCAATGACCTGACAAACGTAAGAGCTAGATTCGAATACTGAAGTTTATTGGATGCTTATGGTCAAAGAAATGTAATATCGAATATATCTTCTGCATATAGTATGCTCAAACTATTACGATTTAAAAAAAAATGGATACCACGACGAAACGCTAAAAAAATTAAAACGAAAACCTGTATATAAATATGCACTGTCTTAGTGTTGTAATGGATAATTCGTTTTTGTATATTATAGTTAGTATAAACAGCGCTATATAATTAGTTTAATACATCCTTAAAAACTATACAAGAAATGTATGTAGTAACTATTTGTTTGTTGCAACTATATGTGTGTTGTAACTATATTTGTGTTGAAACTATATATATGTTGTAACTAGCAACCCAAGTGGAAGCGGACTTCAAAATATAATGTGATCTACATTTTGGCAAATAACTAAGATTCAATTCTAACTCGAATTTGCGAGTTACTGACTCAAATATGAATTTGCTGTAATATGTTTTAGTGTGAACTATGAAATTATAACGAACTTACATCAGTAATAAATATTGTAACTTTTACATGTTCTTTCTTGTACGGAACTCTAAAAATCAGCTCTAAATCATCTGGGCACATTTTGATTTGTTAAAATATGTAAACAATATATGCGCTGAATATACATATAATATATGAATACATACTCTCACTACTAACTGTGCTTATCCTAACAGCGCCGGAGGAAATTATTATCTTTACCCAAGTACACGTGGCTGATACTTATAATGCAGTACTCGTGTAACCGACAGAACAAAAACGCTTTGATATATCAGTCAGCATAAAAAGTGGTTGTTAGTAACAAAACTAATCGTTTAAAAATAATAATTTACTGTTCCGTTTATTGTCATCGTTAATATAGAAATAAAATAATGATTAACATTTATAGTGCACAGTTATCAGGCATCAGTTTTATGTACATTGGTCATAAACTGTGATGTCCTTGTCAAAGCAAGAACTGATACTACCTACCCGCCTCGGCCTAATTACGTTGTACCATTGCACTCAGGGTAGGAATAGTCAAATACGTGAAATCACTGGTGAATTAATGATGATAAATAAAAATCACACCGACCGAGACCGAGATAGCACTATGACAAAACTACGCTTTCGAAAAAGATACAAAATAAGATGTAGAAATGCGAGAAAAATCTAAAAGCAGGCACGCCTCCTGTTTTCATTAATAACATGTTTAACGCGGGGCCATGTTGCACGTACGTTTTTGGTAAGGTTACCTTTGTATAAAATCTTTTTTTTTTTTATTTACGAACAGGCAAAACTACAAGAAGACAATTATAAAATATTTACAACTATTAAGAAATTGTTGGTATTCTAATAAGTATAGGATTCATCAAAGTTACAACAAGATTACAATTAATTTGTGGTCTTTGTTTATATTTTTACCCGTTAGAAGCAGACGCAAAATATTTTGTCAATACGCATTAATATTAAAAAAAGAGCTTTCGAGTATACCTTTACTCTTACTATAAGTTATTAACTGAAATTAACGCTTTAAAATAAATGAAAATATAGAGAGGTTTTTTAGCTGTCTATTCTCCAGCTTCCAATATGATTTTGAACACTTCAGTCGACTGCTGCATCTTCAAATACAGCATGTACTCTAAGCAGCAGGGAAGTATTCTCTATTCTTACTTTGAATAAATAATACGCATAAAAGCTTCGAAACTGTGCTAATATTTTATCCCACGTTCACCCGAACCGGAGCTTCAACTACAGTCATGATGGAATAGTTAACCTTTCATATGAAAGTCTTTGTATAATCTAATTCCTTATATCTATTATAAGATACTGAATAGTTTTGTATGTTAGAAAACCAATTGTGTCGGTAGGTACAACCTTAATTGAATTTAAAGGTTTTTACTGAGGTCCTTATTAGAAGGTTTAGTGAGCTCACCATATCTGTTGGTAAGCATAGTGCAGTCTATAAAACCGGTTACGAATATTGAGAGTAACAAAAGTCTATCGACAGTCACAATATCATGCCGGCATGCACAACTATTTCTCAACGCTTATTTTAAAGATCCCTATATCATAAGACGGCCCTGAGACTATTCCACAGTTCAACGAGTAAGCGTTAGATTACTTCATAATTGCAACTGGGATACGAGCTACTGTAAAGCTGTGACTTGGTAAACTTACTCGCGTAGTTCTGTTATGAAAGAGAAAAGTTGAAGTATGTTAGTCATTAATTAGGTACAGTTAACATATGAGCCTATAAACAAACGAGAGCCACCGACGAAGTCTAGCGGATTAGTGACCTGGAGCGACAATGTTCAGGACACAATTCGTAGAGCGGATGGTCAATGGGGCAGAGTTGTCGATTGATGACCATTTACCAGCAAGCACAGTACATGACGTACACCTTCTAAATGGGCAGATTGATTAATCCAGATTACAGGGCGATGCTAGATACAAGGCACATCAAACGGTAATTCTGGAGAGCATCAGGGGAGGCTTTTGTTCCAGCAGTGGACATCCTATGGTTGCTACGATGAAACTAAGAGCGTATCTCCATAATCAAATTCGTTCATCGGGTCATCCCCTTTTTGGCTTCTAGTATTTCAAGAACAATAGCAGTATAGCATTTCTTTAGGTATTAATTACTCTTGGTCATAGGCGACCGTAGGCAATTACCATCAAATAGGACATTAAAACGTTTGCGACATAATTAAAAAAAAACTAACTGTATTATACACTTGCTTAGTAAATACACTCACCCATGTATATATTTTATTAAATTCTTTGCATCCGAAATAGCTAATTTTACATATGAAACTCACGCGAAGACCGTAGTGCCGAGTGTAAATTCTTGTGAATACATAAATACATTATATAGGTGCGCTCGTGACTCAGCCACCAAAATTTATAACGCTCGTGAGCAGAGTTTTAAGCACATCAGCTTAATTAATTCCTTTTTGAATTTGTAGTTCACTTAATGAAGTTAAATTCATATTTCGAATTGCGTGGTCTATGGGCATGCATTTTTTGTCCTAGCATATATTTTTACCATACCTTTTACAACACTAAGCGCATTTAAAGCGTTTTAATTTATCGTTATATTTTCGATTTAAAATCGAAATGATGTTTCACGTCCAAGTAAAAACTTATCTGCTTTATTTTGACATTGTTTTAACATCACTTTTTTTTTAAACTCGCTCGGCATGGTTTTTACATGGCACCTTATGGAGTCCAAGATCGGCAACAAACGCCATGTCAAAATCCATGGACAGTCACCATCGCTATGTCGCCCCACATACTACGACGGAATGTATGTGAATAACTGGATATACACAAATTGATCTTAAAACACGACAGGCGGAAGCGAGTCGCTATAACGACCTTTACATTTGTGTACTGTGGTCACGACTCAGTTCGAGCAATATATAAATATATTGTCCTGGAGGAGTATTTAATAGTTATGTTGAAATAAAATATTTCGTGGCATTTGAAAAAAAATATCGGGAGTTCCGATCTAGTGATGAAAATGCCCGGGAATTTTCCCAAAATGCCCAAAACTTCCGAGAACATTTCGTAAATTCCCGGGAATATTCCCAAGGAAGTTTTTGGGCACTTTGGGAAAATTCCCGGGCATTTTCATCACTATTCCGATCCGAGTGCCGAGGCGAACGCACGCGTGTCCGCTAGCGGTGCCGCCCCTCTCTATCTCGTGTTCGTAACAGTTTACGCGCGTAACGGTTTTTCGCGTAACGTATTTTCGGGATGGGTGACGCGTGTTCGGTGCGTGTCGTGTTCTGTCCCGTCGGCCGCGTGCGTACCCGTACGCCATCGTCCGTGGTTCGCGAGTTCTTCTCAGAACTCTGCGAGCACACGAGTTTCTACAACAACTGACTGACAAACGCTTTTGCAAAGCCACGCCTTTCAGTGGTTGTGCCTGGGGATACCTCACGGTGTAAACGAACCAGGCACAGGGCGGGTCCCGGGCGCTCGCGGGTTCCCCTTTGGAAACCGCAAACCCGGTTGGGGTCGGGGTCTTAGGCTGTGGAGCGACCCCTCAGTCTAAGCCGGCCATCACCCTCCCACCCTACCTATTTTCCGTTTCCTGCCGCGCCATTCGTTTGGCTTGGGTCTGCTAGCGCGGACCCCTGTCTCGGTGGTGCACGTTAGGTACTCAACCCTTGGCTAAGGGCGATAGGATACACACCCCTCGGACTCTAAACGGGTCTGGGGGACTGCCTCCCGCGAGTGTAGGTGCTCGTTCGCCTCATTCTGAAATATCTCAGAATGGAGGCAGGCGGTAGGGCTATCCTCGCAGCATCATTCCCACATCTTAATAAGGCCCAAATAGGGCAAATGTTAGTCCTTATGTCTACATTTGCGAAGTCGCAAATGCTCGACTCCCCTGCCTCCCCCGACCCAGAGCCCCTCGCTCCCCGCCTCCCCTGTCATGCCGCGGAAGCTCCCCGCGAACCCCGCGTCCCGCGCGACGCCACCTCCGCCCGCGAGCGCTCCCCGATAGGTGAGTCTCGCTCTAGCGCGTCCTCGCGCTCTAGCGAAGAGCGCCCATCCGTAAGCCGAGAGGCATCGCCGGCGATGTCTGTCGACGACGGATCATCGAACTCGTCGGACTCCTCTGACCCTCCCTCACCCGTGAACGACGAATTTACCGTCGTCGTTCACGGTAAGAGAAAGATCGTCCGCGCTGACGGCCCGTCCAAGGCCGCCAAGCGCCAGCCAGACGATTCGGCGCGCGCCTCCGCCGCCAGCAACCCCAAGCCCAAAAGGGCCCCCAAGTTCCCCGCCCCCCGCACAGGGCCGCCTCCCCCCGTCATCATACGGGAGAAGAGCGCCTGGGAGCGCATTTCTCGGGCCTTACATAACAAGGCCATCACCTACACCAGGGCCACAGCGACCCTCGACGGCATCCGAGTCCTAGTCCCGACTCCCAAAGATCACCGTGATCTTACTCGCTACCTGAGAGCCGAGAAAATAGGTTTACATACCTATGCTCTCGAGGAGGAGCGCAAACTCCGGGCCGTCATAAGGGGCCTTCCTAAGGAGCTCAGCACTGAGCTCATCAAGGAGGGCCTCTTGGCCCAGTCCCTTCCGGTGGAAGAAGTCCACCGGATGTACAAATCCACCACACGAGAACCATACGATATGGTTCTCGTCGTCCTCCCCCTCTCACAAGAGGCAAAAAAGATCTTCGACGTGACGACCGCCTGCTTCCTCAGCGGTCTGCGCGTCAAAGCCCCCCACAAACGTGGCGTACCCGGGCAGTATCACAACTGCCAGCTGTACGGCCACTCAGCATTCCGCTGCTAGGTGCGTAAAGTGCCTGGGCGACCATGGCACCAAGGAGTGCGTGCGTACTAGGGACGCACCCACCCCACCTAGCTGTGTCCTTTGCGGCGCCAGGGTCATCCCGCAAATTACCGCGGGTGCCCGCGCGCGCCGCGCCTTGGGCGCAATCCCCAGCCCTTCAGGGCGCCCGCACCGCGCATGCGCACGGAGGCCGTCAGGCCCCCGCCCGCATCGCACTTCCCACCACTTCCCCCGAGGCGTGGAGCAACCCTCCCGCCGCGAGGACAAGCAGGGCCCAACGGCGCCGTCGCCGCCCCAGCTCAGCAGCCCGCTACCACCGGCAACCCCGGCTCCCCCGCAGCTCCACATGCACCCGTTCCCGCGAATGCGGCTATGCGCGCCCCTGTGGCCGCTAACCCTCCCGCCGAGCCTGCACGCACCCAGAAATCCTGGGTGCGCCTCAGCGCACCGGCCCCGCGGGCGCCCTCAGCGCCGACTCCCGAGGCACCCTCAGTGCCAACCTCTTTTTCCGCGGCCTTCGAGGAGCGCTGCGACTTCGCCAACCTCATAGATTTTGACGAAGTCTTGGAACACGCTCGAGAGCTCCGAGCGGCGGCAAACAATCCGGCAGCAAACATGTCCTTGGTGGTCAAGCACGCAGACCTACTGAGGACACTTAAAAACTGCAGCGCGCCCAAATAAGCGCCCTCTCATCCTCCTTGTTCTCCCTTTGTCGGCCCAATGCTCTTTGCAACGAGCAGGGTCAAACCGTATGCGTTGAACGTCGCGCTGTTCAACGCAAACGGGCTTAAGCGACAAAAGGATCTTGTCGGGGAGTTCCTTACATCCCAACAAATAGACGTCATGCTAGTGCAGGAGACTCTGCTCAAGCCGAGTGTTAGAGGGCCTAATCTGGCCAATTACCACCTGGTTAGGAATGACAGGCCCGCCGCCAGAGGTGGAGGTACTGCCATTTACTACCGGAGGCACCTGCACTGTATGCCGATCGATCCGCCCGGCCTCGAGAATCTCGAGGCCTCAGTCTGTAGGATAGGCATGAGCGGTCACTCTCCTATATATAATATTTAGCGTCGGTGTACCTGCTTCTGTACAGTCTGTATACCAACGACTTACCGAAGCACCCGAGCGCAAAGCTAGCTCTCTATGCGGATGACACCGTACTCTACGTGTCGGACTTTAATCTCTCTGTTATTATCAATAAATTACAGAAAGCCATGACTCTTTTAGGCATATGGTTCCGGAAGTGGAGAATTGAAGTCAACCCCGAGAAAAGCGTAGCAATACTCTTCTCTCGGAGGAGGCCGAAATTTCTGCCAGGAAACATACTCCTATACGACAAGCCCATCCCATGGTTCAGAAAGGTCAAATATCTCGGGGTCACACTCGACGATAGATTGACCTATTCTGAACACATCAGGACCGTGCGCAAGCGCGCCGCCTTCATTCTCTGCAAATTATATCATTTGCTGTCCAGTCAAAGTAAACTGTCCCTTAGAAATAAGGTGACACTTTACAAGACTGTCATCAGACCGGTGATGACCTACGCATCTGTAGTATTCGCCCACTCCTCCTCGTCCGCTCTGAACACCCTTCAGACAGTTCAGACAAGATTCATGCGTAGAGCCGTGAACGCTCCACGGTATATACACAATGTCGACCTCCATGACGACTTCGGTCTGGAAACGATCGCCAGTTACATGCGTGAAGCGTCTCGTCGTTACTTCGACAAGGCGCAGCACCACCCTAACCAGTTAATTAGTAAATCTTGCGTCTACGTACGCAAGAGTGAGTTTGCACCCGCCATTCGTCGCCCTCGCGACGTGTTAGGGGATCCGGATGATCCAATCAGAGTGGCTGTAAAAAGAGCCACCGATCGATCAAACAGTGAGGTACACACACACACTAGTTTCATTCCAAGACACCGGCGTCGCCGGCGGCGCCGAAGAAGGATAGTTCAGTCAACTGCTGCCAACCGGTGCGTTTACGGACCGAGGCGCAGTTCTACTCCGACGCAGCCTTGAGTTTCTTTCGGCGTTTCTTCTCAAGGTAGTCACTTCCGAAACGCTGGTAGATCACCCGTAGGGTTAGTACTTTATTTGGCTGGCGGTCCAAGTCGAGGTTCGTACCCACAGGGGTGCCCTTGCATTACCACCCACCCAAAAATTTCGCTGGCTGAGCACCTTCTGTGCTCGCCCCCTAACCCCGGTTTAGCTTAAAATGCCTTTCCCAGCAATCAGTAGTTAGTCCGCTTCAAAAAAATAAAATAAAATAAAATATTTCTTATCCAATAAATAACAGCTCATCAACGCAAACGTTTCAAGGGAATATTTAAAATTATCCCATTTCGCATTCACGGAATATTTCATGGACTCTTTGCATTGCACGCACGTCGCTGGCTTAGCTGCCAGAGATAAATAAGTTAGAGAGGCTGATATTTCACTCCAAACCAATATCGTAAAAGGCACAAAAAAAGGAATCGTTTAAAACTTCGCCCCCTGCCTTGTTAGTGTTCCGGAACGGGAATCTAATGAACATTCTAAAGCTCTCTAAAAATTTGGAATCTTTTTCTTTTACATCTCAAGAGATTTATAGGTAACAAAAAGAAAGCATCATAATGTAACCGAACATAAATTTTGGAGAGTAGACTTTCCGTAGCTTTGAACAGGAGGGTCTGACTTTTTGTCATGACTTCAAAGGTTTAAAACATGAAAATATTTTAGACAATTTTTCAACGACGTAATAGCATGAATTTCAAATACGTTTTTAAAGATAAGGGCCATTGTTGATATAAAATACGATTACGCAGTGTAGCCACGCAAGTGCAGGCATCCTCGACCGTAAAAATTACAATATAACAAAGCTCGAGGTACAAATCATGAAAATACAAAGTTCGTATTAATGACGGTACCAGCCTTTCATTTTTTACGATGGAAAATTCTTTTATTGCCCTTTCTGAGTTTTATGTTCTGTAAAATCTTATATATTAAACCATGTTCGTCTATAAGTATTTACACTCTACAATTATGCTGTGGAATTTATAATATAAAACAGTATATCCTAACGCCACTTCTTTGAAATCTCATGTTAAGGTTCAGATACCAATTCTTAACTATTATTCCTACAATTAACTCATTATATTAGTGGATATTAACACAACCAACTCATTATATGCCTTTTTTTACTTGGAGAAAATCCTCATAGGACCGTCACAGCCGCGCAGGGGGGTTGTGCGACCGAGGTGTGTCGGCTTATACCGACTAAAAATCCCAAGGTGACTACTTCTGCGCATTGGCGGAGACTGTGGGGTCCTGTAACCAATTCGCCACAGCCCCGTCGCACCGCGCCCGATGGGCACAAACTCGGAGGAAACTCATTATATGCCTAAAATGACCAGTAGCGCAACTGGTCATCGTTGTGAGGGCACTTATATGTGACATTTCTGTTTGATGCCATGCGCGTTTGCTTGCGATATATTCCTTCACCGGTGAGTATATGGTGCCTAAATCCGTACTTGATCTGAAAAAACCAAAAAGTATGTACCGGGAATTCGAACCTAGGATCATTAATATTTCCACGCATGGACATCGGTCCCTTATGCAATAAGGCGCCACAACTAATATTCAACAGTTAACTTAAATGATTATTGTTGTATGTTGAAGTGATATTTGATGACAGTCGATATTTTTGTACCAAAAAGCTAATAATATTAACCGTTTAAAATAAGCAAAGATATACATTACAATTTAAATTAAAGCACGAAGTTTTAATCTTATCTTTTAATAAGCACTCTGAAAGACTGCGTAATTAGCCAACAACAAAACATCAACAATGATTAAGGAAAACTAACAACAATATTAACCCGGAAGCACCTGGCGTACACGTATCTTGAGAGTTTTAATAGATGAAGAATTAAGAGGAATCCGGGTAAATTTAACTGGTAAGTCGAGTTGGAAACATTTGGCATGAAGAGAAAGCTTAACACAAAATTCTAAATGCTTTTATTATATTAAAGTACCTCTAGCGAATTACGTCTTTTGTCCATATTACGTCGTTCTTAGCTAAGGATGATTTCGAGAGCTAAATATTTCATTGTATGTTTAATGATATTTAGGATTTTCATTGTTTTCATTTGAGCCGTGACAAGGCTTTGTTCTTGTAATTTATTATAGAAATTCGGTATGTCTTTAATAATATAGCAGTTATTAATTTATATTGCCATGTAATAAATGCTATCTATTCAAAAGTATGAAATCTGTGAAAAAGTCATTTTCATTGAATGTAGTTCTGTTAAAACAACTTATTCAACATGTAACTTTTATTTTATTTACGAAATAAATATCCATAATCTTGCTTATTTCGTGACGGGCATAAATTTTGATAATTTTTTTTTATAATTTCAATTTAGGTCATTCGACTAACTCATGCTGAAAAACTAGGATATTTAAATTATCGGTTATATACTGTATTATTTTTTTAGCAAAACTAAAGTTTCTATATTAATCTTCAAGGAAATTGCATTAAAAGGGTTTTTATATAATATTTTAAATAAAACAGAAATTATTGATGCTATAGTAATATACTGCGACAATGTCTATTAATATCTTTAATTAAAAAAAAACAAGACTTTTTTTACTTAAATTTCATTTAATGTGGTTATAGAAGCCTAGGGAATAATGTATCGAAATCCATCCCTGGAATTGTTAATGGTCGCAGGTTTGAACCTCAGCACGTCCAGATTAACTATGAACTTAACCAACCCACCATAGGTTCTCATCAGCAAAGGAGATAATCGTGAAGAAAACCGAATGCCAGTTAACAACAATGTCTCGGTAAATGCTCTGAGAACGGTAATCAGCTGCGCTATTAGTTACATTCGGTGCGACAAATAGATAAAATGTGGATATAGACATTATTGTAACTCTGGTCACCCCGAAACGAATATAGCGTAAAGACGTATTGTTATTATTTATTAAAGTTATACGTTTATAAAGAACTCTTTAAAAAGTTATGACGATCATCCACCCCGCTGTAGAGAACGTTTCGCAGTATCTTTAAACAGTATTTCTGAACTAGGACATAAATCTGTCTTAACACCCTGGTGGGACAATGTTAGCACGTTATTGAGTTAAAGCATCTCCGTTCCGTAGAGTCACGTAACAAGTGGAAAATAACGTTATGGTTTACACTGTTGAAATATTATAGTACGTGGTAAGGTTGACGACGAGGTACAATTTGACAAACCTAAAGGCGTAATAAATTCTTTTAAGCATTACAAAGTTAACCAATATTTAAAAATGCACTTGCTTATTTAAATACATAAAGACATTCATATTAATAATAACCCCAATAAGTCAAAACGTAGTAGCATTTTCTAATAAAAAAACGGATAATAATTCCGGATTATCTTAGGCCCAAATAAATATAAAAGTAAACATCTTTATAGAGAAAAAAAAAACGTTACATTTTTTATTGTTGCAATAAGAAAAGTTTTCAAAATTTCACATAGGTTTACCGTCTCATAAAAACTGTTGAATATATTTTTTTTAGTTGCATCTTGGGTTAAACAATTTATTTTTAAAGAAGAATTGTATTTTGTGATAGGATGTCACAATCTTCAAATAAAGCGTAACAAAGTAAAAAATGGACTTGTTCTCAATATATTTTAAAAAAGACTATATTTTCAAACCAATATCTACATGAATAAATAACTAAATAGAAAGATTTAAAAAACTAGTTTCTGAATGATTATTCCATATAATTTCGGCGTTCCATATCAACCTGGCAGTATAATTACTTTTTTAATAATTTAAAAATGTTTAATTTTAAGTTCACAAGGATGAGTCTACATTTAAATAAAGTTAATAGCTGTTCAAATTCCCAGTTACATTTAAGGACATTTGAAATGTAATTGCTATCAGGCGCCGTGTGAAACTTTTTCCAATCAAGGATGAAAAGACTAAAAATATATTAGCCATTGTAACTTTGATAATAGAGTTGAAATTTTATATAGTATCTTCTCATTTTGCTTCATTTCTTGATAGTCATTTCCTGAAAAATTGATACAAGCAATAAAAAAATATTTTTCCTCCATCGCAAGGTCCGTAAAAATATAAAATGCTTTATATATAATTATTAAACTGCCATTTCGTTGTTTCTTTTGATAATATCCAAAGTGCCTAAGCTTGGAAATTCTAATGTGGGATAACTTAAGCTTTGTAATCTCATGAATAAAAATATTTTTAAATGCGCAAATTTTAAGTCCGCAGTCATTTTGTGAAGGATAAAACCTATTTTCAGTTAGAGAATGAATTGAAACTAAAAGTGTTTAGAATATTAAATTCACTAAAAATACCAAGAGGAGGAAATAAATGCCTATGTAGATTTTTCAATAACGTTCAAATGTAAGCTAAAAAAGTAAAATAAAACACAAAGCCTCGAAACCTTTAATTAAATTTAATAATTAAAAAATGTAACACGGTTAACAAAAACAGAAAAGATTAAGTGTTCTGGTATTAAAATTCGTTATAGAATGTGGAAAATTTTATAATAATATATTCTCACGCTATATTCCTTTCTGGATGAGCAGAGATACATAAGGTGGCTGAATCCGCTTTACGCTTATATGTCTTGCTCAACGTGACCAGCGGAGCAACTGGTCGACGTTCTCAGGGCACTTGTACATTACTTTCCTATTTGATGCCATAAGAATTTTCTCACGATGATTTCCTTCACCGGTGAGCTTTTTTTTCGAACTACGCAATATGTTGGTGGCCGACATAGACTTTCACATCTAAACCTGGCGAGAGAGCCACCGGTGAGCATATGGAGCCTAAACCCATACATAATTTTAATATGACACTTATATATTACAGTTTTCAATACATCAATGTTAAGATCAGTTTCTCGTCTCGGCCAGATCCTACTTAGGGATAAATCCCAAAAATGAGTTTAATTGTAACCAAGGGATTTGTAGGGGTAAAAATCGTATAGAGGATTGCAGGGGAGTTTTAATCTTAGGTATTACTTTTATATAAAATTATTAGAAAAATTCATGATTTCGTATAAATTATGCGATTTATATTACGATTATAAGAATATTATAAACATAGCAGAACAATGTTTTAAGTAGCAACTACATTCTATGAATAAACTGTTAAATCCTTTCAATAAATTACTTATGTAATATATTTTTATTTTCTCACTTACGATTTAAGTATCAAAAAATAAGCTTTTTTAACAAAAATTTATTTTTAGAGCGATATTAAATAATTCCTGAGTCGGAGTTACTTGGTTTCGGGATCAGTTGCGTATGTCAAATTTCTTTCTTCTTTATTAAGGTCGAAAGCGAATGCTATAGCATTCGTTTATAAACGACAATAACTGCTTCCATCAGGTGGGCTGCCAGCCTGCCCACTACTTATTTATATAAGAAAACTGTTTTTAATTATAAACATACAAAACCATGGCAAGTCGTAACTTCCTATAAAACATGGGCCTATTAATGATAACACTTTTTCCATTTCAGTCACGCAAGTCTAATATTAAGAAGTAGCTCGATTAATGAAACGCCCTTGATATTTATTTCTACTTTAGTAATTATTTCCGTAACGTCAACGATAAATTGATAAATGACCGACGATTCTGATTACCAGTGAGCTAATGATAGAATACAAAAAAACCTGACATGAAAAATTATTTGAACGTCTTTTAATAAATTAAAAACATTCATTAATTTACAGAATAGGCTAGCTTCTTAGGGTCAGGCCGTGAAAAATAATACTCGCTCAAGGTAGAGTACAGCGCGGCTCGTCATCGATAAGAATATGTCAGGGCTGTGGAAATGCTGTCATTCGAATTCACTTGCGATCAGCCCAGTATGAGTTGTAATAAAACGCGCAATGGGAATCCAGTAATAAAGATAAAATTAGAACATCATTATTATAAAATAACGTCAGTGTATTTGGAAAACTAAACAATTTTGGTTTAATTCACTTTCTCTTCAACTTCTTAACCTGTATCAAGCACAGGTGCGGTCAGGTGTCGAGTACTGTTGTCATCTTTGGGACGGATCCGCTAAACATCAGTTAGCGGCTTTGGACTCGATTGATCGTAGAGCTCGTAGACTTATTGGCGATGACTCTTTGACTAAGATTAAAATGCAGACCATCGAGGATCGACGTAGAGTTGCCTGTCTCACTGTCTTTTACCGGTTGCACGGCGGAGAGTGTTCTCAGGAACTACGTTCTTTGATTCCACAAGCCCCATTCCATCACAAAACCACTGTATCGTGTCGGATACCATACGTATGTGATGGATGTTCCTTATATCCGTTAGAAAAGATTCACTTCTACATTCATCATGCGAACGGTTAAGGAGTGGAATATGCTTCCAGCGGCCATATTTCCGCGGTCTTATGATCTGGAGTCTTTAAGAGAAGAGTAAATAGGCTTTTGTTTGGTGGACGCGGTTCATCATCGGACTTATCTTCACCTGCCACCTGGTGTGATTGAGGTCAAGTGTTCACCTATAAATAATAAAAAAAGATATTACATATTGTTTCCTATAAAACACTTTTATCCTAACTCGGCATCGTGTCCACACAGCACCGTATAGAAAGTATAGTATAAACCAAATTACCTACCAATAGTCGCTGTAATCATGCCGGCATACACAAATATCTCTACAGGTTTCATTTAAGAAATCCAATATCATAGGACGATGAGAACACGCTCATTGCAAGACTACAATTCAATGTCTCAGCAAAGAAAATGTCTTATAACGATCCCGTTACACATATATTTTATTTAAAAAATGAAATAAAGGAATAAATTAAATTAAATTATTGAATAAATAGCAAAAAAATAATATACAAACTTGTTTGGAATCTAAGGTTGAGATGTATGAGATAAGATGAGAGTATGCCGAGCGAGGAGTGGGTGGCCACACACCACCCCTTCCCTGCTTTTTGCAATAGGGAGAGGCCTACCTTAAGGCCAAATGTCGTCGGGTGCCGAGGAAGTAGCCAATACTGTGCCCAACTACACAATACTCAATATCCTAGTATACGTACTTTTTTGGGCTCATTTTTTGAGCAAAGTCTAAGTGAGGTCAAAGTAGCTTCTATACATCTCAGCTTCTTTTTTGGTAACCTGGGGAAAATCCCTAACGGACCTCTGTCACACTTCTACTGTCTATAAACCCCCGGGGTGTTCCTCAAATCGCTGCTAGCCGGGCCTTGGGATCCATATTCTTCCAACAAACCGGCGAGAGATTATCCTTTTAGTCTCCATCTCTTAAAGAGGGAGGTGTAAAGAGCCCACCCCTCAAAACCTGTTTATCAGGCGGTGCGCAGGATATATAAGCACCGCCTTCATCACATCAGGGCAGCAGACTTCCTCAAGCTTACTGCTCAGAACTGTAATAACAACACAACATTAACAAACAACATAAATAAATTTTACAGATTATCTAAATGCAATTAAGTAATAAATGAAACCGCATAGTTTAATGTTGCAGTATGTATCTACACAACTGTAGGAATTCGCCAGTTTTGCCTTATACGAGAAGCTAAACTTATGTGTACGTACACATTTGATTCTGACTTTTGGAGTATGCTGAACTTTAAATGAGATTCTTGGAATGTTAGTATAGGGACACTTTACGGTTGCGTTATTCCTCTTGCAACCATTCCAGTAACTTTTGCTATAAACTATTATCGGATTTTAAGTGTTGTTTAGTGATATACTATTTTTAATATTTTCGGAACAGTCGTGAGTACGCCACACCTAATTTTTACACTTCTTAAATTGCATTATACTAACAACGCAATTTAAGAACTGTTTTGAACGCTAAGGTTTATAATAAGATTAATAATTATAGATGTTTCTTAGTCATGAGGGAGTTTTGAGAAAAAAAAAATGCGTGTTGTGTGTACAGTAAAAGTGAAACTGCATAATTTAATATATTCTATTCTATCTCGTTCTCTCGCGCGCTTAAACCTCTAGGTTTATGTGTATATTTCCTTTTAGTGTTTATTTTTAGTTGCAATGGTTCTCAATTATACTAAAGAAGTTTCACTTGAAAAATTCAATATATACTAGAAACTTAAGAACACTTTGTTACTCTTAAGTGAAAGTTTTACTCTCACATTGTTATTTTTAACTGCACCCCTGCAGGTTTCAAGAGACAAGTGGGAGTAGCTCACAATTCAATAAAATCGATATTAGCACCTGGAGCCGTGTTGCCGGCCTTGTCCATTAACTAATTTAAGATTAATTTACTTTTTTTTTATATTATTGTCATTGTTTTCATAACTATCTGTCTGCTTCAATCTTATAAATATCAGCATATTGTGAAAGCTTTGTTGATTTAACTGCATTTTTCATGTATTGTTATAATGGATCTCGGTAATCGACTATCCAAGGCTAGAGTACGTGCGTGTGCGTCGTAGTTCGGTGTGCCATAAAGTGCAAATAAACAGTAAAATCCGCATCTTTCTACCACCACACCCACGACCACCGGTCATATTGTTTATTTTCCTTTTAATAAATAAATAGTTTAACTATTTACAGAGCAAAGTTGAAATTGAAGAAATTGGTGACTTCTGGAATACCAATATATATTATAATTCAATATAATTACAATATATAATCGATATACATCTCAACAAAGTCTGTAAATATAGGGATAGACAATAGATTGAGCTGAATAACCCAAAAATCCTATCTAAATATCGTTTTTATTATCCAAGACCGGTTTGAGAAGTGATCGATATTAAAAAGCATAAAACTTTTGATCGAGACGATGGGTCTAAGTGATTAGAATTGTAAAAATGCTGATAATGTGAGTATAGTATGCCGTGACTTCAAATTTGAAGAGCTATTTGTGCAGGATGGCATGATCGTTGCGACTATCGGCAGTTAGATGCCCCTCGATATTCCTACTCGATTTTCAGATCACTTTACTGTGATGAATACCATACTTTGCATCAGGAGTCACAATGCTAAACCAAATAAAAAAAAAAAACTTTTTTTTTTGTGATGATCTTTAACTATTTCTATAGCTATAACAACCATATTATTGCTATTACATCAAAAATTATTATTGAGTTCTATTTGTTCAAAGCGAGTATTATATGTAACTATGTCAACAATATTAAATCGACGAAAATGCTAAATTTATTCAACTTAATTTCAAATTTAAAATTCCGCACTGTTTTTGAAAGTTCTGAAAAACCATAAATCAGAGCTACGTGACTTGCTAAAATAGAAAACCTATTACGTTCTCTGTCGACAAATATATTTTCACCTGGACTAAGAAATACTTTTCGCTAACTGACAAAAAATTATGATTGATATATAGACCGAAAGTGCCTGAAGAGGTATTGATCCATGAAAGAACTAAAAGGCGACCTACCCATATCACTTAGTGTAACTTCGTTGTCGTACCTATTGAAAATTGTTTGTTAATAAAAGTATGAGACTCAAAAACTATAAAAACACCAAATATGCTATTCAGACTTACCATAAAAAAAAAATTGTAAGCGTTAACATTTCAAAATTAATAAGCTTATAAAAAAAAAAACGAATTTATACCATAGTACGCTGAGTTCAACTTTATTTTCAATTCTTTTTGCGGAAAAAACGACTCGAAGTTCAATATTTGTCTTAAAAATATACCAATTTTTCGAGTAAACTAAAACGTGAAACTAAACCAATCAGATAGTTGCGATAAATTACTTTTCTGTGGCTTCTCTCTTTCTTCCTCGCTATTCCCTCACTATGGAAGATCGTGACTCCCATTTCCTATGAGAAACTAGCGGCCTTCATCGGATTCGTTCTGCTGCTCGGTTAAACGCGGCGCTAATGGGAAACTCTAGCTGTTCGGAGACCTGGTCTGACCACTGTTTAGAACTCCGTTATCTGGGTCATTTTGCCCTCTGTCTCAGTTATTATCAGCCGTTCTAGGTTCCCTCTACGTGCAACGTGATCAAAGTACTACAAAGGTTTAGTGGGTTAGAGCAAATTGATCATAGGTCAAAACTATTCTTCCGTACAAGTGACATCATTTGGTGCTTAGTTCATATTATTAATGGGAAAATTCTATGTAAAAACAGTCAAATTTCGAAAATTAAAAAATATCCTTTTTTTAATATATTGTTGAGCATAATAATATATTTAGATACGTTAAAAATATTTTTAAAGACATTAAATTTATTTTATTTTATTTTATTTTACATAATAGGGTGCCCAACATGGGTAACATTAGACAAGAAAACAAAAGGATCATGGTACTTAAATAGAACATATAAATGCCCCCACAATTATAGGGCACCACAGCATGCACAGTGATTAATATATAAAGTTAGTTTACATTAAAGAATAATAATATAATTAAAAAAAAAGAAAAAACATGTACATACATACATAGACACAACACAAAAGGATAATATTGTAGAATGTATAAATAACAACTTTAAACGAAGCTGTGACTGATTCCAAGTAACACAAGAAAAAATAAATACAGTCACTCTCTACACGCTGTTCTAAATTAATCATTATGTATTATACTAGTTCATTCGCTCTGTATACGAACAAAAAGGGAGAATATTACTTACACTCCACTACTTCTGAAATACAATATTCGTTTATAAGCAACGTTATTTCAAGTAAATAGTAATAACGTGCACGTGTAATACGATAGATCCTAATTATTAACTATTGATGTATATTAGTATGATGGTAATTGACTATAGAAAGCCAAATATGTTTTAAACTATACCTAGGGATTATATACTTCGTTTTCGGAAAGGGAGACTCTTTTTCGAGTCCTTAATATAAATATGATGGATCTGGGTCCTTTCCATCAATATTTAACCCAGCCTGAGAGTACCAGGGCACTATTAATTTACACATTTGTCAAAAATTTTTAGAATTAAGAAATTAAATTGATATGTTTACGGTACTGACATGACTGCGTGGACGAAAGCCTTTTTTTTTTAATTCGTTTATTCATATATAATTATAAAATGAACTTTTAAATGTCAGCTCTTAAATTTATATATTTATGATTTTAGGAACGGACATATCGAAAATTGACTCCAAAATTATTAAAAGCATCTATGACAAAAGGGAGATACAATAGTTTTATCAAATATCCTTTGTTTTATTGTGACTGCAACATTCGATGGCTCTTATCTCGGAAATACCCGACGGGTAATATTTTCTTAGTAAAGTAAGATATGTGTACCAATGCACTAAGGAAAATCAGATATAAATTTCTCAGTGCGCAATAAGTATTGCAGGTTTATTGTCTAGTATATATTGCAGTGCTGTGCATAAAAACATAAGAAAGCATTATCTAGTGATACTTCGATATTTAGTACATATATTAATTTAGAATTTGGTCGGATTTAGGTTCTGAGACTAATATAAACTAAAACCTATACTAGGATACGCGTACATACGGAAGTATGTAGGTGCACATTGCCAGACACTAGCCATCATTTCAGAATACTGTCCAAAGAAAGTAATGTACATTCAAGTGTTTTAGATTAATATATAAAACCTTCTGAAGCTATATGCAATGGCATGTAGTGTTGTCACGCACTAAAGATTACTCACGTAACCGTATCACGCATAACTTTTCCTTATCTGTGTCATGTAGAGTTAGATATCGGTAGAAAACTACGCACGCAATAATCTTATAATGAGAACGGATGCGGTGACATGACAGAGATTATGCTCCGCCTAGCACATACCGCAGTGCGGTACAATCGTTATTCCTACTAAAATATTAAGCGTAAATCCTATATTAAACTCTTAATAAAGTTCCCGGGTGTGCGACTATTATTGCAATCTCGAATAAGACCAATAACTTTTCATTTCCCTCCGCTAATATTATGAAATCGTAAAAACGTATTACGTCAAATTTACTTGCGATAGGATACCCCGCTAGGTCGTGAACGCATTTAATGTAACCTTTTATTTAAAGGAAGAAACATCTTATGAAAATTTCCCTTAAGTTTTGTAATGACATCGTTAAGGTACATATTCTTGGAAAGTTTTTATTTATGGAGGCAAAGTTACTGAGAGGTCTTAAGGATTCATGCGTATGTACACACTTTTATAAACGTATGTCTTGAAAACGTATTTAAATTTTGTTATTTGCATTGGAAATCAGATTTACATAAGTACTTAAAGAATCTATGTTATCTTGAATTGCTGACTTATTTGCTATATATTTGTTCTGTACACATTGTACGCTTAATTTTTTATTTTTTTATTTGAAAATCGTAGTATAATCAGCCATTCATAAAAAAATAACAGGTATTTATTTTTTTATTTTATTTAGGTCATTTTAAACTAAAGGATTTTCAACACACCTATTCGTAACAAGTGTATTATTGCATAGATGTTAATCTCTTAATTATCTAAACTATGCACTAGGTTTATAATAGTATTATCACCCTTGGAGTGCGGTAAAGTGATAAGCCGATTAAGTTGAATTTGTACATACAGCACATTTTAAATTTCGGCATTTTATAATCGTTATTAATACTTTAACGAATCCAATTCTTCCCGCCCTGTTTAGTTGTGAAGACCTTTCTCGGTCAATCAAGGCGCGTCATTTCGAAAAAAAAAAATGTTCTTCGAGTCAAGGCTTGTTTGAGAGACGATCGAGATTAAGAAACAGAAAACTTATAATCCCTTTTAATTTAAAAATTTAACCCAGTGATTAGGCCATCGTTTTATGTCGCCTTGTAAAAATGCTGTAAGTGCTGTGTGTTGTGAATATTCAAATGATCTAGCACAAAGGAGGATAGAGGAAGTAACTTCCCGCCCAAAGTATTTATGAGTTTATGCTTCATAGCAAAATTTATACGCCGAATATGTATTCTTAATTTAACCGATAAAGTATTACGATTTGTTTATAATTTCAACAAAGAGATTTTTAATGTCAGCTGTATGCTCCGCGTATGGCTAGCGTGACGCATAGTAAAAAAAGTTAGAGCATCAATTAGAAAAATCAATAAGTACTATTGTATTTAGGTCTTTAATAGATAATATTTTGTTAAAGCAAACATGTTTTTGTGTATGTATGTATGAGTTTTCATTGTGAATATTCATTTCAAATAATGTAGTAGATCCAACGTAGGTTTGAACTATGAGATTTTGTACTTACACTATTTTTTCAATAATTCAAGTTCAGTAACATAATATAAGTCTGACTTTTTCCTCGCAAATGTGATGAAAATCTTCGTATAAGACGCGTGTGCCTTTTGGTCATTACAGAATTGGTTCTTTTATAAATCACCCCTTGCAGCACGCGCATAATTTCACGTCGTATTTAATAATCAACTTAGCACACCCATATCACAATACACTATTCGTACATTTTTGCCGTAATGTTGCAATAATTC
Organism: Automeris io; assembly: GCA_036320925.1. Taxonomy (NCBI): domain Eukaryota; kingdom Metazoa; phylum Arthropoda; class Insecta; order Lepidoptera; family Saturniidae; genus Automeris; species Automeris io. The sequence continues at coordinate 11,446,546 of JAUDJH010000008.1, read as the reverse complement.
TAAAATATATTTTTTCTATCAATTGTGAGTTACCCAGAACGATGTGTGTCTCTCTGCAACTTTAGTTTTTTTATGTCACTTTTTTCAATATATGGCTAATTGCATCAATAAATTTATTTATAAAGAAAACACAAATAAACCCCTTCGAAATCATATCATATTTTCATAAAATACAGCATGCTCCTTAAATATTAACATTATTATTAAATTGTAACCTAGCTCTATAGTTCCTACATTAATTATGCTTGTTATAGTAAAGCTTTCTGGAATGACATCTAGTAAGAAATTTTAACAAATTATCGGCAGTTTTAGACAAAGAAATATTATTGTAATATAAAGAATCAAACTCATGCTTTAATGTCGTTTACATAATCAAAATGTCCACACCGGATACAAACGTGCATTTAAGGTTCTCATTCGTATAGTATGTGATGTCTGCGCGGGACACTTTGATTCATTTTATTTGTTTACACAGACTGTTGACACCAGAATGAATCTATTACGTATACTAATCTCTATCACTTATTTATAATTAATTTATCCTTTAATTTCTATACATAGAGAAAGTTTTAAATCGTAATGGAGGATAATATAAATTTGCAATACAACATAAAACATGACGTCTTTATTAATTTTTATTTTAATAATTTAATATTCCTTTTTTCAATTTGAATTATTAAAATATGTATATTTGTGATTTTACTGAATTTGTGCAGATTATTTAAATAAAAATTAACGAAAATCTATTCTATTCTCCCTATAACTTTTGCTAGATTTAGATACCGTAATAACCCAGCGAAGTATCTTGCATTTTTAAATACAACTGCTTACTATATCTACTCTATACTATTAATATCTTTTGGGCTTTTGTCTTTAAACATTTAAAATGTTTTTCTTATTTCTAAGACATATTGTACATGTACATAATTTAAAAATATATTTTATCTCTAAGTTACGTAATAAGATCTCGAACCGATTTGCACTTTGAAAATCCTCTTAACAATGTGAATCTGGCATCTAAGTCTATTTAGTTTTCTTTTCCGATCGGGAAGCTCTAAACACTAATTCCTCGTCTACAGAGTTGTAACATTCTCTATTCGTTGCTGTATATTCAGGCGACGTATAAAATATATGATCTGTGTTGAAAAAACATCCCGAGTTTCCCAATTCTAAGGTCATTTTTACATTGGCTAGATCAATTACATCTTATGTGATATATTAGGTATTTTAATATAAAGGCAGACATAAGGATGCTCGTAAAAGCTCCTTAAATAAATAGAATAAAAAATATATAAATAAAAGAAACCTAAGATTCACACCACTAGTGGCCGAAATTAATGCCTGTTTCATAAATGACACTGATTACTATATAAACCCTTTCGTGTCCTTTTTCACATGAACATACATATCTAAGAGAGAGAAATGTAACTATAGTTATAACCATTGATATTTACTCTGATACTTAAGGATGGCAAGACAACGGCGATTGTAATTCCACTTTTATTCCTTGGTAATAACCGTCTGTCTATCTTAAAAATCACTGTACCTATAATTATGTATGATAATTGTTTGCTGTACTACTAGAAATAATTCATAATTTACACTGGAGTATAGCTCCCGTAAAATAATCACAATGAGCATATTACTTAATAACATGGCAGATATCTTCAAACAGAATCTGACTGCGTCGGAGAATGGATTTTGTCGAGTCAGTGAGAACGCTTCGAGTTGAATTATCGCCACCTTGCCGCTCTCGTTCCGACTCATTTGGTAGCGTTTGCACTTTACTTTCAATACGAATCGCTGTAATTTTCATTAGTTACGTTGATTCTTAAAGATTTCTACCAAAGACGCCTTCAAAGAAACGGCTTTATCAGAAAATTAAATTTTCATGGAGTGCTGTCCGAGAATTCAAACGTATAATGTTGATTTAAAATGTGCGGATTATGATAATGTTCTCTCTGGAATAAACATAAAATATAAGTACTCCAACTCAAAATGTTAAATTTGTATTATTTTCCTCTCTTATAAATATATATTGCATTGACTTATATTGTATGTATATACGTTTGTGATTTTGATTTCTGTCCAATAAAATAAGTAATTTTCCCAATTTTGAATTATACAGTCTCTTATCATTATCAGAGCACAAAAAATAAAAAAATATGTTTTGATTCTAGACTAAATATGTTTCTCTTTATTGATTTGAAACTGAAACCACAAAATGTTAACTTTAAAGCTTAAAATGTATTTTATTTTTCGTGACAAAGAATTAAATTATTATTATAAGTATATCCCTATATTAATTAATTTGTGGAAGTCACTTTTATTTGAAATTGGTTACATTGCCTTCTGTTATTGTAGAAACTTTTGTGATAGTATGTACATCATAGTCATAAAATGGTATATTAGTAATTCAATAAAACTTTATATGACGGCGGAAAATAAATAACCAGACACTATTGTACGGAATAGTCCACTCGAATAATAACTACGGTACCCATACGCCTCATTTAGCGACCACAAACTCACAAGGGTTGTCTCGACAACCAATAAAACCAACTGTTCACTGGAAACGTACGAGAAAAATATCTCTGAATAATTCATTTTGATTTGTGAATAAGAAAATAGGGTTTTTTATTCTTCGTAGTATAACTTTCTGGATGGATGTTCTTGAATGAGGGTTTTACTTTTTTTTATTAGCGATACTAAAATTTGTTTATTAAATCTTATATAATATGATCCTTTATTTTGTTTCGGAAGTTTAAAGTAAATAAATATTTAGACAAGTTTTTTTATTGAATTCATAATGAATTAATTACTTGTAAATTTAACTAAGTATTTATAATTTCAAAGCTATATAAATATAGTTCCTTTTAATAAGTAATATTTTAAATTTACATGCACGATTAATGTTTATTTAATATTTATTTTTGATTTAATTTCCTTCATGTAGCACTATGGACACGATTTTATATAAGCTATCAACGCGATGTTTATTGTATTATTTCCTATTATATACTTCACGGGTTTATTTGAATTTTCTAGAATTTTCCAATACACAGTGGGGAATGAACTGTAAGGAGCAATGGCCTGCTCTGGGCTCCGCACATAAACAAGATAGAACACGATCCACATACAAGTGGCACTTGGTGACTGCATGTCACACTATTGTGCGCTGTATTTACTTTTTTAATTCTACAATGAACAGTTAAGGCTCCGAGGACAGACTAACATGTTTCTATATAATCCATGGTTTTATCAATTCTTCTCTTTTTTTTTACACTGGCTCGACATAGTGACTACAGAGTTCCTGATGGTAAGTACAGTGTAGTCCCAAAACGAAAGTGACTATCAAAGAATGAAAATCCATTGAAAGTCAACATCGCCATGTCGGCCCACATATACCACGACTGAAGGTCTCTAGGTATATGAGCTACTGGATATACACAAGCTGATCCCGAAACGCGACAAGCCGAAACTGGTCACTGACGGGCTTTACACCCATGTACTGTGGTCGCGATCCAGACGGGCATCGACACACTACCACCTCGCTGCTGCTCGTTCAGCACCACCCAGGAGTCACGTGTAGGGAAACTAGGGTAAAGCCTACGGACGCGAGCAGCTTCGACTCCCAAAACAGCAGAAATATTGTATTTTCTACGATTCATTGAGTCAGATATATTCGTTGAAATAATCTCAATGAATAGATTACAAATAAATATGTAATTGAGTCGGGGGATATTTTAAATTATTATTTTAATGATAATAATAGTATATCATCACACTATATCCCTTACGGGGCGAGCAAAGATACGTCAGTGATTGTTTCCACTTTGCGCTTATATATTGTGCCCAACGAGAACAGTAGCACAGCTGATTGCCGTTCTCAGAGCACTTACACATTACATTTATATCAGATGCTATGCGGGCTTCTTCACGATGTTTTCCTTCTACGCTTCGTAGTACGCTACGTACCGGGATTCAAACCTACGACCATTTACGTTGCCGCACATGGAAACCGATACCAACCACAGCCACAGTAATTAATAAAAAACAATTTTATAGGTGTTTTCACAATATTTATTTTAAATCACAGTGTGTACGTTGTTGAACACGTTAATTTATAATTTTTTTATGGTATCCAAGTGTATCTGTAATAACTGTGTTTTTTGTGTCTATGTTATTGTTTATGATATTGTCTATAGTAAGATTCTCTATTAAATTGACTGCCGAACTGTATACATCGTTTGATTTCTGTCTCGTGGTTTTCTCGCTATTTACGACTATTTTACATACGTAAAAGACATTATATTAATTAATATTAAGTACTTAGTTTTCTATGAAAACGGGATTATATGAAGGTCAATTCGAAATATATACATATATACAAACATTACCTTTATATTTTATTATATTTTTTTATTTTTCTATAATATTAATAAAAATAGATATTTTCGATTTCGTAGAAAAGGTTATTCACGTATTAATCTGTTAAATTGCATCGAACAAGTCTGTTTCAATTTTTTTTGATTGTCAATCAGTAACAATAGAAATGATTACAACACTGCCCTGAAGCGAAATTTTAGTCTGTGTGCATAAAATTGTGACTTTGAACAAGCTCAACTAACTGAACGTTTTTTTTTTGTTTCGTTTGCCGTTTCCTCAATTTGGTTCAGATTATTTTAATATATTTTCGAGTTGCAAGTGATTAAATAACTAAACCATCAACTACTGAGCTACTCAACATTGCAGTAATAAAAAAAAACTGTAATTATAACAGAGAGTTCCAAATAAAAGAGAAGCAACACCATCTGTAGTATACTGATACAAATATGTGTGCGTGTATAATAATGAATGTCTGGTCACGACTAGTCGAGTAGACATCATTATGGCGGACGCCAGAGTATTCGGACGTTTCGTACTGACTGCTCTTTACTGTCGTATTATTGGACCAAGTATCCAACACGTGAACGTCACGCCAACAAGTAATAAGACCATGCAAAAACGAGTTCCTCAATGTTTATTTGACATAAACTTTATAGTAATAACATGTACGTATATATTTTCCCTAATACATAAATTGCTAAAGATATAATTTGTGTAGGAAATGGGGTCTGTGTAAATCAAAATTTGAATAACGTTTTGTCTATTTTGTAAAATAAACGGCCTAGTCATTAAACGTGAATGCGCAGTGCTTAGATAATTAAGTATTTAATAAATACATATGAACTACCGTACAGTACTCTTTTCGTTAAAATGAATTATTACATACTTAGATTACTAAAATTTTTTTTAGAGTGTCTCGACATATTGACTACAATGCTCCTGGTGGTAAATATAGTGTTGTCCAAAAACGAAAACCACCATCAAAAGATGAAAATCCATTGATAGTCTCCATCGTCATGTCGACCCACATATACCACGACTAAAGGTCTCCAGTATACTACTGTTACTGGACATAAGCTGATTCCGAAACGCCACAAGCCAAAGCTAGTCACTATGACGATCTTTACACTTGTGGTCGCGACCCAGTTCGGGCAATCGCTCTACCACCAATAAAGTAGTATATACTCTATAGAATATATTTATTAAATAAAATTTTAGAGTCTCTATGAATTATTACTATGTATTCTGTAGTTTTACTTTACTTGTATAGGAAATGACACATGCTTTTTTTCGCAATAATATTTGTATGTAAGAGCGCTAAAAGTTTAATTACAAGCTAAAATATAAAACTTTTTATTCGAAGGGCAATTCAACTCTTAGCTAAAATAAAACGATAGTTATTGCACTGAATAATAAAAGATAAACTTTGCGTACTCTACAATGACGAATGCAAAAAAATAAATAAATAGAGTCTCATGCTCACGGATAAGACCATGGCGGTCATAGATAACGGTCCAGTTTCCATGCGTGGCAACGCAAATGGTTTTAGGCTCGAATCCCAACACGATATCTATAGGTTTTTCAGGATTAAGTATAGATGTAGGCACCACATATTCACCGGTGAAGAAAAACATCATGAGAGAACCCGCATGACATTTAATAGGATTGTCATGTGTATGTGCCTTGAGAACTGCAATCAGCTGCGCTACTGGTCACGTTGGGCACGACATTTAAACGCAAAGTGGATACAGCTACGAAAGTACTTCTACTCACTCCGAAGGGGATATGGCGTGGCTATATATTATTGTTATTTAATATTAAGATAAATATCGTGTAGAAAAGAAGTATCTTGTCATTTTGTAGCTCACATGTGCATATGTTAAAAATCCACCATTTTATTTGTTTCTTTGGAAGCATTGGGCACAGCTCTATCTATATCTTTTAGCCAATTATTAGTATGTTATTATTTTACCAATTAAATGAATAGAGAGGGACAGTTCCCATGATATTATAAATAAAAGTCTATGAAAATCTTGAATTTTAAATAATTATAACCACGTTTTGACAAACGAACGATTTTCATACAGTCCGGGATTCGTTCTTGATAAAAGTCCTTGACGCAGAATAAATTAAAACAAATAAAATTTTCTCTGCTTCTCTCCCAACTTGCGATATACTTTGATATTTATCTAAACTGTATTCCAGTAACGTACAGAAAAATATTTAGCCAATTTTCTTTAATACTCGCAAGCCGCATTGGCAAGACTAACTTAATCCGAACGTCGAGACACTGGAAACTAGATTACAGATATATCTACTTCCAGAAGCCTAGTGCCTGGTACAGTGTATTTTATAAATAAAAATATTTTTTCAAAAACAATTAATGTGCTACTAATAAAACAATTAATGTACAGTAATACTAATATAAAACGAATAATAAAGAAAAATGGATATTTTTCTTTGTTGGTCATCTGTTTGTAGGATAAAGTCCGAAATGAGGTTATCCGACAGAGAACCAAAGTTGTCGACATAGCTCTCCGTATTAGCAAGCTGAAGTGGCGGTGCGCAGGGCATATATGCCGAAGAACCGATAGTCGTTGGAGCAGACGGGTTCTTGGGTGGAGACCGCGAATCGGCAGACGATGTGTGGGGCGCTCCCCGGCAAGGTGGTGAGATGATCTGCGAAAGGTGGCTGTAAAGGATTGGATGAGACGATCCGATGGTCGGGCTCAATGGTTCTTGTTAGGAGAGGCCTATGTCGAGCAAAGAACAAGGATAGGCTGATGATGATGATGATGAATGAGTTATTGTAATTTATGTATCACTTGTATCAATAACTTCACAATTTAGTATTATAATATGCGGTTATTTTTAACTGCCGCCATTATACCATATAATAGTAATTTTAGTAATTTTCATTATTACTAATAATTTATTTACATAAAATAAGAATATTATATACCTAAATTGTAGCTAATATTACACCTGTAGATTTTTAATGAATAATTTTTATATTTAGGAAAAGGCAAATGAAGAATTCCCAATAAAAATGAATTATATTTTCAACTTACCAGCCACTTTTGTGAGACTTAAAGCACACAGCAATCAACAAATTGATGCTACCCTCGAGCTTACTCTCACTTATGGTAAATGGAAACGTAAATCGCAAAACACCATAGTCATCATGAAAGATTAGACAGAAAGACAAATGGATATACCTACACTACACACATTGTACCGGGCGTATTGTTCTCAAAGAGACTAGAATGTTCTTTTTACTTTTTCCTTTTTTTATTGCTCCATTTGCGCCAAGCTTGGCTTGTCTCTGCGTCCTGTGTTCCCTATGGAGCCTTAATTAGGGTAGTCACACGACTAATTGAATAAAAACATTGTATAATTAGCTAGGGAAGTAATGTTGGTCGGTTTTGTACGTCTGTTAAGTTGTACCTTATATAAAGGATGTTCTTAATATCACAAATTAATGCTTTTAAATTACATATTCTTCAAGATTTATAAAAATCTTTAATTCTAAATGATTTATAATTGTACTGATTTCGATATTTTATATAATATTTAATAAGCGTATCAGATATCCAAACGTTATAGTTAAAAATATTAATTTAGAGGATAAGCTTTCGAGAAATTGTAAAAACCAGTAACTTGAAAATACCAACTTTTCAGGAGCGCTAAAACACGTTTGCTTACAAATGCGACGTCTTAGATGAAAACTTTCTAAGAAGAGCTGAGAGCTAAAACATAGCTACAAATGCGTAATTCAATTTTTAATTAAATTGAGCGGTTACTGAGAAAATCTAAAATTATATACGTAATAATAATATAAATATACTAGCTGTCCCGGCAGACCTTGTTCTGCCCTATTTCTCTAAAACAAAGTCACATTGTTTTTTTTATGTTAATAGCTTCCCCTGTCGGCTGTTTTTTGAAAATTGTTTGAAGGAACCTGGCCTTAATGCTATATGTATAAAAATTGACAAATATTGACATTAATATTTATACATCATTCAATTGTTTTGCCTTCCCGGAACCCGTCCACTAACACTTGAACTTTATGGTGTGGTACTAAAGTTCAAAATGACTTATAACGAATTTTTTGTATGAGAATACAGAAAAGTGTTATTTTTAGACAGTTGCAGGGAATTTTTAAAAATTTTCTCTCTGTAATAACCTTCCTCAGACTTCATCAAACACAACAAAAAAAAAAATCAGCCAAATCGGTTCTGCCGTTCTCGAGTTTTGCGCTTATCAAGACATTTTGCGATTCATTTTTATATTATAGATAGGAGCGATTACATGGTGTGAGCTTACTAAGCTATACGAGTTACACCAATTTAATATACTACATAAATGTTAGTCTTAAAAAATGCTACAAACTACCGCCTGGCCATTATATACATATGTATCTTCAAAGATTAAGCCACAATAATTATTTTTATGTTTTCAACTTCGATTTAAATAGTATCGATTTTGCGTCTCAAATTTAAGTTGCATAGCATGAATATTTACTCGAATATATTTATTACTTAAATCGCTTAATTTAGAACAAAATTTTGTTTTACACTATATGCTTTTATTTAATAACTTACAAGATACCAGGAGAAGAAAGAAGTAAAGACCCACCTTGGGAAGTAATCTAGACTCATAATTTGTGCACTTCTAACGTCCAAGACCAAGACCCTATGGAAGAGAATTCTCAGAGAAAAAGATAAGGGAGAAGACACATTGAGAAGTGCTTATTTTGACGCAGAAATACAAGGAGACATGATTTTCGATATAAGTGTTAATATTACAAAGCCTCAAAAGCATAACAAATAAAGAGGCGCAATGAATTTTTACGTCACTACTTGCGCATTGCGCATATCAATATCAAAGCTGATGTAAGTTACTCCCAAAGCTCGCTATTGTACGTTATCAGATGTTTCCATTGGTTTCCCAACTGTACTTTGTGAGTCGTTACTTAATTGAGGCAAAGAGCAACCACTAAAATACGACTTGGGAAATTGTCTATGACATATCTTACACAAACCTATAAAATAAAAATGATAACATCTTATAATAATTATACAATAATCTAATTATAATATTTCAAAACACGCTAACAATCTTTGGGTACAAAGATCATAATAGTGACTTGTCTCGCTCAGTCGAGTTTCGGGAGTTGCCCGTTTCGAATTTCGTTTTTTGTTCTTCTTCACTATGGTCTATAGCACGTTGACAATAATTCTGGTATAACACTCGTTTATAGATGACAGTGGCCACTCTCTATCGGGTGGAATGTCATATATTTACCCCTTTTTAATATAATAAAAAGTATATATAGGTTGTAATAATATACCATTAATTTTTTTTCGATGCTGGCGCATTTTATTTATAAATATAAAAAACAATTCATTGAAACAGGTAAATTATATGGTTGTATTTCACAATAAAAAAGCCGCCGAAGCGCACTTTATGTAGTCATAAAATACAACGGTGTGGTTTAAAGTTCAGGCCGAGGTCGTAATGAATTAAAATACTTTGAGCACAGGTCGTTAACTAAAAGTTGATGTACTTATACAAACGCCTGGCCAAAACAGGACCCCCTGTAATCGTATATTTAATGGTTTCCATAATGACCTCGTAATGTAGTTACTGCCATGGGCTGCTTCATAAATACTAAACGTCACTCGCGTGAGCGTAGAACAGTTTTTTATTCTCGAGATTATTATGAAAATACTTCATTTACGACTATGGTACCAACATACTTCCTGGTAATAAACAGTTAAGGTCAGTTTTACAGTTACAATATTAAGTCAATAGTATTAAAGCATTGTTACAATTAATACAGAAAAACTATTATATTATTATTTTTCAAATAACAAGACGATTAATGAAGAAATAAATAATTTCTGAGATCTTTGCTGTCTTTTTATAGTCGTTTAAATTTTTAACAAAAACTTATAAACATTGGTGATAACTTCATTCCTTCTTTAAGCTTATAATCCTCCCAATTCGTATTAAAAGCAAATATAGTTGGATGCCACTTAAAGAAGTAACCTAAAAGGTGAGTTCACGAGGTGAAATATGGATTATTTTCCTATTATTTATTTCAAACTCAATGTATATATATATATATATATATATATATATATATATATATATATATATATATATATCTCTTGAATAAACAATGATTGTTACGTTTTATTCTTCGTACGCCCAGTTTCAGATACGCTCCTTAAGTTTTAAGAAGCCTTTAAATACTAATGTACTGATTGCTGATTTTGAAAAATGCCTAAATCTCTATTAGTTGCACTTCAAAGACGATATAATGAAGTCTAAAGTATAAACAATTTTATACAAAGTGGATAGACAGTTTTCGTGTTTCCTTCAGATTAATTTATTAGAAATTATTATCGAAACTCGCACATTAAAATTGCTAATTATTCAAATTCGTTTTTTATCTATATCTATAATTTTGTGGCTGTCTGAATATAGAATTTTATGTTAACGTAACACAATTTGTGCATTACCTCAAAGCGGTGTGGATGTTGATGAATAAATACAATCCTGACGGGGCCGAAACGAGGCGACCCTTTAATTCATTTATCTTGTTAACCTTCCCTGATCTATGTATTTTTGACTAAAATTTATTTTACATATACTTTGATACATCAATGATATTGTTTATGGTTTTATAACAAAGGTAATATTCATTTTTATCTGCGCATTATAGCATTATTTATGACTGGTTAAAACTGGAGTTATTCGTTTTTAGCAAAAGCTTACTAAATTATTGTAAATCTGGATTTTATTTAGATTTTCCCTAGAAAATTGTAAATTTTTTCGCTGTTATTATCTTAATTTCTCACTAATTTAATTAAAATTGCATGTTTAAATAGTCCATTTAGTCCACAATAAATAAAGGACTAGAAATTTTACAGTTTTTATTTTCGTGATTAAAAAGAATTGTCATTAAGCCGAGTGGTCATTTTTTAAAGTTATTTCACAAGAATAATGTAATACTAAATGTTATAGACGCAAATAGTAACAGTATAACACATGAATTGTGGAGACAGAAAGGCTGAAATGGGTTAAGAATGTCCACATTATCACTGAAAGCTTTTAACCTATCTTATGTAGGACATTTTTTGTTCAACTCACACCTGTCATCCGACCCAACATTAGTTCACACTGAAAGATAACGTTAACCTTGGGTTATTTTTTTAGCTAATACTGATAGCACTGAATTGGTTTATTTTTAATATTAACACGGCTGTTGCGACTACATAGGGAACAATAAAACAAACAAAAGAAAATAATCTATCAAACATGATATGATTCTCTTTTGTTGTGATTAATGTTATTTTATCTTGTTTCATATTTAAAAGGTCCTAGATAAATAGTCAATACTCATTTTGTTTCTCAAATATCTGTTTTCAATTTATAGTATTTATGAAATTCCCCTAGACATGTTATCTTGTTAGAAAGGAGTGTGTATTTTGTTACATAACAACCTTAATAATTTATAGAAAATAGATTAAAATAACCAATATTCCTTAGCTTATAAATAATGTATCGCTTAATAAGAATCCTCTTGCGATAAAAAATACAACCCAACTTACTGCCAAATAAGGCTTTAATATAAATAAAATTAGTTCGAAATTTCATTGCCCGTTCACTGGGAACTTCCGAAAATTTGTTCCCAGAAATTATTATTGGCTGAAGTATAGAGGTTTAGTCAATGTAATGTAATACGTGCGTCGACCCGCGAGCAAGCAATACTTGAAAAAGATCGAGTACAATATGTGATCAACTTTTTGACGTTGCAATCTATTGCTAATTTCCCAAGCGGCTTACCTTTCTCAATAAAGAAACTGTTTTATTGTTACCCACATTCCTCTTATATAGCATTCTTATGATGACAACATTACACTCGTTATCACTTATTTTTCAACCCTTCCTAATATTACATCTTTTCAAACAAACTTGCTACCAAAGCATTTTTTTATTATTTATATATAATTTACCACAGTACATAAATGTGAAGACTATCTTAGTGACTCTCTTTGGTCTGTCGCATTTCGGGGTCAGCTTGTGTATATCCAGTAGTGTCCGACCGAAAATTCGGTTTCGGTTTTGGTTTCGGCCGAGTTTCGGCCAAAAATCAAGTTTCAGCGGCAGTTTCGGTTTTTGCCGAAACCGAAACTGATTTCGGTTGCTGTCGTATATGCTTGCCTAACTACGTTTCTCGAAGCAACGCTTTGGCGGACTCTGGCGGCCCTGTTCGGGATTCTTGCGCCGTTCGCATTGCTTTTTTTTTTCGAATTTACGCGTGTTTGTTGACCGGAAAAGGTCTTCACAACTTAACCGGGCGGGTGGGTGAACGCTGAGGGTGCTCAGCCGGCAATTTATGGGTTGGGTGGCAATGCAAGGACACCCCTGTGGGTACGAACCTCGACTCGGACCGCCAGCCAAAAATACGAAACCTAACGGGGATCTACTAGCGTTTCGGAAGCGACTACCTTGAGAAGAAACGCCGAAAGAAACTCAAGGCTGCGCCGGAGTGTAACTGCGTCGTTTAGACGACAGTTGACGGATCTAATTCGCATTGCTCTATAGCAACACAACTTAGTCAGTGCGTTATCACCCGACGTAAACATTCTTTAGAGGTTATGTTTTGATGGAACTGATTACATGTAAGTTTTTGTTTCATTTTTTTACTTGACCACGTTGACTGTTATACTTGACCACGTGAGTTTTGGTTTCTGCCGAAACTGAAGCCACGGCCGAATATTCGGTTTCGGTTTTGGTTTCGGCCGAAAAACCAGTTTCGGTCGGACTCTAATATCCAGTAATTCATATACCTAGAAACATTAAGTGGTGGTACTCGTATATGAGGGCCGACATGAGGACGGAGTCTATCAACGGATTTTCCTCCCTTGTTAGTCGCTTTCGTTTTTGGACTACACGTACGGACGTACTTAACATTAGGTGCACAGTAGTCACGTTGTCGATTCAGTGTAAAAAAATTATCAGATCTTCAAATTACATACATTTCGTTTTCTTTTATATTATACTAGCTGATCCGGGAAACGTTGTTTTGCTATATAAGTTATTGTAATATCTTCTAAGATGTTCATTGAAATTAAGTGATGTCAAAGACAATTTTGTTCACAATTAAATACTCTTAATCAACAACACATTTATTTGAATAAAGATTAATATTATTACGTTGATACAGCTCTTAACAAATAATGCATAAATTTCGACCAAATTTGTTTACCATAAAAACGGTTCTAGTGACTTAATGTTAAAAGATAAACATATACTGTCGCCGACATTTTTTTAGATCATTTCAAGAGGAATAATTCTTTCTTACATATATTTTTGGTATCTTGAACCGTTTTTGCAACGCACGCAATGGAAGCCCTCAAGGATGAATAATTTTCCCCGTTTTTTTCACATTTTCCATTATTTCATCGCTCCTAATATTTGCATCGTGATGTTATATAGCCTAAAGCCTTCTTCGATAAATGGTCTATTCAACTCAAAAAGAATTTTTCAATTCGAACCAGTAGTTCCTGAGATTAGCGCGTTCAAACAAACAAACAAACAAACAAACTCTTCAGCTTTATAATATTAGTATAGATTATTTTTTAAATTTATTTATGGACACACATTAATCAAAGACCTAAAATAAGCTTACGCATGTTTTATGTGTACTGGACAAATATATTTATATTATTCTTATATACGTATGTATATACTCGGCTATGACTCACGATAAGCCAATCAATTCATCACAGAAAAGTTCGCCGCTACTAACTTCGAGACTCGAACACAGGACTTCCATCGCTGCAGGCAGGGTGACTACCATTGAGCTACAAGGCCGTTGAATTTGGTCGTTTGGATTAAATATTTGTTCTAAAATTCCTTAGTTTGTTTAAATATCTCCTGAACTATTTCGGTCGGTTTCATGTAGGATAAGTTGGCAAGCCTTAAGCAATAATTAAATGTACTAATAGTACAGAATTCGTGTTATTCTAGTCGCAAATGCCTAATTACCTACAATCAATTAGTCTATAGTTTATATGTAGGGTCATTGTGGCAACAGTGGGTCATACTTTTTTTTTTTTTTAACCAGGAGAAAATCCGTTATGGACCTTCAGGGAATTGGTGAGGGCCGTCTCCCCGGTGTGTCGGACACTCTCCGACTAAAAACTCCTGGGTACTCCTTCATCCGCTAGTACACCGGCCGTGGGTGCGGACTCGCAATCTTCCACGACCGGCGCGCAGAGTGAGCCTTGTTAGGCCTCCTCAGTAGGGGACGGGAAGAGTATTCCTGTCCCTCTTTTCCTCAGAATAGGCAGTGTGCGGAAGTACACGCACACTGCCACCCTCATGTACGGGCAGTGGACTCCCTCAAGTACCACTGCCCGCTTCAATGTCACGGCGGGGGGTTGCGCAGAAAGTAACGCGCGAACGCACCCCGTCGGCGACCCGTTCTCCGGCGCCGAATGGCCAGGATAGATGTAGACTCCCTGGTCCGTTCAGCAGCCTCCTTCTGTTGCATGACCCGCTCAGAAAATTGAAGCATGGCCTTCCACTTGTCCTCGCTGCCGACCATAGCTTGGATGACGGCCGGCAGCGAAAGGTCACTTCCGATGGCCACAATAAGGTCGCGGCGCTCGTTAGCCCAGGCTGGGCATTCTTCTAAATTATGCTGTGCAGTGTCCGTGGGGCAATTGCCGCAGTCTTGACACTCCTCAGTGGGCTCTCTCCTTGGAATGTTGCACAGGTATTTCCCAAAACTACCGTGCCCAGAAAGCACCTGCGTCAACCGGTAAGAGAGAGCACCAAATGGCCTATTCAGCCATTCCTTCAGGACTGGGCGAATCCCTTCCACGGTCCTGACCCCAGCACTGGGTTGCCCTAGCCGAGCCTCCCACTCAGTGATCGCATCCTGATGAAGGAGCTCTTTCTTAGCCTTGATTTCGGCGGGAGCCAACCGCAGGCCCTGGGCTCGTTTTTCCTCGCGCCATGAAAAAAGGGCAGCGAGAGCCCGAGCGTCCAGATCCCATGGTAAGGACCCCGCCAGGACACATGATGCCTCGTACGAGATGGTAGCGTACCCCCGAATTGAGCGGATAGCTAACGCCCTTTGAGGGCGACGCATCAAGATGATGTTTGAGCGGTTTAGCTTATCTGCCCAAACGGGGGCACCATAGAGGACCATCGACCTAACCACATTTAAATATAATCTCCGACATAGTGCACCCGGTCCGCCAACGTTGGGCAATAGCCGCCCCAGGGCAGATGCAGCGACCATTACTCTTGGCATGAGACCCTCGAAATGCGCCCCGAACGTCCAGCGCGCATCAAGAGTGATACCGAGATATCGCATATTCCTCCCAACGTTAATGCGCGACCCGCTGACTATAATGTGGGCGTCCGGAGGAGGTGCCTTCCGGGGCCCATGGAAGCAGATGGCGAAAGGGGGGTACACCGTGGGTCAACCCTGAGGGCACAGTGGATCAAGAGTATATTGGAATAGAAAAAGATTAATTAATTTCTAATATTTTTTATTAAATCCGTTTTTGAAGTTACACTAAATGAAAATTAAATTTAATTTTATAACAAAAAATAAACGATTCTCACAAATTATAGCTTTCTTAGCTTTTTAACGTAACAATATAATCTTTGATTAGACATTTCACCCATTCAGTGACATTTTGATTGTTGTTAACTTTAATTGGAATGATAATATGTTAAATATTTATGTAGTGGTCATAAAAAATTAACAAAATTAAAAATCAACTAACAAAAAAAAAAATTGCACTCATAGTTTTTAAACTTAAGAAATTTTATCTCTTAACAATTCAATATGGCACTTAAGTTTTTTATTGCTTATACTAAACGTAAAATCAACTATAATAACATGCTCCACATATCATCTAGTAGATATCGATTTGGGAAAAATCAACATTAAAATAGTAGTAAGACTGTTGGCGTAAGGTGCTTCCTCCTAGACAAGGTTTAGGCAATACAAGTTTTACATCGTACTCCTTAACATACGATAAATCTGAATTACTTGGCATGTGAAACTGATATCTACATAACGGGCGTTTCTTTGGCATTCTGTAAAATAAAAATATTATTATTAGTTAATATAAATCTGTAAAATAAAAATATAACATATAATCATTTTCGACCCACTGTGCCCACTTTAGAGATGACCCACTGTATACCACTGACGCCAATTTTATTTTAAGACGCAATATAAGAAATGTTCACTGTGATGATAATCCTTAATGAACTGTCAAATGAGGCTATAATAACTTCTTATTGCGTTAAATTACAAATTAAGTGGATAAGATTAATAGATACGGAACAAATAAAGAACAAAACTTACACTTTTTTTTACTTTTTTAATCTTAAATCACAAATTCTTCTCTGTAACGTACACTAAACTTCTGAGCGGCGTACTGACTGGCGTGGCAAGGCTTGTAGCCGAGCCCGAATCTATTATCATCGCAGACGGAGAAGAACGCCGGCGTCAGGAGGGTCGCCTCGATACGGCTTCCCGCTCACAGTTATACATACTTTGTACTACGTTAAGTTTTAATTGTAAAATAAATCTTCCCCTGTTGTTGTTTTTATTCGTAAGCTAGTTAAGGTTGTAGAATGTTTAGTTTTGTTTTTAAATTTATAATGTATGCTTAAGTTAGGTTTAAGATTATATTGTAAATTTTTAAGCAAATAAAGGACGTCACTCAATTCTTTTCACCGGACGGATGAAAGAATGAAGTATGAAAAGTAGTAGAATGTGAGTGGTATGAAATATGAAATTTGTAAAAAAAAAAAAACAACATTTCAAAGGCTATAAAAATGATTGAATATCGCCGAATTGTGAGGATAGACGACACATATTTATTTATCTTTTAATAGATAAAAATAAAAACAGCGCCAACACTTAATCAATCTCTCGTAAATAATAACGATTCGATAACTAAGATTATCTTGAAGTTATACTTTAAAAGTATTATTTTAAAATGTTAGTAGTACAGCTTCCAATGATTTCGTTAAACATGGCTGTATGAAATGTATACTTATTGATTTAGGTTTAGATAAAGCACTATAGAAACAAGTAATTTACTAAATGTAGTAGAAGTTTTTGGTTAGTTACAAACTTATGAATGAGCACGTACTGCGTGTTGATTCCGGCGTTTATTTGTTCTTACAAGGTAAATTTACCAACTACTTTAGCTAAGTAAATGGGTTTATCATTTTACCACACAAGAAACTTGTTCATTTGTATAATTTAAAAGTTGGTAGTGTTTTAGGTACTGCCTGAGGACTAGTATTTCCTAGAGTTCGGTAGTAGCTTCAATTTCTTAATTTATTTTAAAAGCGAACAATTGTTTTAGTTCAGGTTTCATATTTTTCATTAAAATAAATAATAAAGTATATTTAATAAAATGTGATAAAATCAATTACATTGACATTTATTATATATAAAATGCGACAAAAAAATCCTAAAATAGGTGCATAAATCATATGTACGTTATGGGTTAATGCATTTTATAATATCTACTTCATTAATAATTATCGTAACATATTTAAAGTTTTACATAATCATTTTTGGATTAATAATATTTTACACAAAATTTTTATGAAAAATTAATCATCACCACAATAGGGAAACAAAATTGCTACTTAAATCTAGAATGCTTGAACGCTAATGTAAAATTTTTATAACTTAGATCCATCAATGGTGCGAAACAGATAAAAGTAGGTCTAGTGATAAACATTTTAAAGCCAAAAATCTATTGGTCGATCATGGGTACTTTAATAAGCTAAATAGCTACTTTCAGAAAGAGTAGGCATTACTTTCACCCCTAATATACTAATCTTCCCTACATACTACCTTTATCCATTGAACTTAAATTTCCCATGAGGTTTCCTTCAGGAACATAGATAAACAGCGAAAGATAACCTTGTTGGTACTACCATTAGCAGTATACCCTGTTTCAGAAACGATTTTTAACATCTAAAGATCAATAAATATTAATAATAATATGCAATGTTTATATAATTGGACATTAAGTATTTAACTTATGGACGAAGTAAATTATTTTATGGATTGAAAAAAAGAGAAACACTATTAGAAAAACTCAAGTTTTGATTAGTTTTCATAAGCATTATTGCAATACGGGTTTTAATTTAAACAAAAGTTTAAACAGTGGCAGAATTCCGTTCTTACAAAGATGTATTAATTATTATATTAAAATGTAAGTATTATAGCAAATGCTAGTCCATTTTTTATATTAGTTTTAAATATATTTTGTAATATCTAAGTTTTGCCACAGTTCAACCTTTCTTTAATTTAAAATCCGTCTTCTAACAAGAGTACATGATACCAAATAAAAATTTACCAAACCAATGAGATCAAGTTAAGAACTAATGTTCTTGGAATGACACTAAATAATTTAACGTTAAGATTGTTCTAAAAACTATCCCTTCCAATGAGAAAGTGTTACATAGCAAAAGTTAGCAGTGTACATTTCAGAGCTTCAGTTTTCTATAGGTAGTTGGAAAGTAATCAGCGAGATAGGAAGCAAAACATTTTCAAACTCACTTCGAACTCTTTGTTGTAAAACTATTAGGAAGCAAACCTATTACTGCTTGGTTTTACTACCGCTGGATCCAATCCAGTCGAAGATGCTTTTATTATCCAATAAATGACACAGCTGGAATTAAACCAGTAATTGCGCGAACTTAAGTTAGGTTCTCACTACTCGCTGTGCTACTATGCAATATAGAAACTACTTATACCTATAAATTAGTCAGTCTATTTAAATCACTGGATTCAGCTGTATAAGCCCAAAAACTTATCCCGAGATCGTTTCCATTATCCAAGACTGATTTGAAAAGCGATTGAGATAAATCATAAAACTTATAATCGGAATGATGAATTTAAGTTATCATTAGCGTGGAGCCCAGTGATAACAAAATTAAGACCACGTTTTATGTCGCCTTGTAAAAAATTTGATGCTGTGAGTATTGTGTGCTGTGATTATTTAAATTGTCAAGAACTGAAAAGGATAGAGTAAGTAACTACCATCCCCTGACGAGAATTCCGCAGCGCGTCAGTCTGCTCGTGAACATAGCCTACGTAACCAGGTTGAACCGACTAGCAATAATTAAAAGTAACTTAACCTGCGCATAAGACCCGTTAAAAGATTTATAAACAATCTATTGAGCTTTTTTTTTACTTGGGGAATATCCTCATAGGACCTTCCCGGCCACGAAGGGGGTAGCTGCCGGGGCGTGCCGGACTTTTACCAGCTAAAAACCCCAAGGTAACTACTTCTGCGAATTAGTGGGGACTGCGGGTCCTGTAATCAATTCGCCGCAGAGTCTATAGAGCCTAGGGGATACATATTCCTTTAACGACTTGGCCAATGAATATCCTTTCTTAGTCTCCATCTTGGGGAAGGATAATAATCCCACTTATCAGGTCATATTTATCAGGCGGCACATAACATACATGGACTCCCTCAAGTCTACTGCTTGGTCAGCCAGAAGAAGTCTACTTCGGGCGATAATTATATTTCTCATAGCTAATAAAAAAATATACAATAATGGCTAAACCATTACGATGGTGTCATTAGGTTGTCGCAGAGATGGGCAAAATGTAATCTTATTAATGATCAACGACTACAAAATGTAGTCGTAATTTTAATTTTCTTGCTCTGTAATCATGATTAGATCAATTTAAAACATTAAGAAATCATAAATGTGTATGCAATCTGAAATCTTTAAAACATAAATGAGCAAAAGGCAGTCATATTAATGGTAAAAAACGTAAAATGTAATCGTTAATTATTTTCATTAATCTGATTACATTTTGCCCATCAATGGGTTGTTGCTAAGGCAAACAATTTCTTGGTCCAATTGCGACCATAAGCGATACTAGCAATTAGAAATAGACGGTAGTAAATTTTGAAGTAAATACAAAGTCAGTCCAGTTACGTGAAACAGATTTCTGAACCAATGGTTCGAGAACGTTTACACTGAAACTTTCCTCCTCGAATCACGGAGAGATCGTCCATTCGTTCAACTGTAAAAGGAGATGTTATTGTATTAGTTGTATCTTATCCTAACTGGATTTATTTAGGATGGTTCCTTCGAGGCCTATTCTTAGTTGCTTGGGAGAATAAACATTTTGAAGTGCCCGAGAGTATTTTTAGGGACTTGTGTGCGAAGGCCCTTTGCAACAGAGCCCTATTACTCTCTGCCGATGTTTACAGTATGTGGTTGGCATTATGTTGCTTCGTTATTTACAAGACGTGCAATATCACTATTTTGTAAAAAAGGGGTTTAAGGAATAAAAAGCGGTTTTTGTTTTATAATATATACGAAAATATCACAATGCTTGAAAACGAAAGTTTTCAATCAATGTGTATTGTAAATAATTACATATGGAGCATTAACGTGGTATTTCATTACTGGTCGCATTAAAAAAATTACAGTCACACGGCAAGATACAGATAGTACTATGTTTGAAGGTGGTGGGTATTGACCTGTCGCTGTCGGCACTCGCTCGTGCGATGGTCAGTAGCGACAGGGCATGGCAGGCGGCCCTCTCCTTCATGGAGAAGTCGATGACGGTGAAAGAGGCAGCGAAGCGGGTTCGGGAGGCTATTGCCGTCCCCGATAACCCAATCCGCCGCCCAGTTCGGACAGGACGCTGGAGGAGGTCCTTCGCCAGAGTTCTTCCTCCATAACAGGACATACGCCGGCCGGCGCGCTTAAGGGAGCGCGTCGCCCAGATCCAGGCATGAGTGGTGTGCGATGTGTTACCGTACACGGTTCAAATAACAAATCAAGGAGATGAGGGGAGGGTGGCATTTTACATCACTCTCCCCGCCAAATGTGTTAGGTGTACGCAGGGGGTGGGGACTATTTAGCAACCCCCTGCCAAGACGGCGGGGCCTGCAGAAGGCTAGACGTCGCCAGGTGCCGAGGAAGATAGCTCAGTCTTGCCCTTGGCACTCGGCAGGCCGGAGAAGGAACACCCCAGGGGGTTTAGTCGGTGCAAGTCGGACACACCGGAGGATGGCCCTCACTACCCCCTGAAGGTCCGTTAGGGATTACCCACGGGTAACAAAAAAAAAATAGGACTATGTTTGATATTCCTCTAAGTGTGCGAACCAGAAATGAAGAAATCCTTAGACGAACGAAATTCACTGATATAGCCCAGCGGATTAGCTAGCTGAAGTGATAATAGGTAGGACCCCTGGCTCTAAAAGAGTTTGGTCGAAGGCACAGAAATGTTCTAGAGAGGATATAAGGTACTAGTAAGCGCGGTATGGGATGTCCACTTAAAAAGTGGAAAAACGATCTAATGCAAATCATAGAATAACGCTGGAACCTGCTTTCAACCGATCGTTCTGGAAAACATTATGGCTGATATGTAGATGATATGAAAATAGGAAAAACAATAAAAAGGAATAACTAAACTACAAAATTATTTGAAAACAGTTCTATACACATTAATTTATTGATTTATTTCTAAAGTTATTCTTATGAACTTTAGTTATGGTGTAAAATAAATAACTCATATACTAAGCAAAAAATATCGATTTCACATAAGCTGTGTGATAATGAAAGAAACTTTTAGAAAGAGACAAAAAGCGTTATATTTATATCCTAAAATAACCTATAAGACAAAGAATTGTGTTTGTTATGCAATAACATAAATTGTATTTGTTTTTCCAATAAAAAATAGCCTACGATGACAACATCTTTAATTCATTTAGGCGTGGTAAAACCTTGTATAAAGTTAATCTTTTAAAGTCTTTCTTATCTTTAATTTTAAATACTTGATTCCTTATCTTTCTGATTACTATCTAAGTATAAGTTGTGGAATTAGAAAATACGTGAAAGGATAATCCAGCACCAAACGCGCAACCAAAAGTGAAGAAGTAACATATCTTCCATGTTCTCGTAAGGTAATTTTGTTTTATCATGTTTTTTCTCTCTATTGTGTTTAACTCTGTAGCATTTCTTGATACGAGTATGTATAGAAATGGTATAATCTAATTGAAATCAGATGATCACAACTCATCAACTAGCTACAGGTCGTTGAACTACATGTTGTTCTATGTAATAACATATTATTGGCTTCACTTTTATTATGTATGCGGATTATTTATATTTTCTAATTCTATGTAATAACTAAGAATAGAAAATCGAATGCTGGGAATGTAGCGACGAAGTTTTGCACTATTACATCCGCTATATAAAACTAGTTCTGCGAGCAATTTTAGAGTAAAGGTTAACCTGGTGAGAAGACAGAAAAACTTTCAGGCAAGTTAAAAAGTTTAGCTATAACTGTATTTTTTTCTTTATCTCGAATTTTTCGCTTATGGATAAATTTTAATTGCGATTTTCTATAATGCGCATCTGATCGCCGTTGTCGGGACATCAAGTTTTTGTTGGTCACTATGTGGGTTTCCTCAAGAAGTTTTCTTTCACAATAAAGCATGTGATGGCCTAAATTCGTAGAAAACTAATTACAGATAAATTCTGTCTGTCTGATTAATTAATGCAATTGGACTTCGTCTTCAATGAGACTATACTGTAAGTATTTTCAATTAGATGACAATAAATTCTAATTATTATTGAATATGTTTATATTACTTTATAAACTAGCATTTGACAGAAAATTTCGGCTTCGGCTTCTTCAACTACTTTCAGTTAAAAAACTACAATAAGTCAAACTTTTAAATGGGGCGCTAGCTAAAGTCTAAGGCTGAGATATATAGATATATACGCAACTTTAGGTTTGCTTATATTTTACTAAAATATTACAACGTTACACAATTAATGTCAAAGGATTTGTTTAGTCACCGATTTTGTCAACATGTACTTGACTCTGCGAATATTATGGCTATACTTAAGTTCCTATTATATATTCAGTTTTTTGTCAAAAATAATTATTTTTTTGAAAACTTGGCTGACTAAAGTCGAAATAGGATCTATAAAGCTCAGCTTAAGGTTTTAAGCAAGAGTCATACTAAGACTGATTTTTCTGATTATGATTGTTAAATTACTTTTAATCAGTATCCAATAAATAATAATAATGAAAAATTATTTATTAGAAAAACAATTACAAAGCAGCACATTAAGCCAATACCCAAAACTAGGACACTGCAACCAGTTTTTTTTTTACACTGGCCCGACATAGTGACTACAGTGTACCTGATGGTAATTACAGTGTAGCCCAAAAACGAAAGCGACCATCAAAGGATGAAAATCCATTGATAGTCTACATCGTCATGTCGGCCCACATATACCACGACTGAAGATCTCTAGGTATATGAGTTACTGGATATACATAAGCTGATCCCGCAACGCGACAAGCCGAAACTGGTCACTATGACGGGCTTTAGTTGACACCAATACTATGTACCATAGATAGATAGATATCTGATCGAAGGTTAAGCTCCTAAAATCCTAAATAATAATATTCTGTATTGAATAATATGATGATTTTTTAAAGTTTTAAATGTAAGGTTTACGGTTTTATACATAAACATTTGATATTATTAAAATTAGCTCACAACTCATCAAAAAGTAGCAAAGGCGTAAACTACGACCAAACCTCGATCGAATACTATTTTTTAGAGAATATAGTACCATGAATATATTATAAAATTTAACTGAAAGTAAATTTGTAGCTGTAGCTACGAAGTAAATTAAATCCTATGTATGATTTTTACAACGTCAATTATGTTAATTTGGATATATTACATGTCAAATTTAGGTTTCATATATCAATTAGAATATATTTGAATCAAACACTTAGACTTCTAAAAATTTGAAATGTTTATAAAACTATTTTGAAATTAAAGATCGGCGAAATTTTACGTATTTTTTTTAAATTTTCCTTATTTATTGATTTTTTAAATAAACACATATGTTATACAAGTAACTATAATTAATTATTAATACAATTAATAATAATTCTTCTTGCAGTGATAATAAATATATCAAAATAATAACTATATTCAAGTGCTATGTAGGGGTTTAATTATAAAAAACAAAATTATTGTACATAATATTGTTTTCGTTAGCTTTAGTCACGCATAGCTTTCGGCATTGCTTTTAATAACTTAAGAAAATTCCTGTTCTTTTATGTTAACTGGTTCCTTCATCGTGTTGCATGCCAGTGAATACACAGCAGGTATGGCCCGGAAATTGGCGTTTCTACTTCTAAAAGTGAGGTGATGTGAAGTAAAAGAAACTATTGTGTTAAATTTCATTGTCCTCGGTTTGTGAATCACCTCATTCTGTAGTTTACTGTGTTAAATTTGTAAATTTAAGTTAAAACTTGTAGTTTAGTTACAAATAAGCAAACTAAATAACTAATTTCGAAAATTAGCCGTTGGAATCTGACGTTGTGTTTGCAATGTGTAATTAATTTAAAGGTTTTTAGTTGTGAAGTTAAATTTAAAAATATATATACTCCATAATTTTTTAATGAAAAGAGATTTTAAATAATTACATATTATTAGTTTCAAAAAATTACGTGGGTTCTAATTTTAAGGCTATTATAAAAAATTTGTTGAATATTCCATTTGAATTGACAAAATATGCAAATGCTAATATTTTATAACTTTTTGTAATATTGTAAGAAGGTAAACAGACAGAAATTAAGTGATTAACATCGTCTATGGACAGTTGAAGAAAAAGGCGATAGTAACAACGAAAACAAATGGAAGTGCCCCACGGTTACGACCTTGATTCCATCAAATTATTATCTATTAAGAAAGCATTACCATTTTCTGTATTGTTATTTTTTCGAAATGACGCACGTTGGTTGACCGGGATAGGTCTTCACAACAAAACCGGGCGAGTGGGTGAACACTGAAGGTGCTCAGCCGGCAATTTATGGGTTGGATGGCAACGCAAGGGCACACCTGTGGGTACGAACCTCGACTTGGACCGCCAGCCAAAATATACGAAATCTAACGGTGATCTACTAGCGTTTCGGAAGCGACTACCTTGAGAAGAAACGCCGAAAGAAATTCAAGGCTGCGTCGGAGTGTAACTGCGTTGTTTAAACGAAAGTTGACGGATTTCTGTATTGAATTAGTTATAGGACTAATGCAAACTAAGCTGCCTTTATAATTATTCACTTAAATATTTTACAATACACGACCCCACAATTACAATTACTCTCAAGGGAAGGGCGGTACATATTTATTTGTCAGCAAAATCGCGCTCGCCCATTAGGGCCCGGGAAATAGTAAGCACGCAATAAGGACTTTTAGAAGTTACAACCGAGCACGGAGTACCTACACCTAATGTTTATTTCATACGACTTTAAAGATAAACATCGCACGGAACTATTTTATGTTTTTTTTTTGTAATGTCCGTTTCTTATATAAATGTAAATGTATTATGATAAGGAACATGCTCGCCGAAGGGAACTTTAGTTACAATTAAGCTCGTAATAAAATATTAACCCTTAGAACGTAACTAGCATAATAAGTTACATAACATACAAAATACACATATAACTGTTAATTGATATGACATATGTAAAATATTAAATAAGTTATACTTTAGCAACAAACAGAGGTATTAATTGTGTTACTGAATAATTTTAGTTTGTAGAAACAAAAATAGCTAGCTACGTAGCTAGTAGGTAATTAGCTTAGATACTAATCTTAGCTTCTGCTTACGTCTGTTTCAACAATAGGAGTAAGGAAATATTTTCTTTTGAATTAAATAAGGGAAGTAAATTTAATAACGCTATTTTAATGATACGAAAAAAAACATTTCATTTGGTCTACCGTAGCGTACACAGTAAACAAACACAGTGAATAAAGATTCAACGATTTTAATAAAACTTATAACAGTGTAACCTCTATAAACAGATCCTTTTTTAAGATTTTACCAAAATCGGTTCATTAGTTTTTAACTCATTAGTATACAAACAGGAAATGTTTCTAAAATCAATTGATTAATCTTCAAAACCATCCAAAAACCCACTAGTGCCTTTACTACGCCAACTGAGTTGTCTAAAGGAAAATCGTTTCAATTCTTCGTCATTTATTATAATCAATACAAGGGAAAGAATCGTTAATTATATAAAAGTGAATATTAAATTTTTAATGTCTTCAAGGTCTTGTGAAGAACATATAATTAGTAAATAAGCGGAAACTACATACACGAACCAAAAGTAAAGCCAATAAAATTGTCTTAAATAAAACAAAAAAGTATTGCACAAATGTCTTAGTCTTGAAGCAACCGAGAACAGAAATCGCACAGCATCTGTCTTTAATCTGCCTAAAACCTACAGTAAAAGGGGATTGGTAGTCCGGAATGGCTGATATTAACGGGGAATATAGAGAAGGTAGATCGCTAAGACTAAGACTGGAACCCTAAGCAGTGGTCAGACCAGGTTTCCGAAAAGCTGAAACTTCTTGTTAGTGCTACACTCCACCAGGCGGCGGAACGGAACAGATAGAGGCGGCTAGTTTCCCAAAAGAATAGAAGTCACGATCCTCAGCAGTGAGAGAATGATTATGGAATAAAGAATCCACTAGTACCTAACTTAATTTTCAATCTTTTTCTCATAACTTAATAAAAGTAACGCACAGTATTCAAAGTTGAAATAACCTGTGTTTTGTTGATAGCATTTATCATGTTTCTACTTTAATTAAAGTCTAGACGTCGTTTGTTATGCGATTAAAATAGTAAGAATAGTAAGACTAAGTTAAGATGCGGAACCATTATAAAATACAAAAAAATTACCGTGAACTGATATATTTAACTTTTAAGATTTAATTAAATTTCCCTTTATACCATACTAGCAGTAAAAACGTCTTTAAATGTTGGATCATTTGCTTAATTATGGTTATCGAAGACTGTATCCTGTATCGTTAACAGGCAATTAATTGTAAAAAAGATATTGAATGGATTCAAAAAACGATTTTTGATTAAATACATTTTATATTTATAATGTAATAAATAATGTATTCAATATGCCATATAGATAACCATGTTTTCCTTATTTTCATAGTGAGAAATAAGACGTAATTTTTATCTATCATTTAGCTCTATAGGAAACAAACTCTATTTCAAGAAATCATTGTCAAAAGACGCAAAACCCACTGATCCGCAATATTGTAATAAATCAATATCGCCATAATTGGGACCTGAGCCAATTTGTCTTTACCCGTCGATATAATATTTACGTACAAACAATCATTGTTTAAACAGATATATCGAATACAGATTGCGATATTTTTTATCTTCCATAACATTGCCATCATAAAAACATTTCAGAAGTGGGATATAGTAACAATAAAATAGTTTCTTTATCGGGTTGGTAGGAGAGCCTCTTGGGAAATTAATGATAGATAGAAACATCAAAAAAATTATCATATACGAGTATAACTATACAACCTTCTAGATATTTTCCAACGAATACCTGCTTATAGGGTCATCGTACTCATAATATAATACTTTGTTCTATCTGTACATATAGTTATTTAGGTAAATAGTAATTTCTCAGAAGAAATCTTCAATGAACTCACATACCGCCCACGTCCATATAATAGGAATCAATTTGATTTATGTTATGAACCTTTATCTGATAATACTAAGAAAGAATTTATTACAATAGGTTTGGAATTTATTTCTCCGAAAAGCCGAAAACAGAAATTAGAATTTGCTTTTGCTGTGACTAAGCATGACCGATCTGATTATCTTAGCAATGTCATGTTTTATTTTGAAACTCAAAAAAGATATTATTCGAGAGGATTGTGAAATAAGTTATTATTTGTTTTCCCATTTCCAGTTCCATTTTTTTTTTTTTTTTTCATTTTACGAATTAGATTAGTGTTTTCTTTTTGATACTGTCCCTGTCCGTGTGTTGCTCGTATTTTTTATTTTTCTTTCCTTCTGTGAAAATAGTTTACACTTTTAAATACAGTCGCATTTGTCGCATTTACCTTGTTCATATTTATGTAAGTTGTAATGTAGATTATTAAAAATATATGAGGCGTCCAGTACCATAAATCCCATAGAAGCATAAAACAGCATTATCTTATTGTATTCGAACATTTCATACTAATGAAATTTATTATTTTTAAGTTTGAACCAATTTAGATTCTATAACCCCTAATTTGGTTATCACCTTATTTTAAGTCGATATATGTTTAATTTATAAGTATAACAAGATAATGCTTTTGATGCTGTTAACAGAGCACTCCACTGGTAGCGACTCATATAAGTTGAGCTATTGTAGTCTAATAATGATGTATAAAAAGGAGAAGACAAAGAAAGGAGAAACAATTTTACATCAATGAAGCTTTCTGAAATCTTTAAGCGCATTTTTTAAGGAATCTTTTTAAGCACAAAATTATTACTGGAGCTACTCCGGTTTTTTATGGACTTATTTAAATGGCTACAGTATATAGCAACAAAAAAAAATTGTTTATTCAATACCTTAATTTTATATTTTGTTTACGTTACAACATTTATCTGGAGTATTCGCCTTTGTCTTTTGTACAACATACATTAAATATGCAAAACCGAATTAAATTGTATGAATGTTCGAATAAACATAAGTAAAACTGGAAACTTTGTTCCTACTTATTTCAGTTTAAGTTATTAAATATACCTATGTCATTTAATTGTTAGTAAACACGCTGTATAAGTAAGTTATCCGTGAGTAAATGTATTATTTACTCGCAATTTAAACATTAACTTTATAAAGCTTAGTAAACTGTTAGCTCTTTTCTTGAGTACTTGGAGCAGTGCTTTTAAGGCAACGAGAGAACGCAATTAGCCTCACACTAGGTAATTACAATTAGGCCACTGTTCTACGTTTTAATGCTACGTTTCTTGATGATCTTAAAGAACACATTTTTGTGCCATTTCTTTATCAAGAAAATTGTTTCAGCGAACATTTTGGAAGATTAAATTCAAACTTTTAAGTTAATTGTTACATACTTTTTTTTACAAATACCAATTATATAAAACGTTTATTATTATTATACTACCGCCATTTTAATAATAATTACTTTAGTTTGGAATATTATTATAACATTGAGTAATTTGGTTTCGGTTATTTAAAAGACAATTGGATTTACAAATAAAATATAAGTATTTTCACATACAGACAAATCGATTAACTCACCCGTCAGATCTTGTAAAATTAGTTTAAAAGAAACATGACATGTATGTAGTACATGTTAGTTTTTCCAGTAGTTTATAGACTATGCATAATAGCCTATTTTTAAATAGATAATATTTTCTGTAACACAAATTGTGATTTGAAATTAAATTACTTTCTCTTAAGGATAATATCTTAGTTTGTGAACGATGTTTTTGACTTCATACAGATGTAATAGCTTTATTTTATTTATACATTGTAACTTAACACCTATACAAAATTTACTAAAATTATCAATATTAAAAGAAGACAATTCAATAACCAATCTGACTAAAAAAGAAGTGCCTAATGATTTACTTACACTGGAGTGCAAAACATCATTTCTGCTACCGAAATACAACAATACATGGCATGAGAGTACACATTACTATACTGGGTTCAAGTCACGGTAGTGGTAAACTTTTCTGTGATTAATGGGGTATATCTTTGTCTAGTACCCATAGTACAAGCGCAAGCTTAATTTAGGACTGGATCAATGGGTGTAATCGTTAATAAATATTATATAAAGTTATAAATAATATTGGCTAAATTAATAAATAGTTTGCTTCGCGACATGCAGGACGTATGCCTTCACGTCTCTAAACCATTCACTAAAAAAAAACAATATTATTTGAAACTAGATTTTCATGAATATATAACGTTGTACTATTGATTTTAGCTAATCGTATCAATTTTATCAAGTTTGTAAAATTGTCTGCTCGAACTCACTGGCTGCTACGCAGCCTTTAAATTGTGATTTATTCTCCTTGTAATTTAGAACGAATAAATATAACAAAATGTATACATTTAAAGATATCCATATACATTTAAATACAATCCATTTAATTTAAAAAGTCTTCATTTCAGATTTAACTATCGAAATTGGGCATACTAACAGAAAATCCCTAAAATTAAAATGTCTAGAACACTATTGAATTTCACCGATACATTGGGGTAGCTAAAATT
The DNA here is from genome assembly GCA_036320925.1 of Automeris io. Lineage (NCBI taxonomy): Eukaryota > Metazoa > Arthropoda > Insecta > Lepidoptera > Saturniidae > Automeris > Automeris io. The sequence goes on along the minus strand of JAUDJH010000008.1, from coordinate 11,415,951 downwards.
GTTCTATATTAATTAGGTCTTCTATCACAGGCTTCCAACAACCCTTTAAATGTAGTTTGAATTTTATATACACATATCTATGTTTATATTCGGTTCAGTAAATCGGTTAGATATTATTATTTTAATTTTATTGTGAAACAGAAGGTATCGCATAAATGATTTTAACACGCGCTTGGATGATAATTGGGTTATGATCGCGCTCACGATCTCTAGGGGTAACCGTTTATTACCCGAAACATATTTTCGGACAGTGCGGCATCGTAAACCCATCGTAAACGTTGCAAACCACGGTTATAGTCTCCTGAGTAATATAATTTATAATATAAACAAGCTCTGTTGAAAGAAAAAAGAGGTACATGTATTTTAATTACAGCTACGCGCAGTGGGGTCTTTGCTATGATTTCTCGCAAATGATGTAAAATATAATCGGCCCCACTGATCCAATTTTTATTAGGTATCATGTTATTACCACAAGTATTGCAGTTCACAAAAAATATAATATAAAAAAGCGTACAATGTATTTTAAGTACTAGAAAAATGACGATTTACTTAAGCTACATATAACATTGAACATAACATATATGCGAAAAAAGGTAAAGCAATTACGAATTTTTAAAAGACATGTATAATTTTAAAATCTATACTAATATTATAAAGCTGAAGAGTTTGTTTGTTTGTTTGTTTGAACGCGCTAATCTCAGGAACTACTGGTTCGAATTGAAAAAATTATTTTTGTGTTGAATAGACCATTTATCGAGGAAGGCTTTCGATTATATAACATCACGATGCAACTATTAGGAGCGAAGAAATAATGGCAAATGTGAAAAAAACGGGGAAAATTATTCATCCTTGAGGGCTTCCATTGCGTGCGCTGCGAAAACGGTTCAAGATACCAAAAATATAAGTACGAAAAAATTATTCCTCTTAAAATGATCTAAAAAAATGTCCACGACAGTATATGTCTATCTTTTAAGATTAACTCAGTAGAACCGTTTTTATGGTAATCAAATTTGGTCGAAATTAATGCATTATTTGTTAAGAGTTGTATCAACGTAATAATATTAGTCTTCATCTAAATAAATGTGTTGTTGATTAAGAGTATTTAATTGTGAACAAAATTGTCTTTGACATCACTTAATTTCAATGAACATCTTAGAAGATATTACAATAACTTTTATAGCAAAACAACGTTTGCCGGATCAGGTAGTTAAATATATTTTTTGCATTAAAATATCGTGATTTTTATATAATAGACTATTTTCCCGATATAATGTGATAAAACGGGACAAGCCCATGATTATAAAGGCAAAACAAGTATCAAAATGTTTCAAAGAGCATCAGAGCAAAGATCAGATGTCGAGTCATCCTGTGTAAATTCAACTTCTTTTTTACTTTTTAGTACTGGCTAGATAAAGTCATTAAACCAAACGTGATAGAAAGTCCAGTGTAGTCCAAAAACGAAAGCGACCATCAAAAGATGAAAATCTATTGATAGTCTCCGTCGCCATGTCGGCCAACATATACCACGACTGAAGGTCTCTAGGTATATGATATACACAAGCTGATCCAAAACTAGTCACTATGATTGTCTTTACACTTGTGTACGGTGGTCATGATCCAGTGGTCAATCACCCTACCACCAAAACGTACGTTAGCAGGACTTCTGATATTATTTAAGGTTCTAAGCGACAGTGGCCACTTTTTATCAGATGGACAGTTACTTTGTTTGCCCAGTATAGGTTTTTTTATTTTGACTCTGCACAATTACTGCACCATACCTGATACTGCACAATAGAATCAAAACACCGAGTACGACGAACAAAAACAACCTACCGATAGTCGCCGCGAGCATGCCGGCCTAGGCAAACATAAAAAAAAAAATTATTCGACAAACAACTACAAGGCAGCACATTAAAAAACAGCTGACACCCAAACTAGGACCCTGTATCTTGGATGTCAGCATATTTCACACAAATTTGTTACAGTTTTTTACTGCTGCGTAGCACCAATCATAACTCAAAACAACACAAAAACAACATTACATACTAAACAACAGACTATACAAACAAAGTGAATAACAATTACAAAAGAATGTTAATATTAAAGCCCAAGCACATCTATACCTGCAACAGTTCCTCAGCAATATGTCTTCATGTTTCGTTTAATATCGAGATCATAGACGAAGAAAAACGCTCGCTGGAAGAATAATCCACAATTCAATGACCCAACAAAGGTAAGAGTTCCAGAACTCCTATTGTTCATACCTGGAGACCTACCGTTGCGGTATATGTCGGCCGGGTATACCGGTCATTGCCGGTCTTGGACTACACTGTACCCATATATGGGCAAAATGTAATCAGATTAATAAAACGATTATTATAAATGAGCAAAATGCAGTGATATTAATGGTAATAAACGTAAAATGTAATCGTCAATCATTTTCATTAATCTGATTACTTTTTGCCCATCTATGGGCTATATGTCAATTCATTTCCACGCGAAACGAGAATTTCACGGAGACGGAGTCACAAGCAGATGCTAGTTATAACCATAGATGGGCAAAATGTAATCAGATTACTAAAAACGATTACGATTACATTTAAGTTTTTTACCATCAATATGACTGCGTTTTGCTCATCTATGTTTTGAACATTTATGATTTCTTAATATTTTAAATGGATTTAATCATTATTACAGAGCAAGAAAATTAATATTACGGCTACATTTTGTAATTGTTAATCAGTAATCAGATTACATTTTGCCCATCTCTGACTGTACCATACATCAGGTGTGTCGAGCCAGTATAAAAAAATTATTAGTTCTATGTAGATATAAAGAAACATCTACATGCATCTAGAATTATTTTTTTGCTTTTTCTACTTCCAACAGTTAAAACAAACGTTGACAAATTCAAATAAAATCATGTACAGTAAATATGAAGTTTCAAGAAGCAGGGATCCCAAGTGGGGTGTGTATTTTTATCGATTTCTCATGTTGCGTTAAAAGGGCTCATTTGGTTTTATTGTATGAAATGGATGGAAGTATAATTTGCATTGAGCCGGTGGTCACGCACGTCCTGAGGCGTTCCTTTTTTATTGTTCGCTTCTTAAGCTTTCGCCATACCTACCTTAATGCAATGGTTTACTTAACATGACACACCTGAACTTAGAAGCTACCACTAAATTGGCACTTTAAGTTTTTATAGCATATAGCATGTATTGCCGGCCTGACACGTTCATTAATTTAACATATATTCTTGTTGTTTTATTATAGTTAGTATTAGAACCAACAAATAAAATCTAGTTCAAACTTTTATAAAATGTTATTTAGCGTTAAACTGCATTTTTTAACTTGCTCGTAAACAATTTAACAACTGTCAAATTTAAATCGTCTTTGATATCGAAATAAGCCGCTTCAATTAAGTTTCATACACCTCTAAACTAGAATTAAATCATAGGTGCAAGTTGGCCTTGTTGTTATATTAACTTATTAGTTTGCTTTAATTGTATATTTCAGTATATTGTATTTATATAGTATCAGTATATAGTATTGTGTGATTTAAGTAATTTTTAGTGCATTGTTTTAAATGTGTTATAATAAATGTTTGTTTTCCTATAAATAAAAAAATATATAGAATGCCTATAGAGGCATTTAAGTACCCCATGTACACACTCTTGCTCCAGTTAGTATATGTATATTTAGCAAAACATCATTTTTAGCAATTTCAGTGACTTTTACTTCAGTACACCGACATTTGTTTGAAAACTAATACTTTGTATATTATGTGTGTATTTATTGGGAGTAAATGTCTTTAAAATTAACATATTCTCATAAATGAATAACAAAATAAACTTAGACTTATATTGGAATAAAGAGTATAAATTATAGGACCAAGTTAGGAGGCTACACAAGTAACAAAACAGGCCGAGAAATCAGCGGCGGCCTAGGTTTCTTGTTATTCTTAGGTTATTTTTACTTTTCCTTCTTTATATGTATTATTTATTTATATTATATTACTATCATGTTTTATGTCTATCGTTCATTAAATGTTTTCTGTCTTTCTTTCTAAGTATAATCAAACAAATGTGCTTTAAAATATACGAATTTTTTAGAGAAACATAAATCTATATTAAGAATATTTCCACGTATTTATTTTAAAAATATGTCCATATTATAAATTTTAAAGTTCTTTTTTTAATGTAATCACATCTGGTGGATAATTGCAGCTTATAAAGAATTACGAGCCCATAAAATGTGATATATTCTATAATAAGTTGATACCCATGTACTAATACATCGTAAGTTAACATACATATTCTTATACTGTACATGTATATAGACGTATAAAAGTCAGTGACGTGGTTCTCATTGTTTATACAGTTAATCCAAAGTTTTGGATACGTCCCACAGATTCCAACATGTTAAGTAAGTTTAATGGGTAATGTTTGCATAATGGTAACGTCTTGTAAATATATTAATTTGTTATACAAATTATCTTATATTACAAGTTAGGTATATATTGTTACCACGAGTAAACACTGCTTTTCGTCTAGATTGTACCTAGAAGAGATATTAAGCAGATTATATTCTGCTACACTACCATGCAAAATCATATATTAAGTACATATCAAATATCTTAAGAAAAATGTTACAGTTAATATTGTCGAATATTATAAATATACATATTAGCATGTAAACATTGATATATAGTATATATATATATATATATATATATATATATATATATATATATATATGTACTTAACTTTATAATAAAAAAATAAGAAAATGTATAAGGAAGGTACTAGGCTAGAGACAGGAACATAAAACATTAATCAGTTGTTTTAGTTTGTACGAAATCTCTATACGCGAATCCAATTCCTACTTGGCCGGTTTTCTTTCATTTGTATTCGTCTATAAAATATGATTGTTTAATTTTTTTGTATTGGTACAATCTAATAATGCTGCGAGATTTACATTTGCAACAAACGACTAATTTTAAAACAATTGATTAAGATACTTTCGATATATTTATAACTTTTTTTCCGTCCTTGTAGGTATTACTAATGTTCTAGCAGATCACCATAATTTTATATTATATTTAAAATATAATATGTATGGATTTATCACATAAAATCACTGTATTTTGTGAAATAAATCATTTGTTATCGTGTTTATTCTACAAAAATAAATTTGCCAAGGCGTGACTAAATTTGTCCGTATAAACATATTTGACTTGAGAAATACACAAACCTGGATGCCCGTGATTTTAATAAGCTTATTAACCACTAGATCACGAAAGGTTAAACAAGAATTAACAGTGCTTAATTATAAAAGAAAAATAAATCATAAATTTCGTACTTTAGCATGCCTTCCGTAACAAGAAATGAGTAATTTATTCCCTGGACGTACCTCTGTAAAAATAATTTAATATTCCAACCTGGCCGGGCAAAGCCCAGCTAAGCCGATTATTGCTCGCTGACCTTTTAAATACAAGCTTAACATTGAAATCTGACCTACGAGTAAAAATAATAATACAGCTAATCATTACCCACTTAATTATAAACTGTCTTCATTACGTTAATAACAGCTAAAGCGACCTTTAAAACTTTTTTGTATTATAATTTGTAAAGGCTATCGAATGTCGATCGTATTGAATTATTGGGTGGGAGTATAATCAAATATATTTAGGAAGAACACTTAAATGGCATAAATTAGTAGTTTTTCAAATAAAAAATGTAGACCTGATTATGTAACATTATTTGTGAGGACAGATACGAAAGGTAGAATTAATTTGAAATAGTTATAAAATTAAATAAAAATTGGGAGTGGTGGTTTTAGGATCGAACTTTAGAGTGGGTTAACTGGGAGTAAAGTTATTCACACGCCGAGTCGTTAGAGGTATATGGATCTCTAGCCGGGCAGTAGACTTAATGGAGTCTTCTGCCCGGATATGAGGGAGGCGTTTAAAGGGGTGGGCTCTTTACATCCACACATTCCAGAGATGAAGCCTAAACAAGCTGTTCGCTCCCCGGGCGTCTGGAATTTTTTTGATTAAAAGGATACCCCGGAGGATATTAGTCAGTAGGAGTCTAACACACCGGAGTCGCTTCCCTCACAGTGGCCCTGATGGTTTTATGAAGGACTTTCCTTCAGGTTACTAAAAAAAAGAAATATGGATCCCCAGGCCTGGCATGCAATAAGTTGAAGGACTTCCCCCTACAGATTGATTTTTGGTTAGGAGTCTGGTACACCTGGATCCCTGCCCTCGTGCCTGTCGAGATGATCCTGTGCAGGATTTTCCTGCAAGTTAATGAGAAAGAAGTTTGTATAAAATTTCTCTAAAATTAAAATAATATTTTATTTTTTAATTAATTACCCTATATCAATCTACATGAAGATGCGTTGTAAATACCCTCTTTTTAAAAAAGGAGGTTCTTTTAATATGCACATACTTAGGTCATAAAATATGTAAAAAAAAATAGGACAAATAAAACAAAACAATAGAGGAAGTAAACACAAAAATTGCACACTACAGCACAGCTATTGTCGAATCGTGACCACAGTTTGTATAAATACAGTGTAACTTCAACCAATATAAAATTTTAGTTTTACGTTTATTAGGTCTAATTTAAATCTTTACAACGTATACAAAACGCAAGTGTAAAATTTGTTCGCGTAGGTATGACTTCTGAAACACGCGATTCGGGCTTCGTAATTTTTATGACATATATGTATTGTGTAATATTAATAAAATTTTCGTAATTTTTAATTCGATTTTATCAGTGTTTTCTAGTTTTTACACACTATATATTATTTAGCAGAATTTAATTAATTTTATTTGAATAAAACAGTGAAGTTCTCTATATCTAAAGTCACATTTTGATCGTGGCAGGTGAAATTAGGCCGGCTCGATAATAAGTATTGTTATTTTTCTTAGCTTACACTATAATTATTGTTTTACTTATAAATTCTAAAATGCCTGTTGGTATGTTCCATTTATGTATATGACACCAATTAGATATTAATTTTATGAAAGAAATAAACCCGGATCATCGAGACAGACGTAGGATATGTTTCATTCATAAAATTCCATAAAACTTAAAGAGGTTGAAATAATGGATGCACTTCCTTTAGAGACGATTATTTTTTAAGTTAGAGATACAAATAGACTTTTTTTAGGAAGGCAGAGCAGGTTTTTCTAAAATTTAACAAGACATTAAAAAAATAAGTCAACTAGTCAGTAGTAAATCAAACAATAGTTGATTCTGGTAATCACTGTATATGTTATAAGCAAGTAGAATCACAAAACAGTAATCAGTATCAAACTTCAGTATGCAGACTCTAAATTTTGCGTATAATATAGATTCGAAATCACAACCAGGGCCCTCAAAGATGTGAAGGTTCCAAACGCCTCTCCCGATGCTCATAACCGCAACGTTCGTGTCTCTGAAACGCGCCATGACACCTCGGGGAGCATTATTTCAAAGAGTTGGTGAACACGCTCGTAAACCACTAACGACTGCCCGACACCGATAATGAATTCACTCGACACACCAAACCTCCTCGCATATTTAAATCTACAGAGAGACTGAAAATATTTATGTATACATCCGTCGGAAGTTACGTCGCCTAAATAAAAAAATGCTTTAGCAGATTTAAATACGCCTCTTTATTTGATGCCTATTTTATTTAGGGTTTAAATGAAATTGAAACCCGTGAAACGATATTATTACAATTGTTATTCTATACTTCCAGTTGGTTATATACTAAAAGATCTACAGTCGTGGTATATAATGGCACAATGAGGGCGACTTTTAATTAATTCCCGTTACTTGATATCCATTGCCATTCTAGAACTACATTGTACTTTTCATAAGGTGTTTTGTAATTGCTTTGACGTGCCAGTATAAAAAAAAAACATTTCCTAATGATCAGAGTATCTATCTGATTCTTGTAAAGGGAAATTTTATTAAGCTGACATTTGAAATGCGAATACGATAAGTACTTTAATAATCCTCAAATTGGGTTAAAGAGAATGTACTGAAGAAATCAAGACTTTATTTCTTTTTTATTCTATAACTTTAATTCTTTTATTGTCCTTATACCACAAACCACGCAACATCGCGTCGCGCATATTTGATTTTCTTAATTTAATGGAATAGACATTCATTATAGCTATTAATAAGATATCAGCTAGATAAGGGATTTTCTTGTTTAATTAAAATACAAACAGAACCGATTGCAGTTACTTCATCCTGTTTTTTACCATAAAATAATTCGGGATTTGTATCGGAATCAAGAAGTATATATATAATTCGTAACTCTAACTTTAAGCTTCATTCGATTTTATTGAAATCGTGCGTATAAAGTAATAGTATTACAATTATAAGATAACTTACCTTTTTATTTTGTATCCAATAGATACGAATAACAAAATTAGAAATGACTTTTAACAGGAAATAAAAATTATGAAAGAAATTAAAAAATGTAAATATAATTTTCTAAACAGATTTGCTCACAAACATTATTTTTAATCAAAGTAAATCCAGAAGCATCCCGGGCTTTAATTTATTCTAAAACATAAATTATAAACGTGTCCGCCTAAACGAGTCCATGTCTATGAAAAAAAATGTACCAAACGTAATTAAAGCTCACGGATAAACTTGTTACATTTTTAAGGGGCATTAAAAATCCTCGACGACGCAACGCGCACGCTTACACTGGTACTAAGGTATAAATATGAAAATTTATACCGTAATGTGATAATGAGATGAAAAAGAAATTAATTAAGCTCCAAGTCTGTTACCGCTTTATCATATTTCTTTACGCTTAATCGCAATTTTTCCTGTTTAGTATTGGTAATAAGGTATTGGAGTCCAAGCTTTGTGCAGCTGTGCGTATTTTTTGTTTCGTTCGTCGAACTATTGTTGATGTATGGTCTTCTGAACGTATTGTTTTTATTGTCTAGACTAATGTTGTGGATATGTACAGTGATAAGACACCTGAATGGCAAAGATTTACAGGGAATTGATGATTTTTCTGATGAAGTGGGCGAAGTGCGTGTCACTTGAAATATTGATTTTGATATAAATTAGAGGATACAGAGTATTAAAATAATAATGACGGACTCAAAAGAACTTGTACCTAAAGCCATAAAACTTAATATAACAAAGATAAAATAATTTTAGATGATTAGAGAGCAAAAAGAAAATTAAAGTGAGTAAAGTATCTGCTTACTGAAAATAGAGAAAACTTAGGCAGAATTTCAACACTGACAAAAGATTTAAATAGGATTCTCGAATTGAAAATCTATGAAGAGTAACTCTTTTATTCGATTCTAATTTTAGACAAACAGATAAGGATCGAGTTGTTGCATTGATTGAAAAATATAATTGTTTTTACTATATTTCAAAACTCCATATTTGTTGATTCTTTGCCATCTTACGTCTTCAATTTTCTCGTGACGTCTTGTTTGATCAAATACAATAAAACCACCATTATCATTATCTTATTTAGACATTTATTTAAAAGAAAACACATGCAATGTTCTATGGTTTTTTTCTTTTGATGTTCTAACAAATAAAATGTGGAACACGATCGATATTTTAAATATGCCTACCTGTACAAAAGCCTTTGGTTAAGTAATTTGCATAAAGCATTTCTTTACTTTATGGCTTGCCTCACGGCATCTGTAATGGCTGAGGTGGTGTTACACGACGCCTGCGGTACTATAATTAGAGTCCCCGTTATAAAAAGGTAAAAGCTTTTTAAATGAAGTTGACAAGTACCGCAACTCTTAATTTGGTTATATACATGAGAACATAAATAGCAAAATAGATAAACTAACGAAATTAAAATGTTAGCATTTGAAAGAAAATGGGTAAATGATAATACATTCGTAATGCCATTATTTCAGTGTAGAATGATTATAAGTCATAACAACACAAGGGTGTTTTATAACAAAGGCAATCACGGCATCCTGTTAGACTGTTATATTATATTAAAAAATATTCGACTTTTTGTTCCTCCCATACAAAACGCCAATTTCATATGTAAGGACCTAATATTATAGACTAGCTGTCCCGGCAGACTTTGTTCTGCCCTATTTCTCTAAAACAAAGTCACATTGTTTTTTTAATATTAATAGCTTCCCCGTCAGATTTCATTCTGCCAAAACCTATTGGCCTGTCGGCTGTTTTTTGAAAATTGTTTAAAGGAACCTGGCCTTAATGCTATATGTATAAAAATTGACAAATATTGACATTAATATTTATACGTCACTCAATAATTGTTTTGCCTTCCCGAAACCCAGTAACATTTAAACTTTATGGTATGGTATTAAAGTTCAAAATTACTTATAAGGAATTTTTTGTATGAGAATACAAAAAAGTGTTATTTTTAGACAGTTGCAGGGATTTTTTAAAATTTTTCTCTCCGTAATAACCTTCCTCACACTTCATCAAACACAACAAAAAAAAAATCAGCCAAATCGGTTCAACCGTTCTCGAGTTTCGCGCTTATCAACACATTTAGCGATTCATTTTTATATTATAGATGAATCACTTAAATCATACACTACATTCAGTTGATGGTTAGTTTCTTATGTCTATTTGAGAATAAATTATTTGAATAGAATGTGACGTAAACATAAAATCTTATATGAATTACATTATATCAATCAAATCCAATCAAGTTCACACTTAGGTACATTACTTGTTACGTAAGTACGTACCACGTGTAAAGCATTTTCTAGTAGAAACCAATAGTTATTTGAGACTGTTCGTTTAATTGTTTTTTTTTTTAAATAAACTATACAATGTATCGTGTTGTCTTGCAATATATTACAGGATTATTATAGTTCTTGTAAACTTTACTAGGAACCTGTAGTTTACCAAGGCAAATAAGATTCACTAGCAATAATGTGAATATTTTTTGTGATAACATTATACTTAGGCTGAGATTTATAGAAGAAACTTTAAGTTTGCTTAGATTTTACTAAAACATTATAATTTTATTGTAATTCTAGAGGTTATAACACAACCCTTAAAAGTGGTTATAAAAATCCAGAATTTTGTAAAAAATAATAACATCTCAAAATAATATAAATAAAATAAAATTTAAACTCAACCTTTATATTTGCTACTGTTTTATACATGTTTTTTTATATCAATCTTTTTTTGTCATATCCTGTAGTAGTCTCCTACACGGCTTAATCCTCTCCGATCACGTTCCTTTGGTATCTAATTCCGGCCATTCTAATCCACTGAGATCCTGCTTTCACTACAAAAATATCAGCCCATCCATCCAGTTTTTTCCGATCGACCTCTGCTTCTTGTACCGTATCCACTCTGATGATATGGAACAATTGATTACAGGGCCCACAGTCCCGTCTTAGTGCGGATGAGGTCATCTTGGGGTTTTTAGTCGGTAAAAGTCCGGCACACCCGGTTACAATCCCCCGTGTGTAGTTGGAACGGCCCAATAAAAATTAAAAAAAAGAATATCCGCTTTGATACTTATTTTGTCCACCGGCTGTTTTGCATTCTACACACATGTCGTGTCTAGCTCCATTCTAGAAATTTAAATAAATAATATTCACGTTCGTAATTGTTCGTTCAATCTGGGCGCTTGTTACTTTCGACTATGGCCAAATCTTTAGCTAATTATGACCGAAGCGAATACCGATGACACAAGATATACACGTATTTCGAAAACAATATTTGGTTTCACATTAAAATAGGTGACCTTCCTTTGTGAGTGTTCACACGGCATTTCATACTAACTTCACTCTCGTCCGTTCCACACATAGTTTAACAGGGGGCTTATAAAGTTCAAGGCAATATTTACTGAGGAGCCATATTAAGGATTAGGCAGTACTAACAACGTAGAAACTTGTACTTTCTTAAATCTTGAAAAAGCTATTTTATTTACCTATATGCAACATGAGTTGGATCTCACGGGGATGCTTAATTGCAATTAATCAAAGTGACAATTGTTCTTTTTTTTCGTACTTTTTCTCGTTTTTAACATACGCTAGGACTATAAGAGCTATATTTCTATTACATTTTCGGTAGCTATATTGTGTCAAAAAAAATACATGCATACATGCTCAATGATGAATGAAAATTTCATGAACAAACCTACATGTTGTTACCTAGAAGTGTCAGTATCAGGCGTACTGATCACGTTAGGCAGGATATATAAAAGCAAAGTGGATACAGCTACTAACGTATTCTTACTCACTCCGAAAGCGATATACCCTAACGATATATTATTTTTATATAAAAAAAAAAATGTGTATACCTTAGTACTCATGGAAAGGGTAACTTACAATTTATTTCATTTTAACCTTTTATGAAATTAAAATCTAGAGACCTTCAGTTGTAGTATATATGGGCCAACATAGTGAAGGTGCCCGTCGATGGATCATCATTCTTTGATAGCCACTGCTGTTCTTGGATTACGTTGTGTTTTCAATAAGGTGTGGTATAGTCACTTTTGCAATCATATAATAAAAATATCCGTCAACTAATTTCAACGTACATTTTTTAATTTCCATCCATTTAATAATATTTATCCGGGATAGTTTTAACTATCTACAAGTAACGGAGGACTGCTCAGTCACAGGGCATGGCAGGAGTTCCTCAATTACTGTGAGACGGTTATGGAGGAGAAATAGGTGGCGGAGAGGGACAGGGAGGCAATAGCCGGCCCCGATAACCCGATCCACCGCCCACGCAGGACAGGACGAAGGACCTTTGGCAGAGGCCTTCCTCCGTAAGCCAGAAAAGGCGCCCAACTTATCCAGGCGAGAGAAGTGTGTGACGTGTTCCCGCGCACCGCTCCAAGACATTGAGGAAAGCGAGGGATGGCTTTTCTACACCAACCCCTCGCAACGCTGAGATGGGACCGAAACAAAGACCAGACGACACCGCGGACCGGAGAAGAAGATAACGCTACATCTTCGGTCCCGGCTAGACGAGTAGGAGGAATACCCCGGGGGTTTTAGTCGGTGCAAGTCCGACACACCGAGGGGTGGCCTTCACACCCCCTGAGGTCCGTTAGCGATTTCCCCAGGGTTACCAAAAAAGGACTGCTCAGTCAGGATTTTCAAAGCACATTTTCATAAAACCCAGAGACCCATATAACTACTTTGACATTTATTTTCTTTAACAGTGAAGTATATTACGGCTTTCACACACCATAATGCGGACTGTTACACCGGATTACTTCATAAGTCTAAAGTACAGTCTGAGAAACGGCAAATTCAAAAGGTAAGGTCGTAAATATCGGTCTATTGTTTTACTCATAAAGCGAATATTTCTTTTTATTTGACCCTTTGTGGGCTGGTAATAAAATGTGGTCGAAAGTGGTAAATAATAATCTGATTTCAGCCGGTTCGTTGAGCCTGAATCCCGCAAGAACGATAAATCATTTTGAGTATAACACTTAATACGATGGAATATAGTGATTATATCAAAACCATAGAATTATTTCAGTCACATTATACGAAATCATAAAATTACTAAATGACTTATACTTTGTCTTCGCTTTAGTTTATCTTTTTTAGACTACCTCTCAATCCTATGTGCCTTTTGGCAAGCTTGAATATATTTATTTATTAAATCGCACAGCGTACAGGATATATATAAAAAACACAATATATATACAACCAAAGTACTGAGACTGAGATTTATAGACACTATTTCGACTTTGCTTACTAAAAATATCAAAAAATAAATTCGTTTTAACCAAAAACGGAATATATAATAGTAACTTGAGTATAGCCATAGTATTTGTAGAGCCAAGTTCATTTTGACAAAATCAGTGACTTAGCAAATCCTTTGACATTTAGTGAGTAATTGATTTTTTTTAGTAAAGTCTAAGCAAACTTAAAGTCTCCTCTATAAATCTCAGACTAAGACTAGTCCATCTTCCAAATATGTATACACATGAAGTTCCATATATAGTATACTATGTAACTACAATAAAATACAAAGTATAATTAATAATATTATTTTGTCACGCTATATCTCTTTTGGAGTGAATAGAGATATATTTTTTTTACACTGGCTCGACATAGTGACTACAGAGCACCTGATGGTAAGTACAATGTAGTCCAAAAACTAAAGCAACTATCAAAGGATGAAAATCTATTGATAGTCTACATCGTCATGTCGGCCCACATATACCACGACTGAAGGTCTCTAGGTATATGAGCTACTGGATATACACAAGCTGATCCCGAAACGCGACAAGCCGAAACTGGTCACTATGACGAGCTTTACACCCATGCACTGTGGTCGCGATCCAGACGGGCACCGACGCCCTACCACCTCGCTGCTGCTCGTTTAGCACCACCCAGGAGTCACGTGTAGGGAAACTAGGGTAAAGCCTACGGACGCGAGCAGCTTCGACTCCCCCTACGGACGCGAGCAGCTTCGACTCCCACCTGCATCCACTTTGCGGTTATGTGTCGTGCCCAACGTGTAGGGCACGATTTGATAATGTCATCTATATATGACATTTCTATTAGATGCTATGCGGGATTCCTCAGGGTTTTTGCCTTCACCAGTGATCATGTGGTACCTAAGTCCGTACTTAATCTGGAAAAATCCAGAATACGTACCAGGATAAAAAAAATTAAAGGTAAACAGGTACAAATTACATATATATATATACATATATAGATATATATATATTGTAATAAGTACTAATCTTTTGTAACTTGTAACAAACGCAATAAAAACTTAGTTAAAAGGCATAACATAAACCTTTTAAAATTAAATATATCTAATTCAAGTATTATGACATATTACGTAAGTGTAAAGTTATATTAGTATTAATATATATAGTTACTTAGAGAAATGATTATTATTAGAGAAATATTAGAAATATAATAAATATAAATGGAATATAATATAGAGGGGTGAAAGGCTATTTGCTATTAGTGACATTTTTTGGCGATATTCTGTAATACACTTTTTAGAATCTGCGTTTATCACCGATTTCAAAAATATAGTATATTTAAATCACCAAAAAATATCGTTTAAGGCAAATAACTTTTCACCCATCGATATAGAGTTTAATATATATTGAATTTAAAATCCTGTTGTATATAAGACGTGACTAACTAAAAATGTCTTAAATGTATAATATTATGTACAAGGTGTCTCAAAAGAAAGTTCACATTTAAATCTTTTTTTAAAAGAAAAGTCTTAGCTTTATTGAAAAAATGTTTATTTTATATTGAAGCACACTGTTTGGGAATTTATTTTTTAAAAATAACATCGTCCAAGTGTAAACCTTTGCGCTCTCGGCATTCATTTAGTCGGGCACTAAAATTGCCTATGACAGCTCGACAGGTAGTCTCCGTGATGGCTGCCATTTCATGACGGATATTTTCTTTTAATTGTGCCAGGGAAGTCGGTTTATTAGCGTAAACTTTTGATTTGACATAACCCCACAGGAAAAAATCCATAGGCGTTAAATCGGGACTCCGTGGAGGCCAATTTATGTCACCTTGCCTGGAGATTAATTTGTTCGGAAAAATTTCTCGAACTCGAGGCAGAGATCTGTTGGACGTGTGTGAAGTTGCTCCATCCTGCTGGAACCATGTTCTTTGGTTGTAACCAGGAAAGTTTTGCAGTTGGAGTACGAAAAACTCGTCTAACATCTCCACATAACGCTCTGAATTCACTGTGAGTGTGCGTCCCCTTCCATCTTCAAAAAAGTAAGGGCCGATAATTCCTCGCGCCGACATCGCTGCCCATACGGTGACTTTGGGTGAATGTAGCGGTTTCTGATGTTTTTGTTTTGGGTTGGTTGTACTCCAGTAACGACAATTTTGCTTGTTTACATGCCCATTCAGGTGAAAATGGGCTTCATCGGAAAACAAGATGTTGGTGAACGTTGGAAAGCGCTCAATCATCTGATTTACAAAGGCAAGGCTCTGACCAGCATCTTGAGGCTTCAGTTCTCGCACTAACTGAATTTTGTACGGGTGCAGCTTTAAATCTTTGTGTAAAATGCGGCATACTGAAGATCTGTGCACATTTAAAGCAACAGCACGCTTCCGAATCGAGAGGTTTGGATCATCTCGAATAGACTGAGTAACACTCTCCACGTTTTCGGCTGTTCTTGATGTTCTTGGCCGCCCAGATTTTGGTTTCTCCAGAGTTGACCCAGTCTCTTCAAACTTCTCAACCCATTTTGCAATGAGTCGAGTGCTAGGCGCATCATTTAAGTGACGAATATGTCGAATACTGCAGAATTTTCTACGCGCTACAGTCGCCGAATTACCGTTTTTGTAAAACTCACGTACGCACAACGCACGGTCCGCACCAGAGAAACGCTCCATAGCGACTAAATTCCCAAGAGCCAGACTACCGACTGACATACCCCCCGCGCCCCTCAGAATAGTTGCTTTCGCGTAATAAGATAAGCAAATGTGAACTTACTTTTGAGACACCTTGTATAATTCAGATCGAAGCAGTTACAAAATAATTCCTTTTGTATATATTTTGATGTGCACTCTATTAAATCTCTATTATAAAAATATTATACTATACAATATCCTATTTTCATGAACAAAGCGGGGATTCACCGACTTCAATTAAAGCTTAGATGGAACAATGCCTTTCAATAACACAATAGCAGGCTTAAGAATTCTGGTAGTCAAAAGCTGGAAACAACTGTTCATAAATTACAAAACAATTATATGATTGTTAATTGATGATAACACAAAATTTTTGATGGTAATATTAACGCAAGTGTATTTATCAATTATTTATTTCATCATCTTTATAACTAATGAAACAGATTATATTTTATATTTAATCATTTTGCTTGGTAAACTTGAAATAGGTTAAATTAAAAGCAAAATTTGTATCACTTAAGGAAATAAATATGATTCCACTTTATATCATTAGCCAAACTTGTTTAAAACTCCAAGTATTATAAAAACTGTGCATGCAGCACAATATCCGTGATAGAAGTTAAACTTCTTAAAAAAAAAATACATGCATAGTACGCATAGTCTCGATTGACCATGTGATCAAACGCCAAAAATGGACATGGGTTGGACACACGCACGTAAGGAGGATCACATACCAAAACAGGCTTTGGATTGGAGTGCTCAGGATAAGATGAAACGAGGCCGTCCCAGATAAACCTGGAGACGTACGATCCTGGCGGAGCCTAGGGACATTGATAGGACCTAATGAAAGCTAAAGCGTGATGCGCAGGGCAAATCGAAGTAGAGATGCGTTATCGACGTCCTCTGCCTTAGATGGGGGACATAAGACATTAATAATAATGCTTATTACCTTAGTTCTTCCTAAGTAGAGCCTGATGAGCTACTTTAGCAGGAGCATAAGTTTTGCGTGTGAACTGAGTAATATACAGCCTACGTTTACCCTGAAGGTCTATTTTAAATTCTCATGAATATTATTTATATCTAGGATTTTCATCCTCTGATCGTCGGTCGCTTTCGTTTTTGGACTACACTGTACTTATCATTAGGTGCACTGCAGTTACTTTATCGAGCCAGTGTAAAAAAATATATATCATTGATATTTTAGATGTAGTGACGGGCTGAAGTTGGTTTACAATTAACTTTATTCAAGACAAAATATTATTTGGTCGCACATAATTCTGTACGGCCTACATTATAATGTGAAGGCTTGAGAGGACTAACGACACGTCGGCGCGTCGGTGCGACCCCAATTATTTTTATAACAATGGCTGTTTTGTACTGCCGATTCCGCAAGCTCCCCTAAAATTTGCATTACATAGCCTAACACCAAACACGATTTGTTTTTGTTAAAGCCCAAGTGAATTTAGCTTTTGGTCCTTTACATTTTTATGTATGAATATTTTCCACTTAGGGATCCCACGCTTGGACGTTAATAATAATGTTCTTTGTCAAATATTTAAAATTCTACCTTGGTTTTATGGTAGAGGTAAAAACGGTCTACTGTTTATTATTGTTGCTATTTTTTTTTAAAGGAATTGTAAAAAATAATGTACCGCATCACCTATATCTAGGTCAAGAAAAAGCTAAGGTAGCAGTCAGCCGATCATATTTATCGAAGAACTTACAACCGTTGATGTAAACGCATTTTGGAGTGCAGAACGCGTCTTGGCAAGTGTAGTGGGGGACGCCTAGAAGCGAGATGTTTCGACGACTTACGAAAAGCAGCTGGAAGGTTTTGAATGCGAACAGCGCAGGATATAAATAAATGGCAAGTATTGAGAGAGTCCTATATTTAGCAGTATACTGATGTAGTTTAAACTGATGACGAAGAAATTTAAATATGAAATTACGTACATGGTCTGATGCCGATACGTGATATACTGCAGTTATTTACTAGCGACTGATATAAATTACTCTTATTAATTACAAGTAAGAGCTTGAACTGAATCACAGTTCTCTATTTTGTGCTTTTTATAGTCTTTATATCTTTTTCACACTCATGTTTTGTCACAGAAATAATCAGCTATTTATAAATAAATATGCAGGTAAAATAGTTTATCAAAATTAGTCGTGAAACTTGCTTTTTATGTGGGAGATGTTTTTATGTGTGTAGTGTGTGGAACACAGGATCGAATAAAATACCTTGAAGCATATTTAGCACATCCTAGAGTAAATATTTTTCCAAATATCTTATAATAATAGTAACACGCTAGATCTGCTCTGACGTAAGTAGATATACATTCACTATAATTTTTAAATTCATTTTAGTAAGATGAAGTACCTTTTTTTGGTAGCCTGGGGAAAAATCCTGCATAGAAGCATTTTGCATTTTGGGAGTCGAAGCTGCTCGCGTCTGTAGGCTTTACCCTAGTTTCCCTACACGTGACTCCTGGGTGGTGCTAACGAGCAGCAGCGAGGTGGTAGGGAGTCGGTGCCCGTCTGGATCGCGACCACAGTGCATGGGTGTAAAGCCCGTCATAGTGACCAGTTTCGGCTTGTCGCGTTTCGGGATCAGCTTGTGCATATCCAGTAGCTCATATACCTAGAGACCTTCAGTCGTGGTATATGTGGGCCGACATGACGATGTAGACTATCAATGGATTTTCATCCTTTGATAGTCGCTTTCGTTTTTGATCTACACTGTACTTACCATCAGGTACTCTGTAGTCACTATGTCGAGCCGGTGTAAAAAAAAAAATAATAATCGTCAAGGCGGCCGTGAGTGTGGCAGCTTTGGTGTGTCAGACTTCTGTTAGCCTAAAACCAACGGACTATCCCTTAACTTGCTGTAAGTCGGGGCTAAAGTTCCGTATTCTTCCTATGACCTGGCGAGTGGACAGCCTTTCTGAGTCTTCACTTCTGGGAGGGGTGGATGTCAGGATGTCTATGTTTCCGGTATATAGAAAATATGCATCGCCTCCGTCTTATTCGAACAACAAATTCCCTCAAACCTCTTGCTTTATTAGGCCACAAGAAAACTAATTATATTTACAATTGTAGTTGTAGCACAAAGATACTACAACATTATAGTTTTTTTGAAAAATAACAGCATTATAACAATTCTTGAATATAAAATAATGTTCACTGGCCGCACAGTCGAGTTGCTGCCATATCTCTGCTCACTACATAAATCAAATATAAATAAAGGACCTCATAAGCTGTCAACGTAATACCATTCAAGCCAGGCCTGGGTGCGTAATATCGTCGAATAAATCACGTTCAGCTAAAATATGCCTCAATACCCACTGTTGAATATGAAATCGCTCTCAACCATTTAGTTTGAAAAGACCTGATTTTTAAAGAAATGAAAGGGTGATGTGGGTGAAGCCGGAACATTTTCAAAGAGGTATTTGTAAGTCTGTGATTTTCATTTTCCTCTCGACGTTTATACACAAGGGAAAAGATTCACTGAAAGCGCTCATATATTTAAAAAATGAAGAAACCACTCGCTCTTGCTAAGTAACCTATTACGCATACCCGCAATTATAATAGTTTATACATTACGAGTATAATTATAAATAAAAACATATTTCGGTTTTATTAGTAAACATAAATAGCATTTTAGTTCCTAAATATCACTTTAAATATTATCTTACATTGTCTATATTAAAAAATAAAATAATAACTAAATAGCATTTCGAAAGATCGTTGTTTTTTTTTTACGAAATATATACAAGTTTACTCTTGAATTGTGTTGTGTCTGAAACCAAAATTCCTTCTGGAGGAATTTGGATTCCCAGGCCCGGGTAGGGCGATCGATCACAAGGACACCCCTTTTTTTATAACCCGGGGGATATCCCTAAACGGACCTCAGGGGGCTAGATGAGGATTGCCCCTCGGTGTGTCGGATATGTACCGACTAAAACCCCCGAGGTATTTTCCTTCCCCTGCCTGCCGAGTACCAAAGGCAAGACTGGGCCATCTTCCTCGGCACCCGGCCAGATTACAAGGACACCCTATGGTTTTCAGTCAATAGAAGTCTGACACACCGGGGCGCTGCCCTCACAGCGCCTCTGATGATCCTATCTAGGATCTTCCCCCAGGATACAAAAAAAAGAAACCTAAATGCCACGAGTTTAAGCAAGTCACCTTGATGGAATAGCTTCTCATTGTTGCCCATGTGATGTGGACTCAGAACAAAAGAACATAGATACCCTATTATATATATTCCATACCCATAGATTCCATTAATGCACTTCACGCAAAGTGCAGTCCCCAAACCAAACACAAATATAAAAAAAACAGAATACCATTCAACGTTAATCGCCGTGACCATGTCGGCCTTCCCGAAATAAATATATAGAGACGGTGATAATATAAATATATAGAGACTCAGACTTGAACTGCTGACTATTTGTCTCAATATTATTAGATTACAAGCGCTCGACCCATACAGGGTCATACACACACAAACACACACACGTGTATGTAGGTAGATACCGAAAGTATGTGTGATACAGGATTCTATGATGACATAAAAGTGGCACGGGTATAGTATTGGTCACTGCTATAAAAAACTTAGTTAAAAAAATCCACATTCAAATTTTTTATTCTTTACTAAAGTTACGTTTCGCAGCTAGCAGATGGTTATTCAAATATAAAAAAAGTAGTAAGAGGATTATTATGGCTTAATTATAATTAATATAAACCATGAGCTTAAATATGAAACAATATGAGAAGTCAATCAAAAATTTTGAATCAACCGATATCGGGCAATTTTTTCCGAGATCAACTCAAAAGACTCTCGAGATCGGCCGTGTAAGTAAGTACTCCTGATGACGAGCATCAAAGTACCACCACGAGTATTATTAGTTATGAATATTCATAAATATAAATTTTTCTCTTAACAATTCATCAAGTATATCGAATGGTGAAAGGCTATTTGGTTTAAGCGACATTTTTTTATGAAATAGAATATATATATTTGGAATCAGCGCTTTTTACCGATCCCAAAATATATATAGGGGTGAAAGGCTATACTATATCACCAAAAAATGTCGCTTAAACCAAATAGCCTTTCACCCCTCGATATAATGAAAATTTTGTATAACATATAAGCAATAATCCGCTTAATAACACAAAAAGATTAAATATGAATAATACCGGCATTGGATAACCTCTGCCACACCAAGTATTAAATGATTACGTCGTTTTATCAACCCTTTAATTTGTAGCTCGCTTGTCAGTATAGTAATTAAAGTGTTTTATGAAATCCATTAAAATCTTTCTAATGTCAATAAATAAAATCACCCTGGATCAAAATACGTTTAAACAATTTTATTACAATGATTGGATTGCTGATAAAGTTGGGGTAATTATACCAAACAATAAACTTTTACTTTTTGTTATAAACACATTATTAGAAAATATTTTTATAGAGATAGAGATTAGGTAATAATGATAATATCGTCATGCTGTATCCCTTTTATGGTGAGCAGAAATATTATTCATTAATGGCTGTATCCATTAATGCACTATTGTTGTATGTATGGTATGTATGTGTGTATATGGTAGATTAGGTATTTAAAATTATTAGATACTTTATAATGAAAACCATAATGTCACAGAATTATATGCCTAATGATTTAAATATTCTTGTCGATTCCCTAAATATATATGGTATACCAATATATATACGTATCGTTATAAAATTATTACATTTTTATTTTCTTTCCAGTTTTATTATTGGTTATCGTTTGTTGGTTTTTAATTTTATTGCACGAATACTTAGTTAAAACAATAATAACAACAAAAACAAGCAATAATGATGCGAGCGTTGCAAGGCGCGGGTCGATCCAAAACGTCCGACACTTGTCTATCTCCTACCGTCCACCGCGGCCGGTGCGCAAGCGATCCGTATAACCATTACGGCGTCCGCGAGAGCGAATCGGTAGAGTGCACGCTACAAAGTTAATTTTCTGTGTTGTTTTTCTTTCCCGCCTAGCCATTTCTTTGTTATTTGTTTCTTTTTATATTACCTTCCTCTTACCCATTTGTCAATTATGACCCTTTGTATGTCAATAGCTTCTAACAGTTTTCAAGATGCAATACATTTATATACAAAACTATATTGTATTTTATTGTATAATTTACCAAAGTGCCACAAATAAGGCACAGCACAACGGGACGATATACATATTCTCAAGAACGTTCAATAATATTTACTCGGCGATATTCTCCCTTGTGAAAATCTCTTAGATGCGATCATAAATCGCTACGGTTGACATAATAGCGTAAAGGGAGCGGCCTGGATTTATGCATGTTTGATTTAGAGGGAGGTGAGGGTTGTCATTTCACCAACGTTCCCACTAAAAATATGGTACGCTTACTTACGCGAATATTATTCTCAAAGACGAAACGTACGCAATCGTTTTTGCACAGACATTATGAGTGTTTCATTTCCATTTTTATTAAAATAATCACTGAATTTTTACAGTAACTTGATATAAATATACGAAGGTACAAAATTTTGTATACATATCATTTTAAATATATTCTAAGTTATTTATTTTACTATCTTAATGTTATTTATACAATCATCGACAGTTTCAACTTTAAATAAAAATATCGGAAATTTTGTTTTACAGGCACGTTTTTATTTTACAACTTATCATACGATAAAAGTTTCATGGAATACTATAATTTAGGTATTGAATTTGAATATAAAGCAACGTAGAAAGAATTCTATTGTCTGAAATATTTAAAAACATAAATCTTGATAATGAGAGCAATGTCTGAAACGCCAAATTCCTGAGAATTCATCAGCTGACATACCTACCGGTTGTGAGAGAGTATTAAATTTATTTGAGTGCCCGGCTCTGTTTATTGCAAGACAGATTGGGGTATCCAGCGGAACAGATTAACAATTTTCGAATTTTAAGGGCAGCTGGGTTTCTATATTCAAGACACGATTCAAATTAAGTGATAAAGCGATGGGAGTGTGCCGCCTCAGCCCGCTTGTCACCCAGTAAGGCCTAAAGATGCCACGTTCCCCAAGGTCCATTACTAACCCCCCACTGCATCCCTAGCAATTTGTCGAAGATTATTTTCAGCCTCCGTCTTTAATAAACAAGTAATTGGAACCGATTTTACATTTAAGCACACGCAAATCTAACGTTAAATTGCTTCATTATAATGTTTGATTAGAATCCGTGAATGTACGCGGTTTGTGAATGTGGATACGAAAGTAAATTGTGGGTATCCACTTCTCTAGAAATCCGTTTTGACATCAAAATATCACAACTTTGGAACTATAACTAAATGTGAAATTTATTATTATATAGCATAAGCTAAAATTTATATAAAACAAAATGTTATATTTGGGTAAAATATTTACATTTGTTTTTATTTCTATCAAGTGATTATTATATGTCCATTAATACCAAAAGTCTTTATTTATTTTTTTAAATATTTTACTACTGACGAATCTGTTACTATTTATATATAACCAATCCAAGGCTTTAAATATTTTTATATACTATGATGATGATGATGATGTCCTAGCCGGTTTCGGCCACAGCGACTGTTTCAACACCGTTTAAGAAAATCTAGGTCCAATTGTTTTCGGAAACAGTCAATTGCGCAGGAGATATTTAAGTGCATAACTGGACGCGCAGCCAGAAAAGCACTCTCTCGTCCGAACTCCCTCAGGCCCGATGGAATGGAAAACCAGTACGATCGGGAGGGAGTGGGATGCAGGTTTGGTCGAGTTTTCCTTCTCTAAACACCTTGTTGAATTGCGATGTTCAAGAGATACCTTAGTCGCCTTTTACAACACCTCAGCAAGAAGAGGGGGGTGCTATTCTATTCTGCCGGCAGCCACCACGGCTTATATACTATAATGTATAGGACAAAAACTAAAGAATGTCTTAATAATAGTAGCTGTGGTTTAGTTGTTAATTTTTTAATTAATTTTAGATCACATTTATCGTAGTAAAATAGTGATGTAAACTATTATAAAAATATATTATAGTTTCATTAATTTTTCTTTTCTAAATCTTATGTAAATTAATTCTAACTAAATAAATTTTATCAATTGATGATTCCTGTTTATTAGACAACAGTAAAATTAAATTACATTCTCCGAACTCGCAGTAACAAATCACGTTATAACATCTGCTAATGTTGAACAAGAATTCATAAACGTCCGTCGACTCCACGCTCGGGAGTTTGTAAGGGATAAGAGGAAAATTGTAGGTGTTTATGATTTTACGATGCTACTCCATTCTCGAATATGACATCGTACAATAACGATAAAGTGTTACGATCTATCCAATGTGTAGAAAAAACATCGTGCTCACGTCTCGCTTGTAAAGGCTTCGAGAGCTAATGACATTTTACCTTAACAAGAGTAACATGTTCAGCTAATATCTTACCTTGATATAAAGTACTGACACACACATCTACGTGAAAATGAAGCGCTTCTTTTGCTCGCAGTGATTTGAATATTACAAAAGCTTTTTTGCAAATCAACGCAAGTGTTTAAATGAGAAAGATACTTTTGAAAGAAAAATAAATAACGAATGCGACATTAAATCATGGGCTAGAGTGAAACCCTGTTTTATAATAATAATATGTCGTTACGCTATATGCTTTCTGGTGTGAGCAGAGACACATTAGTGATGTATCCACTTTGCGCTCATGTGTTCTGCTCAACGTGACTAGTAGCGGAACTGATCGCTGTTTTTTTTATTGCATATAAAAATGTTTCAATCAAATAGTTAAATTGAATATATTATAATATGTTATGGAATGTTTGTCTTTTATATTCAAAATATTATATTTAGAGTTCTCGTTTCTGTGTTGCACAGTACCTGAGCTCAAATGCGACGATAATGACTCCCTTCGGCCTGTCAGATTTCAAAATCAGCACGTATAGTTCTCAGTTAGGTCTATACTTACAAATTTTCCCTCTTGGTTTATTTAGGTTTGCATAGAGACCATAACTGTCAATAGCCGTCTCTACCCTTCTTCGTTGTTGTTCATGGAATACACTTGCATTTATTGTAACAATTTGCTGTGCGAACGTAAATAATAAGAAGTAATTAAACAATATATCATCATATTATATCCCTTTTTGGTTGACCAGAGATATTCGCACACTAGTGGCTGTGTCCACTGATGTAAATAAATAAAATACACATCTTCTCTGGCCACTCGGTGGCCAAGGTACCGGGCCCGGAGGGACGCGTTCGCCCAGAGCGAGCGTGACATCCCCCGGTGACAATAGCCGGGCGGTAGACTTGAGGGATTCTGCTGCCCGGATGAGAGGGAGGCGGTGCACGGTGTCCGGCGCGCCGCCTGAGAGAGAGGTTTTGGAGAGGTGGAATTTTACTACCACGCCTCCTCCAGAGAGCTAGTTTACAACAAGGTCTTTTGTTCCCTGGGCGTCTGGACGAACCCCGGGGGTTTTTAGTCAGTAAGAGTCTGACACACCGGGGTCACTGCCCTCATAGCGTCCCTGATGGTCCCATGCAGGATTTCCCCCCGGGATACAAAAAAAAAAAAGTTACCACATACTATTCGTAAGCATTACGTAAAAGTATAAACATTAACTTTAACAGTATAAAGCCATCTGCTTTAAATTCTTGAAATAACAAGATCATGTCGTCAAAGGAAATTATTAAACAAGTACATTAATATAACAAGGCGAAATGGCACCATCTACCTATTTAAAGTTTTGAACTGACGCAATTAACTCTTCGTTAAACGATTAAACAGAAGTAAAACAAATAAATTTAATTCTTCATAAAGCGTCATTAGCTTTAGGGAAAGATTAACTTTAGTCATTCATTTATTAAATTGTATTCGTGTTCCAAAAGTTAAATTGAAGCTATGCGAGTATTGCTCAGTACGTGATTTATTTTTGAGTTAAACATTAAAATTACAATTATAACTCTAAGTTATAATAAGAATCACGCATAAATTTTTCGAAATCATTATTTATTTACCTTAGTGGAGTTCTTTTATTATTTATATACAAAATAAATAAATTAAAATCAATTAATCAATAAATCAATTTTTAATCATAATTGTATTAACATTACTTATATTAACCTATATTATATACCTCGAAAATGAGATTATTTAAATCTCAGTAATAGTGCTCATTATAAACGATTATTTATCGACTTATTTCATAAAGTCGTGAAAATTGTAAGCGGCGACCCCTGATACCGAGGGGTGAGCGGTCGCAAGTGCGGACGAATCGCACCCGTTCTATGTTACGCTAAGTTCAGTTGTGTGTTTGCCACTGTTCGATTCGGACGTAACGTGAAATCGGTCATTATAAAATTATTACGCGAGCTTACAGTAAAGACTGGCGAAACTACTAAAATGCGTAAACGCGAGTGAACCAAGTGTCTAATTAATAAAGAAATATATTAATAGTGACATGTGATGAAACAGTTTGTTTGAAATGTTAATAAGGATGTATATCTTATTGGCGATTATCAGTTTACTAGTAAAAGGTATAGTTTGCATTAATTTAATTTAATATACTGAAATTATGTCTATTAATTTATGAATAAAAAAATCAAATGTTATACCAGTCACGGAAATACCACACGTTGGGCGCCATAATCATTTTAAAAATAATAAATGTTCAATAAATTATTTCAGATAGCATTTTTTATATTTATTTTTCTAATTCAAATACATAGCTTAAATGTATTTTTGTTGCCAGATTCTGATTTGATTTCGAATTAAATGAAAAATATTCATAGTAACGTAAAATAACTTGTTACATATACCCGTTATTCTAATATAGCTTGAACGGCTTTCTTCTAACGGACATTTTACTAAAATAAAATTATTAAAACGCACAGTATGGTTCTTATTAACGAAATACAATATCATACATACAACCAAAGTTTTGAGACTAATCTTTCTTCAAATATACACGTACATTGAAATTTAAAATATTTCTCAGTATTACTGATAATGTAATACGAGTTGATCGATTAGATTATTAGTTTAACTTTATATTATTTCATTTACTACATGAAACAATGTATGTATGTCTACATACACTTGTAATAGCAACATCCTTATACAATTACGACAACAATCCATTCTGAATTCCAGCCAATTAAGTGACTAACTCGGCTGGAGGATATGGTGCTGTTTAGTTGTAACAATAGAACAAAGAAATCGAACTAAAAGACAATACCCAAAATGTTTTATAATTATAACAATATAGTATTGTATTATAATCGTTAAATAAATACTTGTAGAATATAAATTACGTTAGATAAGGTTGACTTTCTGATATGAGAATTAACTTTGGAAGTGTATTCATCAAAAATACTTTAACTTAATTCAAATTTATAGCTATGCTTATAAGCATAACCGTACTAAGGGAAACCAGCGCCGTTCCGCAGGCTAAGGGAAAGAAACGGCGTTACTCCCGATAAACCAATTTCCTTTTCCTTAGCACTCATTATTCTCTTTATATATTCTCATTAGTTTCTATTGCTTTATACTTTCTTCGGGAATAGCACTTCTAATTTGGTTTATGTGTACAAAACCTTGATCTACTGAAGCTTTTCTTCTTACACAGGGATATTCTTCTTAATCTTTTCTTATATATTATACGTTCTTTTCGTATAATGATCCAATTTCCGCATCTTTTATTTAAACTTATGGTGGAATTTTATGTATTAAGTGGTATTAAAAGTATATAAATTTATATAACGGTGTAGTGTAGTTAAATATTTTTTTGTATTTTCTAGTCAATATCTATCAGAACTTGTACAAATATATCACTGCGTGATACAAATACTTATAGTCACATTCGGGACTATTGATGAATAATGAATTGAGGTAAGGTTTGTAATTTAAAACCCTTGTATCATGCTTAAAGTAACACCAGCCGTTTGACAAATTGATCTTCTAGTGAACGTATTACTTTAGTCGTATGGTTCTTTAAACGAAGCGTTAAGGTATATTTGTGTAATCTGGCATGATCGCGGCTACAATCTGCAGGTTATTGTCTCTCGATAGTCATACTCGGTTTTTGGATGGCACTGTGATTTCCATCAGGGGCAGTACGGTCACTACGCCAAGTCAGAGTTAAATAAAAGTTATATTAACAATAATTTGATCTCTAATCATATCGTTTTCTCGAAACTAGTTTTTCAGGAAAAAGTAACAAATATTTTATTAGAGTTCTTTTTTATAATAATGACTAAACCCATACGTGTGACAATCCTTGGAAATGAATTGCTTGAATTGTGATGACAGGTTGATTCCTTTTTTATCTATGTATCCAATCCATCAATTTCTTTTTTCTTTGAAATGGCAACATGTAAATGATTTTTGCATGTTCTTCTCTGTAGAACACTGCGTTTTGGTGAGCGTACGCTATAAAAGTAATATTGATCAATTTATTTATATTTTTTTTTTTTGTGTGGTATTAGCCACATGCAAAATAAAGATATTTTTGATTTAGACAGTAAATTTAGCGAAACAAAAAATATATTTTAATATCATTGTTTCAACTTCAACTCTCTGTAACTATTTATACTAAGTTTCATGTATCAAAATAAATTTCTAAAACATTTTTCCAGACAGCCTTAGATAGCTCCTCTACAGTCAGTTTGAACGCCGCTAACGCGTTTTGCAGCAATGAGAAATGTTTCCCTTTGAGCTGGTTTTTTTATTTTCGGGAAAAAACAGAAG
Organism: Automeris io; assembly: GCA_036320925.1. Classification (NCBI taxonomy): domain Eukaryota; kingdom Metazoa; phylum Arthropoda; class Insecta; order Lepidoptera; family Saturniidae; genus Automeris; species Automeris io. The sequence continues at coordinate 11,386,790 of JAUDJH010000008.1, read as the reverse complement.
TCGCATGATGCCAAATCAGGACTATAAGAAAGATGACCGAGGAGTTTAATCCGTGTGCTCTCCAGAAATTCGACCGTTTTGAGATTTAATTTCGCGGGTGTGTTGTCATGGTGTAGTCCAAAGAGTCCCGTGGTTAGTCGCTTACTACTCATAGCAGTAAACACTTCTGGTAAACATTTACTGGTGTACAAATCGACATTATTACTATGTTGATCTCGTATAACTATTCTGCTGGTCGTTTGAATTACCACCATACACGCTGCCTTGAAGCCAACGACATCGGCTAGGTTGAACCAGGTGAGATATCAGCGCATCACAAAAGGTGTACGAATAGCCCAAACACCGCACCGTGCTACTATAGATTGACAGTGGCACGTAATAGACGGTGGACGGGGACGCACAACTATTGACATTGAATATCTTATCCTTTGGTAGGCGTCAGTCCATTTTAAAACAGGCAAACTGTCGACTACGTGTAGAACGTGTTGATAAATCCAAGATTTATTAACTGCCACGAACTCGTAAACCCACCCAGACATGCTTGCATCATACTTGACTATCATATCATGCAAGAATATAAGCAAGCTCGCTTCTGAGCGTCAGTGAGGTTGTGCGGAACCTAGCGCGAAACTATCTTCATCACGCGGTGATGCTCATGTAAAATTTTATGAACGCCTTCCTATTTCAATCGCGCAAATTTCATAAGCGCTGTATCTCTTCCAAGGTGATTCGGTTCCTATTCTCTTGGATTAAAATATTAACTGCTAACACGTTACCCCCCGGATAACCGCTGTCAAAAGGCTTTCACGTCTTTTTTCGTCTATGAATGTGAGCAAACCTCGTTTAATTCGGTGTAACGTTGGCACACAATTGCCTTGCCCTACAAGGGTCTTAATCCATAAACGAAGTTTGAAGTCTATCAAACGATCCTTCCGGTCTCTGACCACATTTGGAATCCTAAAATATTATAGGGCGAAAATTTTCTCGACAAAGTCCCATTTTGAAATGAGACACATATTTACATTTAGTTTGTAAAAAAATATGAGTGTAAATTTATAGTTTTCCTTTTATTAAAAAAAAAAACTATGATTGTTCGGTGCTTCTAATACACATGTGGTTTGCTGTCTTAGAAAGTTGTATGGATACACTTCATCAAATACATTAATATACTTCTCAGTGATGCGTTTTCTAAATTCTCCAACATCCTTTTTCTGGTCATTCTATTTATTTATTTAATAGCCACCCGAGCTAAAATGCGTTATTTATTCACAAATTAATTTAACCAAATTTTAGACATCTATGCAACAACAATGTCATTACATCCATGTTGATTATATCTGTTTAAATTTAATTCTTGGAAGAATGATTTACTCATGGTTATTATAACTTATTGTTAACTTATTGAATAGCCTTTAATTTTCAAGTTAATCTTAGTCTGTATTAAAAGTTTAAGCATGTCTATGTATGATAAATTTTCTTTTCAAATCTGTGAATTTTTATTATATAATATAACAACCAGATATTACATTGCCGCACATGACTTGTACTTATACCTCCACTTGAAACCTTAACAACTGACCCACATTAAGCCAATGAACATTAGGTACTGAAGCCCATTATACCCTCCGGAGTCTGTATTTTATGTGCAAAGTAGTTCAACCCATCGCCGGTCGTTCACGGAGAGAGAGTGTGTATGGGTTTATCACAGTATTTAGGTTTATTGTGGTATTCATATTGGGAATATAGCCTAATTCTTCCAGGAATATTATCTGTGGGCTTTCTGACTTTACCGACGTAACTCAACGTACCGATATAATATTCTAATAAATCACCTTTCAATTATATCTGATTTAATAATTTGAAAAATTAACGAAAGTTCAACATTTGCCTCATTTTGAAATCACTTCTTTCATTTGACTTCAACAACAAACAGCACGATTTCTTCTTTGTAGAATTAATCAGTCTACAGTCTAAAATAAAATACATATAATATAGTATTATATATAAAAACATTTTTATTAAAAAAAATCAACAGACTTCAAAAATTGAATAATAATCTAATACTTCATATTACTTATAGCCAAATAATTTTTCATAGAATTTTTCATAAATAAATATATTAGTTATTTTATTAATTCTATCATATATAGTTTTACTTGTAATTAATTCTGGCTTTTGTAAAAAATTATCATAAGACCTTATGACAATATCCATCATTATTAAGACATGACTTTAATTAACGGGCAAGTTACCTACTGACGTTGATATCGTGAAGTTAGCGTACGAGTTTCAAAGATTAAACAATACAAGTTTGTTAAGGTTAAACAAGGTCTTCGTCTCTTACTCCCGAATGATTGTTGTTAAGTCCAGTTTCAAGCCTCCGGGGAAATATAGAGAAGGAAATATTTCCAAGGCGAACCTTTCTTTTGTCGTTGAAATTATAATATTTTATTATAGCCCAGGGGTGGTTACGGATTTTGCTTTCGGTTACGTTTGCTTGCGTCAAATCTTTTTGAGATCATATATCTAGGACAATGAGCATTCAGTATGTTTACTGATATAATAAAAAATATAGCTTGTTCAGGAAGAACATAAGCGACATTTTTTTTAATTTTGTCGTCAAACAGGCTGAAGGCCAACCTGATGATGAGTGGTGACCATCGTTCATGGACATCTCCAATACAACGAGAATTGTTATTGCATTGCTGACTGAGAAGGACATTACTCATTACCCTCTTAAAGAATCCCATGTCAAAGCTAGAGAACTACACCTGGCAGCTCCAGAGTGCGCGCCCAAAATATTCCAGAGGACCGCTGCATTATCGCGGTTTTGTAAGGCTTTAGAGTTTGGCCATACACTAACTACTATATAATACTATATAATAACTAACTAACGGTGAATGATTTATGTTTGAAATGGCGCTGGAATATTGAAAATAATTTTTCTATCATAAATATTATCAAGCTATTGAATTACTTAATCATAAGTTAATACTTAATCTTAATCGATGGCTCTGCCATTTTGGTATACCACCCCCATTGTGCCCAATACGGTGAAATACACCTCAATTCTAAAAGAGCCGCTGATGTGTCAGCGCTTCCATATCCATTAACAATTTCATGGCGTTCTCGGTCGAATGACATGGGATGTCGTAAAAGGCTTTTTTTTTAAATAATCAAAGTCAGTAATATTTTTATACATTGTGTTAATTTTTTGAATTAAATCTATATACATACATATACAAAACAAAGTCGGGTTTGTTCGAACACTTATAACTCGAGAACGGTTGGACCGATTTTCATGATTTTTATTTTTGTTGTAGTGGTATCCATCCCGAATAGCATATTAACATATTGGAAAATTAAACCGAAAAACTATAAATTAAAAAGGAATCATGTTCCTATACCAAATTTTAATTAGTTTCGTAACTGTGAGACATATTCGTTTCATTCATCATCATTCATCTCGTTAATACAGTAAACTTTCCTCTCAAATTAAAGAACGTATTTAAATAAAGGTTTCAAATCAATAACATTCACTAGTTATTCAGTAACACGACATTCATTGACTGTTAGGCGGTACGAAGTTCGATGGGCCTGCTATAATTTATATACTGTAATGAAATTCGCTTCCTGCTTCGGTTATTCCAACATCTTATAACATGGGCATTTTCGAGCGACGACTGAATCTGTATTTGTAGCTGAGCACGCTTCATTATCGGCCTCATCATCACTTTCCATCGGGTGAGATTGAGGTCATGCACAAGCGTATCTATATTAAAAAAAGAAATAATCGATGGTATTTATATTATATATAAAAAAAATAAGCTTGACATAATTATTATCATAGCAAAAGTAATTACTTCTAGCATGAGAGCGTAGTTGCGGACACAGCTAGTCTAATATAAAAGAAGGAGAGGCAATGTTATTCTTTTTTTTTTTCTGATATTCTACAGTGACTTGCTTTTGCTGTTAAATCCTTCTTTCAGAAATACTTTGAGTTATCTGTAGCAATTAAATGAATGAATCTATCAAATGTGATAAAACAATATTGTTTATCTAAAATATGAAAGTATTATTAACAATAAACAGTGAAACTTATAATTATTAATCTATATTATAATCAAAAAACTCTTTACATGGATAAAATGGGCATTAAAATGCATGTTTCCATTGATCTTTCATAATTATTTATCAAATTTTAAAATATTCTGAAATCGTGTTTTATGCAGAATAATTTACAATTCTCTGATTTTAATAAATTTGCATCTCTTATAAGCTATTCTTTTTAAAAATAAAGTTCCTTCATATTATAAAGGACACAGAAATTTAGAAAAAGGAGTTATATCAAATGGAACTAAAGTAACTTCAGAGCGGAATTGACCTTTATCTAACAGAATATGTAATGAACACTTTACATGGGAGGAAGTAGATTACCTTTTGAGTATATTATAGGTAAATATTATGCTATATTTTTTAGTTAGGACACATGAGCTCGAGCTTTTTTTATTGAAGTTATATGAATGTATAAACTTAATGTGAATTGATCCAAATTGTTGTGGCTAAGCATCATTTTGTCTGTGTAAATTATTATAACAAGTAATTGTTATTATTCCTACTAAAACGTATATCCACGGCCATTATAATAATAACTGAAGATATCAAATATAATACTATAAGAGAACTATTTAATCTCAAGTTAAATTAGATAAAGAACGAAAAGATCTACTAGAATATACTTATGAAAATAAATCATAAAATATTGTTTGTACATATTTACACAACAAACCAATATTAATCTTTTCGACGCCTTACCAAACTTATGGAAATTCTTTTTAAACATCATTAGCCCTTTATCATTTTCTAATGAATTTATACCATCGTTAAATGGACAATATAAACTTGTATGATATTATTTGTATAAATAATAACCGTTATATTAATGACTTTTATTCATTAATCCTTTTTTTACATTCCGTAGTAACGTCGTTGTTCTTCTCATTTGTCTTTGGTTGCTTATATAAAACCCCAACATTTCCTTCTCTTATTGTTAAAAATATTATTTTACATTTAGAAATAAATTTAACCAAAGATTTACAATTCAAAAACAAGAATAACAAAAACAACTTATACCTAAATAAAACAGAAAGCTAATAATAAATATTGCAAAATTGTTTATAATCAACACGAGGTACATTCTTCAACACTCTCCCTCTCTATACGAAAATAGGAGATACTAATCTAAAACTCTACCGGGTGTCGTCAAAAAAATTATGCATGAATTACTTAAAGATGCAATCTAATGAAATAATTAGAGTACTTTGTTTATCTTTAGTCATGAGGTAATAATGATGAAAAAGATATCGTCTAATGAATACTACCTGTTTCAAATCTAATATAATATTAATAACGTAAGCCGAACCATCGACTTAACGGCACTAACTATAAAGAGTATACAGAAGCTCTTGGTAATAATTACATCTAAAACTTAGTTCGGTTACCCTAGACGACTTTAACCCATTGATTCCCAAAGTTGTCTGTATATACCCTCTGTGAGCAAAAAAAATTAGAGCTGCTGTAAAGTAAATGGGGGTCCACGATAAGTGATCTCGTTTAAGTAAATCATGACTTTTATTTTAGTTTTCCTTGAATAGAATAATCTACTTATTCAGGATTACAGGTAACTAACGCAAAACCTCTTAAGGGTGACTTTGATATATCAATACTGACAACTTTTGTTTTACGACTTTTTCTAATTAAATCTTTTTTTTTCATACAAAAATAAACAAATCAAATTTGCAGTTCTGATTGTCTTGTCTTGTCTTGATTGTTGTTAATCATAATAGCACTATGGATAATCACCCTATATGCTGATATTGACGAAGCAGATGTTTATTTATTTATTTTATAGGGTTGCCAGTGGCCCGATACAATTCTCCAGTCACACAACACATACACTATTACAATCAACAATGTATAGTTCTTATTAAGGCATCCACAACACACATTAGAGTGGCCTATTTTTATAATATCATATTATAAAACGAACTCATCGAAATAAGCACTAACGAAGAACTTATATACAATTTAGAAATGGATATCAGCTATTCTGGCTTCAAAAAGATATATCTGTTACCAGTGGTGTGCATCCCATATAAAGCACAACAGGCATAATTTTATTATATTTGAACTTTTAATAAATATATATACTTAAAATGTATTAATTACCAGAATAAGGGTCTCAGAATCCAAATAGGATCGTATTTTTAATCAATATATGTATTAAATTCCCAAGTATTACAAGATAATGCTTTTTTATGCTTCTATGGAATGCACGCCCCTGTCTGTTGTTTATTCTATATTATGGAATACAGCGAGAAAGTTTTTGATTGCTTTTCCGTCTTCGTACCTAGTGGAAAGAGTTCAGCTCGGTTCAGTTCAGTGCGGTTACCAATCTTTTAACAAATTAAAAGAAACAAACTGATCATTACTAATCGAGGTTTGAGATTAAACCTAACTAAATTTATCCCAAATGTTGTTTTTTTTTTAATCTAAATATCAAGTTCATCGCTTCCATTAAATGGCAATAAATAATAGATACATAGAAAATTTTAATTCGGTTTTATCAAGATGAATTCCTTAAATAAATGTATAAGACTTAGCGTGTATTTATTATTCATTTTTCACTGTATACTTAAGTAGAATCAGAAATCAGTTAAAAACATATTTGAAAGTAAATAATCTTCAAAATACAATATAAGCTTAGCAGGGAGCTTACACACAATTAAAAAAATACGCCAAGGGACCAACGAGACTGAAGGTTTGGGAACCTATGAGTTAACCGTACATGTTTTCGTATACTTACGGCTTCCCACAGCATTATAACTACAAATATTGCGATATGAAAATGTTATTGTACGTGTTATACAAAGATAATATGTTTGTATTCATTGCCTAAATAAACATTTAAACCGAAAATTGAATTGTAAATTGCATGTAGCGTAAATATTATTCACTTACATGGGAATTATATTGGCGTCCTACTTTCGTGAATTTAAATTAACAAAATTCACAACACAAAATCATTTTCTATTAGTTAAATAAATTCCATTTTTAGGTATCCACAAAAAGTATTAAATATATCTAATCCATAATCGTTTTTATTTTTTTATTTTAACGTCTATCACAATACGTACCTAGATCTGCTTTCGATATATTTCGGAAAAATAGACATTTTTTATCTAATTTTTGAACTGTCTAACCACTATTCTTCTTCGTATTACAAAAGAATTAATTATAATACAGCAATAATTTTAATCATTAATCTGGTACTTTTATTGAAATAACGTACATTGTTTTATACTTTCAAATATATACATATAATAAAGGTTAACTTAGTAGTATGTGTCAGATGAAAAGCGAAGCTTGCTTATATGTATTTTTGCTTTTCAGAGTCTCTACTACTGAGGATAGTTCGAGTTTCTGTACCTACGTACAGGGTGAGAGGACAACCGGCACAACTCGAGTGTGACTATGATTTGGGAGCGGATAGGCTGTACTCAGTCAAATGGTATCGAGATAACGAAGAATTCTACAGATATATGCCTAAATATGAACCACCAAAACACGCGTACAAACTTGAAGGGATCAAAGTTGATGTAAGTATATCCTTAAACAACATGCTCAACGTTGTTTTACTACATAGATTGCGTTCTGGACATATTCCATCTGGAAAGTTTGTTCATCTCATGAAAAAGATACCGTCTCCAATGCGTCCTGAGTGCAGAATCATCGACGATGTTCAGCATGTCCTGATTGAGTGTGTCCAGAACGCCAACGTAAGAAAGGATGTTATGTGAAAATTAAAATTAAATAGATTGGATGTTGGTGTGTTCCATAGCATTTTGGCGGTGCTCACTAAAAAAGCAATTGCTGAAATGCTATGGAAACTATGAAAGGTGAAGTATGAAAGGTTTTATTTCTATATATTAGGTCCTTACATATGAAATTGGCGTTTTGTATGGGAGGAACAAAAAGTCGAATATTTTTTAATATAATATATTTAATTAATCAAAGTATGAACCATTATTTTCTATGCACTTTTGCCATCTCATAGGTAGTTCATTGATCCCTTTACTAAAAAAACCAGTCGGACGGGAATCAATAAAATCTTTGAAGGCGATTTGGACTGCCCCATCGGAGTTGAATTTTTTCCCTTGCAAGAAGTTATCCAAATTTCGAAAAAAATGGTAATCTGTTGGAGCAAGTTCCGGGGAGTACGGAGGATGTCTTAGACTTTCCAATTGAAGCTCTTCTAATTTAGTAGCCGTCTGTTGCGCAGTGTGTGGTCTAGCGTTGTCGTGAAGCAGCAGTGGCGTGGAGCGATTGACCAGCCTAGGTTGTTTAGCCGCTAGCTTTTCCATCATGGTTTGCAATTGCTGACAATAGACATCAGCCGTAATAGTCTGGCCAGATTTGAGAAAACTGTAATGAACAATACCGGCACTAGTCCACCAAACGCTTACAAGTAACTTTTTTGGGGTTAATTTTCGCTTGGGGCAGGATTTGGCTGGCTGGCCAGGATCCAACCATTGCGCTGAGCGCTTCCGATTATCGTAAAGAACCCATTTTTCATCACAGGTAATGATTCGGTTTAAAATACCTTCATTATTGTGCCGGTTTAGTAATGTAACGCAGCAGTCGACGCGCGTTTGCCGGTTTGCTTCAGTCAATTCGCGAGGTACCCACCTTTCAAGCTTTTTAATCTTCCCAATTTGCTTCAAGTGAATTAAAACAGTTTTATCACTAACATCGCAGCCTGCAGCTAACTTGGACGTGGTTTGCGATGGATCCGCTTCCACAATAGCCTTCAACTCTTCATTATCAACTTGAGTCTCAGGCCGTCCACGGGGCTTGTTCTGCAGGTCGAAATTTCCAGAACGAAAACGTTGGAACCAAAAACGAACTGTGTTTTCTTTTGCAACACGACCGCCATACACCTCATTCACCCTTCGAGTTGTTTCCGCAGCACTAGTGCCACGGCGGAACTCGTACTCGTAAATAATGCGATATTTTAAGTTTTCCATTTTGTAAAATGAGTGACGCAAACAGAAAAAAACAGAAGAAAAAAACAAATGAATGACGATCATCGAAGCACAAATACATGAGTCTATAGCTGTACAAATTTGAATTTGGAATTCCTTACCAAAGAGGAGAAATTTGTAATTAAAGTGGCCAGTACGAAAAACGCCAATTTCATATGTAAGGACCTAATATTAGGCCACGATTGGGCGGATATAATAATGTCAAAAGCTCCTTAAAAAAAATACATGCTTAACAATAAAACTTCAATAAAAAAAAAGTTTAAATAGAGATAAATAATAAAATTTTTGGAAAATTCTACATATAGAACTTGTTTCGAAGTAAGCTTGTGCTTATGCTATGGGTACTACATAAAGCAAAACATACTTAAATACTATACATCCATGCCTAGCGAAAAATTAACATATTTATCTTGGAAAAGTTTGCCGGTACCCCAGCACCGAGCCCTAACTCGAACCCAAGACTTTCAGCGATGCAGGTAGGGTCACTACTATAACAATATCATACATTCAATGAAAATGCTACTTATTACATTATACATGTGACGAGATTTAAAATTTCGAACTAAATTTATTTTTAACAGATTTTGATGCATCTTGTAACTCTCTAGAAACAATTCTAAATACGTTCTCATTTTTTAATTATCGTATCAAAAAATGGTCAGGCTAAACTCGGGTTACACTCAATAAATCAAGATTAAAGTAACATATATTTAGAACTGTATAAATCCTATCAAAATAGCTTCAGTAGTTTAAATTTTATGACTGAAAAAACATCCAAATAATAGAATATTCTAAAAACTAACATTTTACATTTATAATGCTCTAAAATCTAAATTTCTATAGAACCAATTTTTTACATATTCAACTAACTACAGGTCCCCTTACGATTTTATAGAGAGAATAAATTAATACATATGTCGTTTAAATATTGCCTTTGACACGTACATTAACGATAAATAAACTAATAATTTCAATCGACATAGAAAGGTAACCTACGAAAAATATCATATAACACATGGTGACATTTTACTGACCCAAGTGTAGGTAGATAGTGTATATAACACAAGTGTTATTCAAGTAAAGGTTACAAATCGATAAGGACAACAATATTTGTTGGGGCTTATTCATGTAAACACATTACAACACTACTTCAAAACCCAAAAATAATGTTATATACTGACAACACATACACTCTACGTGACTATTTTTTATGTATGAAACATAAAAAATATGATATACGTGTATAAATATATATTAAAAATCTGAGTAAGATCAGCCATTTAGAAGATTATAAACCTGTAATAATTATTTTTAATAATTTTAATGTTTTGTAATGTTTGTTTATTTATTTAACCGAACGCGCATTGCATTATAATAATGAACCGTTATTGTTTGGACTTTCAGTCTTATATATCGAGGGATGAAAGGCAATTGGTTTAAGTGACATTCGTCATTCAGCCTTTCATCCCTCGATATACCATAGTTTCGAAATAAAAATTAGAATATGTTTGTATTTGATTAATTTGGTAAAATTTAGATATATAACTAATTTATAGTACAAATTAGTATTCATAAGAGCATTAGTTTATATGTTATTGTTAGTTATAAAAATTGCTTTGGATAGAACATGAATTTTCTATTGTCGTCACAATTATCCAGTAAACGGTTAGTGATTCACTAAAAATCGGCGAAGAGGAATCACGCGTTCTGCCAAAAACATTGTGAAAGGTCAAGGGAGATCCTTGTTTCCCACCGAGATAATGCCTAGAGGGTGTGGCAATGGAAAATGGGTTCCAGGAGCCACAGTCTCTATTAATGTACACATACATATGTTACTTAGGGTTTTTAGCCGTAAAATTCTGGCACTACCCGGTTGCGTCAACCCGGTGTGTCGTCGGGCCACCCTATGAGATGTTTCTCCAAGTAAAAAAGAAAGGTCAAATGAAATTAAAACAATATTTTACTTCTATCCACGTTTAATTAGACTTATCGGGTTATTGCTACAATAGACGAAATCGCAGACAAAACTTCTAGTCAATTATAATATTTAATTTATTCACGTTATTTCTTTTATTAAATAAAATATTTCTTTATAATCAAATAAAACATAAGAATAGTAAGTATAAAAATGTATCAAAAGAATGGAAAATGAAGAATGTGGTATGAGGCAAATTACATCCAATAGGTTGAAAGGTTTTCTTGAAATCCTATTCTCTAAAGAGGTATATAGTTCAGTTATCTATTCTGAGAGTACAATAGGGGAGGACGGCGAACACTGACAAAAGAGACGAGGACAGAAATGAGCCGAAAGCCACAAAATCCTTACGAGCATTCTCAAGTATCTAACCTAGTGGAAACAGCTCGACAATATTACACGATGTAGACAGATGTCTCAGTAATATATTGAAAGGGTAGACTGTAAGAGTTGGTATCCGAATTTACTCTATTTTAGTACTATTATTTATTTGATTACCGATGAATGTTCTCTGCCTTATATGATTTCACTATTGTTGTAATCGTAATCATACTTAATATTGTTTGGGATTTCAGAAAATTGTATTTTTCTTCATAAATGTTCTATACATGTAGGAATTATATTATCCGTAGGAATGGTGTACGAATGATAGAAAAGAAATAGAGAGTAAGTTTACAAATCTATACTAATATTATAAAGCTGAAGAGTTTGTTTGTTTGTTTGTTTGTTTGAACGCGCTAACCTCAGGAACTACTGGTTCGAATTGAAAGATTCTTTTTGAGTTGAATAGACCATTTATCGAGGAAGGCTTTAGGCTATATAACATCACGATGCAATTATTAGGAGCGAAGAAATAATGGAAAATGTGAAAAAAACGGGCAAAATTATTCATCCTTGAGGGCTTCCATTGCGTGCGCTGCAAAAACGGTTCAAGATAACGAAAATATATGTAAGAAAGAATTATTCCTCTTGAAATGATCTAAAAAAATGTCCGCGACAGTATATGTCTATCTTTTAAGATTAAGTCACTAGAACCGTTTTTATGGTAAACAAATTTGGTCGAAATTAATGCATTATTTGTTAAGAGTTGTATGAACGTAATAATATTAATCTTTATCCAAATAAATGTGTTGTTGATTAAGAGTATTAATTGTGAACAAAATTGTCTTTGACATAACTTAATTTCAATGAACATCTTAGAAGATATTACAATAACTTATATAGCAAAACAACGTTTGCCGGATCAGCTAGTTAGAAATAATATTGTAACGCTATGATTAAGACGATTAGACGTGAGCACCTATGCTGTTTAAGTAAATATATTTTTAAAGTGTTTCTGATGTACTTTTTCATTATATCTCGCAAGACTTATCTCACTACATTCATACAAACATATTATTACGTTTATTTTTCTCTATCGCTATAAATGTATGCTAAGTCTCTCCAGTCAACTGTATTTAAGTTAAAGATGCAATAATCGCATTTAAACCAAAGTTAATATTTCTTATTAATACATATAAAATAAATAAATAAGTTATTTATTAGAAAACAATTAAAAAGCAGCACATTACAGTCCGTAAAATAATAAATCCGTTCCTCCGCCATCAACATATAAAATATTATCTACATGAAATATTATTTTAGAGCTTTTATATATACTGTTTTACAGAAAAATTTCGCTTACGAGATGTAGGTTAGTAAAAATTTTCCCAGAATCTTTAATCAATCTGCACGCATTACTGCCCGCTAATCTCTGAAACGGCTTAAGCTATTTAGATGCGTTTTACACTAATGTATTTTAGAAAGCTGTCTTTAACGCTTAGTGTTAATTTTAATTTATTTGGTTCATAAATACAAAAAGTTATGTCAGATTAAAAATGAAGTCGATCATTTATTGGGAAAAAGGTTTAAAATTACTGTCAAGGTGATTTGGCTGAAATACATATAATATTATAAAGCACTAACAACATTTACTGGAAAATACTAAAAAATACAAAGATTTAAGCTATAAACAATTATTATTATAACAAAAGTACTACTTCCATACGAACGCAGCCGCGGGCTCAACTAGTATAGCATCTGCTTTAATAGGTAGTATTACTTTTTTACAATATGTATGAAGTTCTCTAACTCCTTCTTTTGCCGTGTTGTTGGGCTGTGGAATAATCTTCCGGCGTGCATGTTTCCACCATCTCATGGTATGGAATCATCTAAGCGTAGCGTGAAGAGATATTTGTGCTGGCCGGCATGATCGCCGTGACTACCGATGGATTTTTCTTGCCTGTCGATAGTCGTTGGCGTTTTTTGGGCTGCACCATGCTTTCCATCAGGTTTGGTGCAGTCACACGTCAAAACAGTTTATAAAAAAAAATTGTATATTGTAAAACAGCAATCGGGACTTATACCTGATGTTAAATAACAGAATGAAATTGTCGGTGACGTTTATTATGCGGCGTAAGGCTATTGGAACTTTTAGGTTGGAAGTTTTATGTACTTAATGCAATGTAATATCTTTACATTACAGTTCAATGAACAATATCTAGGTCGAGCGCTTTGTATAAACCATGCGACAAATAAATAATAAACATAACCCAAATCGAGATTTTCTTTCTATCACCTACGTCTCCCACAAGCGGTAGAGTTCAGTCTACCATAATTGGTAGAGACCAACCTGCCTTCAGATAGCAATACAGCTGAAGTCTCATCATACATTGGTCACGCCCGAAATGACCCCATATTAGTATCTCCACAAAATTAAAAAAATCTAAATCTACAATTAACTAAAGCTAAGTACATATTCTTCAGCCTTATAAACTCTACGTTTAGGAGGAAATCATAATATTTATAAATTTTTGAAAATCAAAAAGAAGGTATTGCATACTTATAATATTCCTAAACAAATATTCCAGAAAGCCAAAGATTTATTTCATTTTGTAATATTAAATAAAACTAATTGATAAATTAAATAACTTTGCCATTACTTCGAGCTATCTGCGAAATTAGTAACATTTCGTACTAATTCAACTCATAATTTACCACTTTCTGAATAAACAGAGGATTGTAGACTTAATTTAATAAATCAACATTAAATGGCCGTTCGTTAATTAATACTGTACGCCTATTCTGTTTAAGGTATCGAAACAAAGGCGAAATAACAATTTCGTATTTTCTTCGGTCTGTATTTTTTATAATACAAAAGTTTTTTAAATTTTGAAATTATATGTACATTTGTATTATATTATACTTGTACATAGCGAGTATTATTTAGTTATACATGTAGTCAATGACTTTAAAAAGTTTTTATTCGTAGTCGGGCTTAACTTCAAAATAAAATAAGTAAGTTGTCAAAAAAGATAAATATTTATATAGATATTTTGTTTGATTATATAACCTTTCGCCATTGACGCGTTCCATTGCAGGATACGGTAAAATGTCCTTATCTTATTAGGTAACTTATATTATTTTTCATAGAAATAGTTGCAATGCAATTCAAAGTCAATTATAGTGTAAGAAATTAAATAAAGAAATATATTTTATTGACCGAACTCATTGAAGATACACTAAATTCCATTTGGATTTAGAGAAAATTTGGTTCAGGTTCAGGACCCTTTAATGGGATTCCACGAACGAGCGGAAAAGCTAAAAGGTGAACGGAAATAATCTAAGAAATTCCAAATTACTCAATAATTTCTATTCACAATAAGTTAAATTAGGTAATTTAATAACTCCTACTGTCACCATCGATTAAGGCTATGATTGGCAGTGGAGAATCGTGGAGGAGCGCTATAGACTTCTGCGATGAGATTATGAAATAGAACGAAGCCAAAAAAAAGAGGGGGAAAATACTTATATCCTTGAAATTAGAAGGGGTGCCTTCGCACAAGTGCTCTGAGAACGGCGATCGGCAGCGCTACTAGTCATGTGATTCACGAACCACGATATTACATACTATAAGCGCAAAGTGGATACACTAATGTGTCTTTGCTTACCCCGAAAAGGATATTATTGTGTGACAATGCATTATTATTATATTTTGTATATAGAACCACCATGAAACTATTATTTCTAATATTCATTTTATTATTGCGCAGTTGCAAAAATCAGATGACAGAAGAGTGGTACTACACCAGGTGACATTGAAATCTTCTGGACTCTACCGTTGCGAGGTATCTGCGGAAGCGCCGATTTTCGCCTCGGCAGCTGGTGAAGGGAGAATGGAAGTAATTTGTAAGTTACTTTTGTTAAAGATATAAAAGTCTATAATACTATGTACTATGTAGTTTTACAAAGTTTAATATTCAGTAGGTTTTCATGATACTTTCTTACTCGATTAAATACTTACCTTTACCTTACCTTTTCTTACTTGATTTAATAGTCTATAATATTGTAATTTTAATATTTACAAAATACTTACTAATATGCAGATTAAACAAATGCTTTATTTGCATTTATAAATATATTGCGTGTGTTGATGAAGTACGCAGCGACTTTAGAGAGTCTTATAAGTTGATATTCTCACATCTTTGAATGATTATTTGTTTTGCATAGATTTTATGAATTAAAATAATTTCCATAGTTTTTAGGAGTTTGTTGGAAATATTTTAATTTTTCGTATAATAACTTCTCATAACACTAACTAAAAGAGTAATAAGCATTATTTATTATACAACCATGCAAGTATGTACTAACTTACATACTTTTTCTAATAGTATTAAAATAATATTCTTCATTTTTTTTTTTGTCGAACACTTGTAATTATAATAATAAGTAATATATCATCACACTATATCCCTTTCGAAGTATTAATTAAGTAAGTATTTGATTACCCCCGAGCGGGTCGCAGCCCGCATACTTACTTATATAGATATATAACATAGAAATACATTATTAAGTGTATCCATTTGGACCTATACATAAGTATGTGTGTCCATCGTGACAAGTAGCGCAGCTGATCACCGTTCTCAGGGTACTTACACATAATCTTTATATTAGGTGTCACGTGGATTTCCATATCATATTTTCTTACACTGGTAAAGATGTAATACCTAAGCCTGAACTCATTCTGGAAAAATCCAAGTTACATTCCGATATTCCGGGAACCATTCGCGTTGCCGCACATGAATGCCGATACCTTGTCTTCAAGTTCTCCACAGCCTCAGTTAAAACATAACAATAACGGAATAAAATTTAAAACAAAGATATGATTTACACAAAAACGTTGTTTCTCTTTAGATTTACCCAGAGAAGGCCCTAGAATAACAGGCAATGAGCAAGAAAATAGGAGAGGTGACACAATGTTTTTGAACTGTACATCAGGACGGTCCTACCCTGCAGCAATTTTAAGTTGGGATATAGACGGTGAAAAGGTATAATATGTTATTTCTATAGATACAATGTAAGTGACTTCGGACTTTGTAAATATCAACTCGTTTTTGGATCTTTTTAATATAATTCAGATCCTGAACGTTTGCAATACAGCAGTGCCGTTAATTACGTTAGATTTAACCGTACAAGTTCATATATACACATATAAAAAAAATGAATTATTTTACACATTTATATTTTTTTGTTTAATATATTTTAATTTAAATATTATTAATATACCTTTATTACTTATACCAGTTTCCATTGAATTCTGTAACGAGAAGAACTCAATTAATTACTAAGATGAAAGAAATTCAGGGAAAAGTATGGCTTAACTTAAATATAGAAGTAATATTATGAATAACGTGCAATTCTACATTCTGCCAAAATTATCAAAAATCATCGTAATATAATTCCAATTTCATTTTTTTCTAAGAAATTACGAACGGACTGTAGGGTTCTTGTACGGGGTGGGCTTATAAATGTTTAAAAAAACAACACTTTTATCCTTTGACTGAATTCAATTAAAGAAATAAACTGGTTTTACAAGAGACTGAGTCCGATGGTAGATGGAATAGAAGTAATTTATAACATGTATTCAATTTTAATGAAAACTGAGGTTAACAAAAGTTACCTGACAGCTAAGAGATATCTCGTATTAAACGTGTGTATCAAAACTGCCAGCTACGAGATATCTCGTAGTGCGTGCTGCAATTTTAGATTAATTACAAATGGCCATTTCAGTTTTTTTTTTCAATAAAAATTACTGTAAATGCTATTACAATATTATATCAGTAACTTAATATAATAATATTTTGTAAACTTTCATGTATTCTTCAAAATAATACCATTGCACCCAGGGCAAGACGCTCTAAATATGTCTGGCACTCAAATGGGTTAAGGTTGCATTGACGTCAATCGACATTCAATTCCCCACGTCAGCATTTTGCAATGAATGCATAAACGGTGGACATGGGTTGTAACAGTATGCACCACGTCCTATGAAAATGGTCGGTGGGCTGAAAAACTTGTTTTACAATCCAGTTATAGATTTTACAATCCAGTAAATTTTGTTAAAAACTCGGCCCTTCTAAGACCTGCATAGTTTAATAAGATACATGAAGAAATTATTCTATGCTAGCTATAGCTGTTTTTCTTTACATAGTTCAAGCCTCCGTAAGCTTAATTAATCGCTTTATTCACACTTAAAGGTTTCATTACATAGGACATATATGCAAACCTAATTACTGGTAGTAGATTTTCACTGCTCAGTATTCAACGGAAGATCGTTATTATAGTTTATATGGAAATATCGTCATTAACTATTTCAAATTTACGTGTCTTGTTTACAATCGTTAATTACAAAGGCGTGAAACTTGGAAGTTTACATCAACGCGCAAACTTGAACATGGGGCGTGATTTTGCGCTACTGTTTGCTTAGGCTGAGTTTTATAGACGCTATTTCGACTTCGCTTAGCAAAGTTCTCAGAGAATAAATTCATTTTAACAAAAAACTGAATATATAATAGAAACTTGAGTATGACCATAGTATTCGCAGAGCCAAGTTCATGTTGACAAAATACTAAATCCTTTGACATTCATTGAGTAATATAAATTGTTATGTTATAGCAAAATCTAAGCAAATTTAAAGGTGCGTCTATAAATCTAAAAAAATATATTGTAAAGTTGGAGTTTGTTTAAAGTTTAATTTAAATTTAATTGAACTAATCTACGTCTATTATTATAATGGAAATGTGCAGTTAATAAAATTTTAAGTGATTCATTGTTTTCATAAAAACGATAAAGAAAAAGTAATGAATATCAGAATGTTCTTTATTTACTTTTCTTTTTATAATATAATTTATTAACAACCCGAAGCGATTTTAAAGTCTAGATTTCAATTATATCCAGTATTTTGCTAGAAAAATATTTTAATTAGGATTCTGAGCTAGCTCGGAAAGCTTAATATCTTGTTAGTACCTAAATAAAGCAAATATTCACCTTATAAATGTAGACTCGAATATTTTAAAATTTTCTTATCGTAGCAAGTGTAATAAATGCTATTTAAAACTGTTTCACTAAAAGTTTTTCATAAGCTGTCTGATAGTGTATTATTTACTTGACAGTTAACTATTACCAAAGTAATAATGTAGTATAAACAGTGTTATTAATTCTCATATGTATTCTTTTTGTGTTTGAGTGACAAAGCCAATTTAACTCGTGTTGTAACAGTAATAATAAATATCAAAATTTAATTTGATAATAATACACAACTTACGCCGTAATTTTGTTATTGAATGTTAATTTGGTTTGCGGCATGTAGAAGCTGAAACCATAAAGGAACACTTTGGATTCTGGTACACGATGCTCAGTAGCGGCTACCGAGTTTTTTTACACTGACACAGTGACTACGTTACACCTGATAGTAAGTACAGTGTAGTCCAAAAACGAAAGCGACCATCAAAGGATGAAAATCCATTGATAGTTTCCGTCATCATGTCGGCCCACACATATCACGACAGAAGGTCTCCAGGTATATGAGTTACTGGATATACGCAAGCTGATCCCGAAACGCGACAGGCCAAAGCGAGTCAATATGACGGTCTTTATACTTGTGGTGTGCGGTCATGACCCAGTTCGGGCAATCACCCTACCGCCAAAAGTATAGAGCTGCGGTATACCGCTCTATGTACATTTATATGGAAAGCTGATCGATGTATATGGCTGCGCAGTGCTGTCAACTGTCACAATCGCAAGTTCGATAAGTCACAATCACGTACATCGAACGTATTTCTAGATAAATTCATACAAAGTGAGCCGAGCACACATCGGGGCCGAGCGTCTTCTAGATTCCGAAGTGTGCATTAAATGTATCGTTGATTAGATTTAAATAATAGTATGTTCTTTTCTTAAATTCACACTAAATGGGCCATACGAAGAGTCCAATGCATCTCATACTGGCTAAAAACTTAAATAATAACCTCCGTAAATTTAAAGGTTAGACGAGAAATAAGAATTTTTGGTGGCTTTAACTACTTTCATATACGTTTGTGTCAGTAAAAGTAACATACGTATTTGAACAGGAAAATACACAATATTCTACAATTTGTCACGTAGTAAATATTTTGATGATAATGAGGACATCTTCTATAATATAAAAATGAATCGTTAAATGTGTATAAGCGCGAAACTCGAGAACGGCTGAACCGATTAGGCTGATTTCTTTTTGTTGTGTTTCTTGAAGTCTGGGGAAGGTTATTACGGAGAGAAAAATTTAAAAAATTGTCTGAAAAAGTCTAAACACAACACTTTTCTGTATTCTCATACAAAAAATTCGTAATAACATTTAAAAGTCAATTTGAACTTTAACACCATACCATAAAGTTTAAGTGTTAGTGGACGGGTTCCGGGAAGGCAAACAATTGAGTGACGTATAAATATTAATGTCAATATTTGTCAATTTTTATACATATAGCATTAAGGCCAGGTTCCTTCAAACAATTTTCAAAATACAGCCGACAGGCCAATAAGTTTAGGCAGAATGAAATCTGACGGGGAAGCTATTAACATTAAAAAAAACAATGTGACTTTGTTTTAGAGAAATGGGGCAGAACTAAGTCTGCCGGGACAGCTAGTTTTATATTTTTGCCAAGACCTTCCTTTAATCTTGCCTACAAGAGACGAATCTGATTCAAATGGAAATAATATTTAAATTTTGCTTTACGACAGGTAACGGATCCATCACTTCTAGTAGTGTATCCGCCTACAGAGCATGCGCATGGGCTATTATCGACAGCACTAGGGCTTCGAGTGCCTGTTGGTCGCTCTATGGAGGTGCGATGTACAGCCAGAGTTGCCCCAGCATGGCGCGAGGGCAGCGAAGCTGTTGTCGGTAACAGCCAGTTAGCCGACAGTAAAGAAGCAATGTTACTTGGTAAGTTCACACGGATCTATCTACATACCGATCTGTCTAGATCACCTCTTTAACATTCATTAATTCCTTTCTGCACTCTCGTCGATTTCGCATATAACTGCGCCCGTATCACAGACTTTTATAGCAGCCTTATTCCCATAAAATATTCATATTTGAAAGCAGTTCGTCGATGCGTCAAAGTAATAGCGTTATATTAAAAATATAACGCTATATCTTTGTATATATCGGATATTCGATACTATATATACTATATATCCCTGTTGCTCCAAAAAAACCCGATCAGCAATATTGTTTAATTTATAATAGCTTGTGGTCAAGACATAAACCTCACTTACCAAGAGAACCCCCATTATTTGGTATGTGTAAGTATGATATATTATGTATTTTTATATTGTGTATTTGTTCTAAGAAACAAAAAGAAAAGACACAAGTTTATTTAGGATGAGTGCATTACTTTCATATTGATGGTTTTAAATAAGCAATTAAAATTAAACTATTGCCATACACATTTTATAAATTAATAAGTAAAAAAAAGGTAAAATTCAAGTTCCCATTGTATTTCAAACGACAACGGATCTCCTTTATAACATTCGTATAATTTTCCATAATTACATATCAAACGTAGACAAACATAAAAGTACGTTACATTAAAAAACGACAAAAGATCTTTAACCTTTGTTCACGTTATAACCCCTGCTGCACTTTCCACATAAAATATTAATAACAAATTACAGCCATAAAAGCCCTACCATACGCGAGTATAAAAGAGATATACGAGCACTTACAATTTTGAATGATAAACATAATATAGCATAAACATATTGTATCCAGGAAACGGTGAACTATCTAACACTATCTGAAATCGCAACCTTAGGATAATTTAATACTGCCGACCCCTTCCGTTGCTTTCATAACAATGTTGTAAGCGGATGTCGATCGAGATATCTCAGACCATTAACTTCGGGAATATATATTTGTATTTATAGTTATGTTGTAGCAATCAGTTGCGGTTTTAATTGCTATTAGGCTTTCATTACCATTGAGGTGAATACGATTTAACTACAAATTAATTTAATATCTCTTGTTACTGATTGCTAAAGATAAATAGAAGAAATTTTGAAATAATCAGCAGTAGTAGTTAGTGGTATAGCTAATCAAGATACTAATAGGATGAATCTTGCTTTTAATTTTTATTTTTTTTTTGGTGTCTCAGGAGTAAATCCTACATAGGACCATCGGGGCCACTATCAGGGGCAGCGACCCTGGTGTGTCAGACTCCTACTTACTAAAAACCCTCGGAGTGTCCCTCTAATCGCTTCACCCAAGCCTGGGAAGCCAAATTCATCCAGACGCCCGGGGAGCGAAATCCCTAGTTGAGGCTGCCTCTTTGGGAGGGTTAGGAGTCAAGAGCCCGATTCACCAAAACCTATCTCTCAGGCGGTGCGCTAAACACTACGCACCGCTTCCCTCTCATCCGGGCAGCAGACTCCGTCAAGTCTACTGCCTGGCTATTGTCATGGGGGGATATCGCGCTCGCTTTGGCCAGAGATGTTCGCTCTCTGACCCTTTCGGCGACCTCCTTCTGCTTCATCGCAACCTCGCAGAAGGCTCTGACTTATCGCCATGCCTTGCTTTTAATTTTCTTTCAACTGATTTTAATGCATAGCTTATATTATGTAGAGGTATTTATGTGTATGGATAAGCTGCCTTAATTTTTTGATTGATTATGTTTTAACTGAGTGACTGGTCATGTTATTTTTTTAAATATTTTATATGCGGACGCTTCACCTCAATCAAACTGGTGGAAGGTGAAGATGAATCCGATGATGAACCGCGTACACCCAACAAACGCCTACTCACTAATCTAAATAAGTACTTAATAAACTTTATATAATTTTAATATTTAACCAATAATTTGCGTGTAGGTTAAAAACAAAAAGCCGTTGACTGCGGCTAGATATAAAACAATCCCATACTCACACATTTCTAAATTAATGTTTATTACAAATGATTTCTTGCGCATTTGTGCAAATTATATAAACCGGTCTGCTACTAATAAAATTAACTACAAGTTAACATTTATTTATTATTCTTCTTCACTGAATTTACGGTATAAATAAATTTTAAAGTAATTCGTTCCTTGTGATATACCATATCTAGATGAAAAGATGTCGTTGCGATGTTAAAGCCCTTTTTACATAGATTGACATTACATTTATCGTTTTATTCTTTAGTAGTACTTTTTATTCGTCCTTCTAAATAGTATTAAATTACATTTAGTAAATTATAGCCATAGCTTGACTCAGACTAATATTAAATGAGCCAATAACTTACAGAATACTATGTATGTCTGACTTGTTTTTTTATGACAACATATAATACTCACAGTATTTTTACTGCAAACTGTACTTTTACTGTATTTTTTTGCTTTTGCAAACGTTCATTATAAGCACGACTCTGTCTACAAAAAAAAAGATTGCAAAGAGCTCCGAAGATTGTAAATGATACTAATTAGTTTTTAAATAGAAAACGCTCGCTTCGCCAACTGTCCGCGAAAAAGTTACGCAAACTACGGTATTTTTGGTAACTTATCGTGCTCATCCGCACGCGAGTAGTTAAAATCATTTTTCGGCAAACGCTATAAGACACTATTGCTGCTTTGTCGGAATATGTTCTATATAAATATATACAAACCAAACATTTTCCATACTGCCGAACGTGGCAGTGTGCTGCTGCCATAGATGCGCAAAATGTAATCAGATTAATAAAAATGATTAACAATTACATTTTACGTTTTTTATGATTATTTTACGTTTTTTATGTTTTTTATGATTGCATTTTGCTCATTTATGTTTTAAACACTACAAAATCCCAGATTGTATACACATTTATCATTGCTTAATGTTTTAAATGGATTTAATCATGATTACAGAGAAGAGAATTAAAATGACGACTACATTTTGTAATCATTCATCATTAATCAGATTACATTTTGCCCATCTCTGGCTGCTGCTGCTGTGTTGACGACATACCGCCTTAAATTAAATGTAAACTGCGGGCCCGGCTCACTGCTGCGTTGTACTGACTACACGAATACACATATCGTAACATGTTACGGCACGCTATTTTGAACCATTGGGTCACCACCTTTAACCTAAATTAAATCATCATAATGATACAAGAAACATTTGTGAGCCCTTTATTTCTGAGAATTCCACATCACGTCCATAAATAATTTCGTTACTTTTTTTGTTGTTATCGTTAACAACAAAGAATAACAAAGCTTGTTTGTTTCAGTGAGGAGTTCAAGCGAGGCGTGTGCGTTAAGTATAATCATGTTAACACTTTCCCTCGTCGTGTTCCTCACATCCCTAATGCAATCAGAAACGTGATGAATTATCCCCTCTCTTTATTAAGGAAACGTGATTTAGAAACCGGCACGAATCAGACTTGTAACTACAGAACTAATGTGAATTGTTAACACACTTCTCAAGTTAGTTATACGAATGTATAAGTTATGCTTTTACAATTTTTGTTTGCTAAATATCGACTTATTCAACGCAACGATGCAATTGGAATGTAAACGAAATTAGATAGTTAATTGTATATTTTATTAAATACGTAAGATTTAATGCATATCTACGTACTATAATGAATAATATACCCTTTGTTATTTTTTATTTATAATGTTACATATTATAATTTCTAAATATTGAGTACTATTTTTGCTAAAAAGCAATTTTGGATTAATATTCATTTCATTATCAAAATCTTTTAGGAGTACATATTGTAAATAAAATATTTAGAATCGCCTTCTTAGACGTTATTTCGTACTGATGTAAATAAATAATATTAGGACAATTTTTTTGTAAGATTATTAAATGATCTCAAAATTCTTGTTTGATAATCTATGTATTGGGAATGTTATGTAGGTGTATCACAGCATATGTTATTCTTACTTAATATTTTATGCCTTTTACAATATTAAAATTTATTTTCTGTGAAATAAATAAAATTTTAAAGAATTTAATGCGAATGAATCTGACTTGAATAAGAATCTTTGTCAAAATTCAATTAAAACAAAAAAGATAAATCATTATTGAATGATTTAAGTAATGTTAATACATATCCCTTTGCTATTATCACCCTTTCCATTGTACATATCAATATAGTTACACAATTGCTTTTGTTGTTAATGTATACTGTAATTTAAAAATCATTTACTGGCATGATTTTGTTGAAATAAATTGTAATTTGTTACTTACGAGTTTTATTTATTGAATCTGTTACATATATATATATATATATATATGGCAAAATATTATATTAATCGGATAATAAGAAAAATTATGTCTAATAAAAGTAACAATCTCCAATAAATAATTCGATTTACAGTCATCATAGCTACACCAGTTAAAATAATTTGTAGATGTGTATATATTTTTTTCTTTTTATTTTGTGTTTTTTTATTATTTTAATGTTTCTTCGATTTTGATCTATTTTGTTCCATAGGTTGTTATTTGTCTGTGTAATCTATATAATATTAGGTGCCTGTTGTGCCCGTCTGGAAATAGTGATATAATTCCCCCAGAATTTGTTTAAAGTTACATATATTTACCCAGTAATTATTATGTTATTCTCGACAGTCCTTGATGTGGTACAAATGTATAGTGTAATTATAATGTGAAATTGACATTAACTTTGGGAATATCACGTCAAGTAATGTCAATTAAATAAATTTAGCACCATTTTTTATCGTTATTACTTAACGAATGTAACTTTTACTAGAGCCCCGGCCTCATTAATATTTTTTAGAACCTCCTCCAATTACTGTAATGTTAAAAAGAAATATATATTCACATATATATATACATCTCACAGAACTATACAGGAAAATATTACAACAAATTTATTTTTAGGCTAAAATATATCAAAAAGTACTATAATTTAGTGATTTTAACGGAAACTTCTATTTTACGGTGATTAAATGAAATATTTGTTACCGACCTTTTGTTTAACTACGTCCAATTATAATATTGTAAACGACACCACGACAAATATCGCAAGTATTCGCGTTTTCCCAATAATCAAGTCTCGACTCCGCCTTCCGCTCTGTCGATGCGTGAATAATGCCTACACGCCCGGCACGAATTCCTGATATAATCAGGAACCGATTAGGCCGTCTTCACACTATACTTTTTATTCGCTCTTTATTCAAATCGACATGAAGAAACTGACAGAGCGTAAAACTGATAGGCCCGTAGTTTAGTGCCTGGGAGTACCGTGCGATAGCAGCTTGCAAACGACTTCGCCGGCCGAATGGTCAGATAATCTGATACTGTGCAGTCGTGTTTTGTCACGCAATAGCCTCTAGATAAGTTGTAACAGGATAGTTGGTTCGCGACTGAACCCTCGTCACTGTTATAACCTTATCTGCTGTTAACCTGTATAATATAACTCTACTCGAGGGACGTAATCCAAATTCCTTCAGTAATGTTTACTTATCGGTCACTAGTAAGTGTTCATTTATATTATTTGTAAATTTTCTCCATTAATAAAACGTAGCCAGCGAAACTCAATACTCCAATTAGCATTCCTTCTCAACCTAAAAGACTGGAATAATTTATCATCTCATATATTAATTTTGAGATAACCTTGACCTAAACTTAGTATAATAGAAATAAATTATAGTCCTAATAGTGTATTAAATGTAGTATTTTTATGTGAGCAACGAATGAAACATTTTTTGAGCTTTTTTAATAAGTTGAAATAAAAAAAAATCGGAAGAATTGAATGAATGAAAAAAAATGCTTAAATTCTTACTATTACAGTACATAAAACTGATAATAACAAAATAATATTCATTTGGAATATCAAAACCTTAATGCCACGTACCACTAACGATATTTCGGTAATAAACAACTTTCTTTAATTTTAAGGTGTATTGCTGACTTGACTTACCATTAGCTACGATGTAGTAATTTTACCGGTAAAAACCAACGCAACAAGAACTCACTCCTTGACTTTTCAGTTTATCATAAGACACCCATTTTTATTTTCTTATCCTCAACATCTACAAGCTCTTGTTTAATAATTTCCTTGCACAAAATTTGTTAACTTCATTATCTGTCCTCGGAAAAAAAAATCAGTGAAACAGATCCAATTTTGTGTGAACTAAAGAAATATTTCGATCAGTAAGCAGTTGTCGCGCAATACGGGTCCACAAAGAAGGTAATTCGTTCCAGCTGTCGCCTTTATAAAGAAGTGAATACATATTATTATTGTATCAAAGTGTTCGGTCCCAGATAGAATCCTATACGATAACGGTTTCTTATAATTTATATTATATACAAGGAACCTGAACATTTTTACCTCAAGGGTTGAGTAGTAAAAAAGCTGACAGCCCACTTAATAGATAAGGTTACTATTGTTTGTCATCATAATCATTGTTTTGTATTGTTTTATATAAAGCACAGGTCAAATCCTGCATCAAATACATAAATAAATCCTTCTTTAGGACGGTTTCGCACAGTACCTACTTACCACCCTGGATATGTTGGAGGGCTCTCCGCATTATAAATGATTCAGATATTACTAAGCATCTTGAACCGCTCTACCTACGTTTTTTACCATCTACATATATCACGGCGACTGTTCTGAAAAGTTATTTAACCTTGTTCCACCTTCTCCAGTCCATAAAAGAACCTCTCTCTTACTTATACTTTTGCCGTATCGTTGAGCTGTGGAATTGTCTCTCGGTGGGCGTCTTTCCATCGTCGTATAATATTAGGTCTTTTAAACGAAGCGTAAAGAGATATATGTACAGGTCAGGGTGATCAAAGCGTCTATCGCTGGGATTTTATTCAATGTTGATAGTCGCAGTCTTTTTGGACTCCATCCTGCTTACCATCAAGCATTATATCCTAAATATGCGAAGTTAAAATTGCCGTTGGATGTCTACTGATT
Organism: Automeris io; assembly: GCA_036320925.1. Taxonomy (NCBI): domain Eukaryota; kingdom Metazoa; phylum Arthropoda; class Insecta; order Lepidoptera; family Saturniidae; genus Automeris; species Automeris io. The sequence goes on along the minus strand of JAUDJH010000008.1, from coordinate 11,359,447 downwards.
AACATAGTTCTCCTCATAATGTTATCCAGAACAAACTGGTTGCAACCAGCTTCGTATTGTGATCTGGATTAGCTCGTTAGCCCACATTACAATTGTACGTCAAAAACCACGCTCGCCAATTCGTGAGCCCCACTCGAGAATCTTTCTACCCCAACTACCATCTTGTTTACAAGCTGTGTGTTCCTGCCCACTGCCACTTCAACTTGCAAATTCATTGAGCTCTAGATATCTCAGCGACCGTCCATAGATACTGTTGTTTATAAATGAGAACAAAAGGAGAAGCTTTGTCATAACTTTGCCGAAGATAGAGAAAAAAGTGCCTAAGTTAAGACAACGAGCATCAAAGTTAAGAATAATTAATAAGTACATTTACCAGTTTACTCCGTCTAAAGTCAAAACATACATGAAACGTTAATTATCGGCGATTTTAGAAAAAGCTTGAATCTCGAACTCCGAAAAATGATGACTGGGAAATCTGTATGCAGACACGGTACTAAACATAACGTTTGTGGTGAACATACATTGACCCAGCCTTAAACTAAGATTGGGGTTGTATTATTAGTACTTTATTAGTATTAGTAATATTCTGGTATTAATAGTTTTTAGAGAAATATACCGCAATGTCTAATAAAATAAAAAATACACAAAAAAGCCTGCAAAGTTTGTAGAAATAAAAAAAAAAACATTTTTTATCTCGCCAAACTTTTAAAGGAGCCAAATGAACTAGACAAGATGTCTACATCAAAAATCCGTTTGTTATACATATCACGAGTACGAAAAATTAAAGTATTAGTAATATAATCAATTAATAAATTAATATACAAATCTATGATTCGCATCAAACTAATATGTTTATCACAGGAAAGATAGCCGTTACCGGCACTTGAACCTAGAACCTTCAGTGTCACAGATAGACTCACTAAAAATTTGGTTACCAAGCCGTTAGTACATTTCGCGTTGCATATAATAAAATGCTAATTATTATTAATTTTTACATTGTCATGACAACGTGCCTGTTAGCACCTTTTTTTTGTAAACCCGGTAGAAATCCCTACGGACCGTCAGGGGAAGTGGTGAGGGCCACTCCCCCCGGTGTGTCAGACCTGCCCCGACTAAAACCACCGGAGTACCAGCACTGCCCTCTCTTCTCTTTCGCCGAGCCTGGGAATCTGGATACTTCCGACGGCTCGGCGAGCGGCTGTCAGCACCTGGTTTGTACAGTGTGGTTCCAGAACGACGGCGACCATCAAAGGACTAGGATCTAATGAAAGTCTATTTAAATATACCATGAATTACCATGATTCTTAGGTCTCTGTGTTTCTAAGCGTATAGATAACTGAACGTAAATGAATTAATCCCGAAACGTGAGAAGTCCACGCTACTCAGTATGACGGGCTTTACACTGACTATCGAAATTGTTGATATACTGAACTACAGTTTGAGGTAGAAAATAAATACTTAATATCTGTTTGCGGCATTCGAATTCGATATTAATGACGATAAGTACCTATCAGCCATACTTCATCCAATTTCATTTCGATCTGCTTATTTTATTAAAATAATCCTATCAAACGTTGACATTCGTAATTGGAATATTAGGAATTCTTAGAATACATAATATGGAAATAATCATTGTAGCTTTATGTAATTTTCTTTGTCCTTGGAGGATTTATTCTTATGAGATCGTTTAAAAGTATACGAAAATATGATTAAATAGTATTTTAATGAAATATAAAGTCTAGGCCGCACAGGGAAATTTTATCACTTTGTAATTATTTTCCCGCAGTGTTTTTTCCTACATTTTTCTTCAGTGCGGCCTGGGTCTTAGTAACTTTTTTTATATCGAAGTTATACTCTATACAGAGTACTAATAATTTCGTAAACTGACGACCATAATTTTATTGGCTTGATCAAAAACTTTATTATAGCGATAAGATCGATATAATAAAATTTTAAAATAAAATTAAATTGAGTTTTCTAAGACTAGAGACTCCTATCTTATCATCTGTTAAAATTCAGAATTTCTTCAAAGGTACTGCCAAAGTTAGCAAAAAAAACTCTCTTTATTAGTGGATAACCGCATGACAATCTGATTATTCATTTTTGGGTTTATTGAGAATAGATAAACAGACATAGACGCGGTGGGGGACTTTGTTTTATAAAATGTAGTAGTATTTGAGGTGTTAGGGCGAATGCCAGAACTAAGTCGTGACAACAGTACACAAATGTCAAAACTGTCATAGTTATTCGCTAGACCATGTCGAGTTTCGTGAAATGTAGGCCGACATGACGACAGAGACTGTCAATGGAGTTTCGTCATATGATAGTGCTGTCATTTTTGGACTACACTGCGCTTACCATCAGTGTTCACTGTAGTTTCTTTTTCGTGCCACAGTAAAAAAACGTGAGTACGTTACGTGCGTATTATAAGAGAAATGACATAAAAAAGTGGTTAATTAACATAACAATAGTAAGTTTTCTTCTAGTCAAGAGAAATGCAGCACTATTATTTTGTGTTCAAAGCATTAAAACCTCAACGATAAAATATTTTATAGAAAAATGTCTTTCAATCGCAGCATCTGAACCTCTTAAAGCATTATAGTTTCTAGGTAATAACAAATGGCAAGAAATAGACGATTGATTTACAAGGAGAGTTGTCCCTATTGCCTTGCAAGCAAACAACGATGCAATAAGTCCGGAAAAGTCGACCGCTCTCTCTCTTACGGTCTTAATAGCACTTTTATCCAACGCAGGGAGTTACACATGTCGCTTTGTGAACGTCCTGGTATAAAGTTCTATTGAGCTTTATTTATAGTTTGCTTATTTGAGCGTATGGGCTACTCTATTTTCCAATCTTTTATAGCCTAAAGAGTTTGAAACGTCTCCTTTTTTTGTATATTTTGACCAAATAGGCGTTTACAATATTATTGAACAGTAATAAAAAAAATTGTTAGCAAATTAATTCAATTTAATGAAATTATTTTATTTGTATTATATTTATATCTAATTATGACATTTTTTTTTAGTAATAATAAACTTGTTACAACTGATTATATAAAAGAACCGAGGCTTGTCAATGGTCAAGGTAAATTTTTTGCAGATAGCAAAAATCTTACAATAAATACAGAAGAATGGGCAAGATCGGTCTCACTTTTTATCTAATTCACGGTATACATTTATTAATTGTACTCAGAATCAAACAGTTGAATTCTTACAGTATTAAAATGATCGATGGTAAAAATAGATATCTACGTTAAAAATAGAAATTTAAATTACGATAAATAATTTATTAAAATTACAAAAAAATATCCAAACAGGGCTGTATGGTCCCCGACGTTTACTGCTTCGAGAACCGATAATGAGCACGTGTCACTATACCTTTTCTAGGGTAGACAAATTACCTATATTTCAATTATCGTACTTATTTATCGACATACTTGAGTCACACTTCACACAGACATTCGCATACACACACCACACACACATCACATCACATCATCACATTCACTTGAGTCACATTTGTGTTGTGATGCATATTGCGCACAGATTATTTACGCTGTCTTGACAATTTACTACAGCACGCATAATGGACAGTTCATTGTAGTTCAAGAGCGTCAACGACTACTAACCAACGAGAGTCCATTGTTAGTCTCTGTAGCCTTGACAGGTCCCATATATATTAGAACAGAATGATCTACATATGCTTAGTGACCGGAAAGTGGAAAATACCGTTATAAAATTTAAGATTCGATATTCAATCAAGATGGCACGTGACACTAAGACTATGTTTTATAGAAGCTATTTCGACTTTGCTTAGAAAAATTCTTAAAAAGAGAAATTCGTTTTGACATAAAACTGCATATAAGTAATAGGAATTTGAGTATAACCATAGTATTTGCAAAGTCCATGTTGGCAAAATCGAAGACTTACCAAATCCTTTGACATTCATTGAGTAATATAAATTGTAATATTTTAGTAAAGTCTAAGCAAACTTAAAGTTACGTCTATAAATCTCAGCCGTAAACTTCTACCTGAAACTTGAACTTTTTACTGATACAGTAAAACTATTTTTATTTTATCCTGCTCATTTCAAATTGAAACATATCTCCGTTTTTTGGTCTAGATATCTGAACATTCGAAAATGTTCTTGTTTAAGTACGAGGCACTTGCGAAACATTATAAAAAACAAAATTACAATCTAATGGTATGTACGAACTGAATGCCCACACAACTTAACCACATAGCCACACTGATGGTTTTGACGAAATTTCTTATTTGTTATGAAATATCCAACTAAATTTAGGTTTGAAATAAATCTTTTGAGATCTCTGTCTATAGATACAAATTCAATACAGAGAGAAACCCTTTGTATAAACATTATCTTGACGAATAAATATCAGGTCTACTTGAAGGATAACAAATTAAAATATGATTTTATGGAAATTTAACTAAGTAAAACCCTTTAAGCGATTAGTTTTTTCACTAATGGTGCACTAATGACGGAAGACATAAGCAATTGTTTGCTTGTACGCAAAATATTGCAAGATAGAAAAAAGTAATTACAAATACATGAGAAAGAAAAAGATTTATAGACTTTTGTGAAACTCGAAACAATGAGGGTTAATTAAGTATTTGTATAACCTACAGGCAGTTGGCACTTGATTTGTATTTATGTTTGACCCACTGATTTTTAAAATTCTTCTTAATACGTAAGTCTTAATACTGTCACAACTATTCGAATAAAATTATACAAAGATTGTCACAAAATAAAAAGCTCATTTTGATTTTGTATGAATTAATATTAGTATTTTGACATCCTGCTAAAATTTGTGTTGCATACAAATTGGTTTTATTGAGGCATACAATAATCATCATCATTCATTCATTCATGCTCATTCTCCTTTACTTATTTAAAAATATACATATATAAATGAAAATAGTTACAGCCTCTAGTGCACCATCTCTGCTCTCTCTTAAAGAGATATAGTGTAATTTTATACTATTATTACATACCGTTAATTTCTACTTTTCCCCAATGAATGCCTGATGTATAAATTTATATTTCTTTACTAAAAATCGTCCGTTCTGTTCAGTTCTATATCTGTGGCACAGTTACAATACGACCCGCACTTTGTCACTTTTAAAGGACGTTTCGTATCGTGTCCAAGATACAATGGAACAGTGTAACGGAAAATTTACTCTCCTTGCCAGTCGTATCTTATTTGATTTGAGTTTACTCCATATTCTGAACCATTCTCTGATACTATACATATTTTATGTAGTTTAACTTTAAATGCGCTATTTTTATTAAGTTACAAGCTTAAAACTCACATTCTGTATATTAAGATATATAAATTAACCTTTTAGTTAAAACACTTTTAGTTAATTAAAAAAGTTCGTTTCATTAAAATATACTTTCTCGTTTAGTGCCGTATCTAGAAATATTAAATAATTTATTACTGAAAGACGAAGCTCTCTGAGACTTTGTTTGTACTACATATTTTTAGTTTATGTTAATCGTGTTACTATTTAAGATTTATAATAATAAATGTTAATATATTGACACGTTATATCCCTTTTGGGGACAGCAGAGATACATTAGTAATTGTATCCACTTTGCGCTTATATATCGTGCCCAACATGACCAGTAGCGCAGTTGATCGCTGTTCTTTTGGCGCTTATACATGATATTTCTATTGGATACCATGTGGACTATTTTTAATTTAAATTAATTTATAGGCGAACACTTGACCTCAATCACACCTGGTGAAAGGTGAAGATGAGTCCGATGATGAACCGCATCCGCCCAAAAAATGCCTATTCACTCTTCTCTTAAAGACTCCCAAGTCATAAGACCGCGGAAATATGGCAGCTGGAAGCATATTCCACTCCTTAGCCGATCGCATAATGAATGTAGAAACGAATCTTTTCGTGCGGATATAAGGAACATCCACTACATACGGATGGTATCCGACACGATGTCTAGGAGTTTTGTAATGGAATGGGGCTGGTGGAATCAAAGAATAAAATTCCACGATGTTTCCTTCACCGGTGAGCATGGGGTACCTAAATCCGTAATTAAACTGGAAAAAACAGTAACGTGCCGAGATTCGAACCTAAAACCATTTCGCCAAGGATCTCGCTCAAGGATCAAGGACTAGTCCCTTATCCATTAGGCCGCCCCAGCCATTAAGATTATTAGTATTATAATAACGAGAGTAAATGCGTGTAATGAAAATGATTTAAAAAATATCAATTATTGAAAGGGTATGGGATTGTGTCGATAAATATCAAACTCCAGTAAGACACCCAATAGTAAATCGAAGATATAATTAATTTTGTAGTTCAACATTATTGTAACATTAAAAGTAACATTTATATAATTTCTTCTCCATATAACGTATATAAATTTTATGAGCCGTATACTCGTTTTTTCCGAGTAGTAGACTTGAGAAAGTCTTCTGCCTGTATGAGAGGGGGGTTTTGGAAGGGCGGGCTCTTTACTCCCATCCCTCCCAGAGAGTTAGTCTCAACAAGGCTTTCGCTTCCCGGGCATCTGGATGAATTTAGTTTCACAGACCGGTTGGAGCGATTAGAGGATCACCCCGGAGGTTTTTAGTCAGTAGGAGTATGACACACCAGGGTCGCTGTCCTCACAGCTCATGATTTACCCTCGGGATATCTAAAGCTGTATGTTACATATATATGTATGATTTACTATGTGACTGAGTATATAAAATCATAATTAAATATTATATACTGTTAATTTCATCGTCACTTACTAATAAATATTTACGTTTAAGAGAATACACTCATCCAATTATTTTCTTTAATTTCCCTTTCCAAATTTATTAAATAAAGCATATTTACCAAAAAGTTGACAACCCTAATAAATGACGATATTCTAGGGGAGATGAATTGCGGTGAATTACTGTTGTGTTGACAGTAAGTTTTGTCTTACTCTCATATCTGTAAATTGCCTTAATGCTATTATATTATCTATTAAAATACATACTTTATTTATATAGATGCTTTTTGAATACATTATAATATGTTATTATGCTATATTCCTTGATTACAAGTAAATGCTATATAATATATTATTTCCGTAACATTTACAGCTGTCATAGCTTTTAACCTTTTTTTTATACTGACACGGCACAGTGACCACAGCACACCTGATGGTAAGCATGTTGCAGTCCAAAAACAACAACGAATACCAACAGCAAAAAAAAAACATTGATAGCCGTAGTTATCATGCCGGCTTGCACAAATATCCATTCACGCTTCGCTTACCATAGGACGATGGAAACACGCTCGCCGAAAAACCATGCCACAGCCTAACGACTCGGCAAAATTAAGAGTTAGAGAATTTCTTAGACCTAGCCGGGATGCGAGTTACCGGAAAGCTGTGACTCCGTAGACTCGCGCACGAGGTTCTGCTATGGAAGGGAGAGGGTGGAACAAGGTTAAATAGCTCTTCAAAACACTCGCCAAGATATAGACGGTAGAAAACGCTGAGACAGCTTACAAATGAGCCAGCAATCAGCAACATCTCTACGTAACTGGAGCGGTTCAAGATGCTCGGAAACGTCTCAATCGTTCACAATGTCGACAGCCCTACGCTGCAACCCATCCAGGGCGTCGAGTAAATATTGAGCAGAACTGTCCCAGAGATACGAACAAACTCGTTTGTGATCGACTTTTTACCAACATTATTTATATATGACTCTTATTTAATTAATGTCTACGTTACTTATTTTGTAAGCAATTAATACACAGTTGTAATTTTTTTTAATGACAACCTGTCTCAATAAAACAACACTTTTTTCGAAGGTTATAATTGAAAATAAATCGACACAACCCTAATGTATTGTATTTTTTTCTGTTTTTAATTTCTTTTTTTTGTGTTGACAGTCACGATCAACCTCCAGGTTCTATATATTTTTTAATACGTCCACTGTGACACGGGGCTATATTGACCCGATCAAAACTTACATTCGGTGCGGGGTGAAAAATAATGCTGCGTTATGGGGTCAATATAGCCTCGTAACGCATTACAAGAAAGTACTGTTTAAAATGTCCCACAGCTAACATTTTAACCTCATTCGACTAGAAACTTTTAAGTTTTCCTTTATAAAATTTTATAAAAATCATTTGTGTTATAGATTAAATGAAAATGGGATCGATTTTACGATTATAATTAATAGGATTTAAACTTACCAACAGCAAGCAATTCATCCGTTTTTCAGTCAACAAAATACATCTAGCGATAAATTACCTCAATACTTGGTCGTACTAAGTATGCAAATTTGTCTTCAGTGCGACAACTGGAACCGTTATAAATTATTTAGATATAGCCAGAGATTGTACCCCAATCATCATTAATATACAATAAGAAAACGTATCTCGTTTAGATGGACAATCGCTACTCGTGATGCACTCGTTTTAAGTAGGTATTTGCATGTATCCCGTTTTCATTACGAGTGATTTAGTTCAAATTAAAATGAAATAATATATAGAAAATACTAAAATTTAAAAGAACTATAAGAATACAAATCGAATTTTTTGTTAAATTCAGGCTCAACTAAAATGTTTGGATAAAAACGAATTAAAATGAAAAAGTATATACCATAATACGTTTTAATTTTAAACTTAATATTAATAATATTATTTTGTTAAACTTACTCAATCACAGTTTCATAGTCTTTTAATAAAGAAATGAACTTTATTTTGATAACATTTTCTTAGATGTTAAGAACTTTAAAGCAAGTAGATAAATAAAGTACGACCACTTGAGAGTAAATTTTCCGCTCCTGGTCTCTATTCTACTATCCCGGCCATAATACGACGTACCTATTCTAAAGTGACAAAGTGGGTTTTATATTCTCTATACAAGTATCTTTATACTATGATACAGCAATATTATAGTGTTTACTGTACCTATAATACAAAAAGGTACAATTAAAAAAGACAATCCAGCAGTGGAGATCAGGTCGTGATTTTTTTCTATGATTTACCGATGGCCGCATGACCTCAGACACACGTGATGGAAGATGAAGACGATTCCGACGATGGTCCGCGTCCGAATACCAAATGCATATTCAAACTTCTCTTAAATGCTCCCAAATCATAAGATAGCGGATATACTCGATGGAAGCATATTCCACTCCTTACCCGTTCGCATGATGAATATAGAAGTGAATCTCTTCTTGCGGATATAAGGAGCGTTCATCACATGCGGATTGTATCTAACACGGTCGTTAGTGGTTTTATGATAAAATAGGGCTGGTGGAATTAGAGAAATAACTCCCGAGAACACTCCACTGTGCAATCAGTAAAAGATTGCAAGGCAGACGTTGACGACGATATATCGCTCTGTGCGTTTATGTGTAATGGCGTCCAATGTAAGTGTCTGTACAGCGCTTACAGGCGATCTATAAAGCTCGCGAATATTATAGTTGGCAGTGTTGAAGAATTGCCTACATCGGAAACCTTTACAGACATGAAAAGTGATACATCTCAACCTAGCAGACCCTGCAACCTAGCAACCTGGACCGCCGTTGCCGAGCTGTAACTACCAAAATCCAAACCACACCTTAAGATATCTTAGATTAGCAAAACTAAAACTTTATAATTTCCAAAAATGGCAAAATATAATATGGCAGTTATAAAATGTAAAGAAATACGAAGGTCTCAACACATTCAAAATGTGTTGTGTGACAACTTACGTAAGTCTCCATGAATAAAAATGCTATTAAGATAGCACAAATCTTCTATAGCTGGGATTATTGCATCTCTGTTTGTTTGGTAGGTAATGTAGGGCGTGCCCCTATTGTAACTCAATAGTTTACCCGCTTCCTTGTGTCATTCTGAGCAAACGCTACCATAAGGAGCAATCTCCCGAATGAAAGATAACTATATCCTTTAACTTTAACAAATTTAGACATCATTTCCTAATTTTCTATAAAAAATATCAATGTTTTTGTAATATTTAATGTAACGTTGTTGTGCCCTATTCATGTTTAGCTCAACTAGTTTAGTGGTAGATATGTTGATAACTATTTAAAGTAAATATGATAATCAACCCTACAAATACATATATGTATATAAAAAGGAATTATAGAATGCTAAAAGACAAATGGTGGTTATTGTTTGACATTATCAAAATATAGAATCTGTGCTTATCTCATTTATTAATAAAATATATTTATCTATATTATAATAAAGTATCGGTAAAAAGTGTCATTTAGTTTTGTCTTAGGTTCTCTTCATTCAATTATAGCCAGCCATTTTTTACAAGTCGTCGCTACAGGTCCCGGGTGTGCCTCAAAATTCATTGGCCGATCCACAATTACCAGATCTGTTCCTCCAACATTTCCATTGTCGATTATTTGGCATACGTGGTCAGCTGACTGCCACATCGCTCTATTATGTATAAACAAGTAGATATATGTTAACGTCATCATCATCGTTAACCCATCCTAGTCCTCTGCTTGTCATAGGCTTCTCCTGCCAAGCGCCACTGTACCCAGTATTTGTCTGTTCTTATCCAATCCTTTCCGGCCACCTTCTGCAGGTCGTCGTTCCGCCATGCCGTGGGATATGGAATATCATGATTAAGGATTTTTTTTTTGTATAAAAATACACATTCTAGCGGACCTACCATCAATTGGAACGTTATTTTTGATCATCTATAGTTGAAAAAAGATCTGTGCATTCACAGGTTAATTGCCTAAAGTGAAAAGTCAAAGTGAGTCACTATAACGGTCTTTACAGTTGTATATTGTTGTCACGAGTTAATCGAGCCCTTATCACCTCACAAAATGGGGCACGAAAAACACTTGATTAAATATATCTATATGTATATATGAAACTGGAGTTAAAAATAATATATAAACTATAAATAATAATCTGTATAATAATCTGTGTAATCTGTATAATTATAGTAAAGATTATATTTTTTCATAGAAAAGATACATGGCTTAGAAATAGAAATAAACATGATTTTTTTTTGTTTGACTTTAAATAATTTATTGCAGACTTATTTATTGTAAGGGCATGCAATGCTTTCATGCTTGTATGGAATGAACGCTGCTGTTATATAGTTATTTATCATCTAAAAAGTACAGTTAATTATTTTGATAAACTAAATTTGTCACAAATTCAATTATTTTCGTTTAGTAACTTATTTGTTTCCAGTGCTATCGAATGACAGAGTCACCTAATATGAAAAGGTCGATGAACTGATCTACGTCCTTTCATTAGCGCGAAGCCCCACTTTTTTGTAACGTCAGCGCTTTGTAATTAATTGCTTGATTAAGCACCGAAGAAGGATAACGAAGACGTGCCTTCATTTTACCTTCATATTTTTGTTCCATTTTTCCATGTGAAGTGACATCTGGTTATCTGGAACAACGACCATCCATTTATCATCGTAACGATGCCCTATTGGGGTAGTCAGAGATTAGAGATAAAGAATCAGATGTTAAAAATAGAATTTGGAGCTGAATCATTACCGAATCGATTGTTTCAAGCCAAATATTCCCACCTACGAACACTTTAATACATCTTTCTAAATATTTATCTAAAATAGTTATTACATATTTACAAATCTTTACCATATCATTGATATATTTCTGGGTAGCATGTTATTTAGTAGTTTGCAAACATATAATAACAATCGTCTGTTTCTTAACTAAACAACACTTTCTGTAACATAATATGGATTTAAAATTAAATTTGTTTCTGCTTAGGGTCGCAACTTTAGATCATTACAGAATTTTAGATTTATATAGGTGTAATAGTTTAATTAAAATGACAAATAACTAAATACGTTTAAATACTTATATTTAATGTGAAGTTACAGCTTACAATTTAGAGTTGAGGATCTAAATCGGACACACTAACAACCCTTCAACTAATGTTGCAATATCTCGAAAACTATCGACTTTCGCCCCCACATTAAGATGTCTTAAATTGTTGCATTCTAGGTCATCTACAATTCATAGGTTTTCAATTAGTTGTAATTAGTGTTTTAATTAGTACGGCGAGTTAAAAATTACTGTATATAAAAACAATGGGTAATTCTAAAATAGACGTCAATATTTAGTTATTAATAATACTTTAGTTGTCATTAATCTTAATAGTTTAATGTAGAAAATATAACTCTATATCCTATTTGTGGTAAGTAAAGATACATTAGTTAGTGTACCCACGTTGCGCTTCTACTTTGCGCCCAATATGACCAGTAGCGCAGATGATCTGTTTTAAGAGAATATAATAGTCACACTCAAAGCATTTATGTAAACGATTTCAATAGCCCTTTTAAAACAAATGCTTAAACGTATTATAAAAAATATTCATACATGAAATTATCACGATATTATCCTTTATTAGTGTCCATAATAAACGTAAATTCCTACTTAATTAGGATTCAAAGGAATAAGAATGCTCTTAAGAAATGCTGTGGTTTTTAGTATCTATTGTCGATATATAACTAGGGCACATGATATTATATAACATATACAATGCTAATGTTGATAGCCCATAAATAAATAAGTACACAGTATATTATAACATAGTAAAAATAACTAATATCTGAAATTAACTCACATTGCAAATTGTACAAGTAACTAAAGTACCCCATGCTAAATAAAAATCAAGATAAATCTCGTGAAGAAACAAAAAAGTTACGTACAAGCCCCGAATGAATTAATAATGAAGCTGGATTAGTTACATATTGATTATACTAGGCAAGCTCTGGATTTTCTAAAAAAAAATTTAGACCTTAAACCTATTATTTTCGTCATACCCGTGACGAAACTTTAATTTTTCAAATAATTATTCAAATTATACTAAGCTAGATCAGTTGTTATTTTTAACACACAAACAATATTAAATGAATAAAGAAATATAATCTTCAGTCTGAATGATAACAATTCAAGAGTTTTAATATCTTTTTTCCAGATTTCTGTAACTAGAAGATAAAAGTTTTACATTGTACATTCAACTTTAAAGTCATAGATAAAAGGAATAGCTTCGCAATCAATTGCAGTGCACCTTAGCACGGTCGCTACCAGCGCCGCATATATACGTCGTCTCAGTTCAGCATTTGCGCCCGCCGCCCGCAAATGAGCGGCATGTATACTTTTCAGTTTATTACAAATTCTTGCACTTACTTTTCTCCGAAACAGTTGTAATAGCCTGTAAAAGAACATAATGGATTCAGACTGACCTTGGTATGGACATAATTACGTTTTTATTATAAATTAAAAATTAAAAAAATATATATATATATATATTTGTTAGAAAAACAATTACAAAACAGTACATTAAAGTCAGCTGACAACCAAACCAGTATCTTGGGTGTCAGCACATTTCACACAATTTGTTACATACATTTTATATCCGCTGCGTAGCTCCAATCTTTACGCCAAACAATACAATAATATTATATACACTATATAATCAAAGTAAATAATAATTTCACAATAATGTTAAACCCCATGTGCATCTATTCCCGCAACAGTTCCTCAGTATAATTATATTCCAGATTAGACAACCAGTCCCTCAGCTTTATCTTACATTCGTAATAAGATAAATTCGAGATATTCAAATCATGGTTAACCTTGTTGTAAATTCTTTAATATAATATTAAAAAATTCAATGCCATTTAAAGTCATATTATTAGAAAAAATCCATGGGCTGTGGTTCAAGATTTTTTTCTCAAGCGTCGGTAGCGAACTTGTTAATAAAATGTCTTACAGTTTAAAATATGTATAAATAATACCCTTGTACTTATTATGATAAGTAGATTCATGAGCGTGTACGGTGTGTACCAAAAGCTTAATATTTGATGTGGATGGAAAATAAACAAAAGAACGTTGCAAGCTTGTGACGTGATTACTGGCTAATGACGCCGCACGATACTTTACATTTGTATAGAGATACCGTTGCTCTGTTGATATTTTTAATGAGACAGGGTGAATAGTACATGTTGTACCCGCTCAATGGTGCATACATAAAGGCGACAGTATACTAAAGTTTAAAATGAAGTTTATGTAAAGATTTTTTAAAGTATTTTAAGCACTTGGCTTACTTTTTATATTTTTTTGCAGGAGTATTGTGATATTGTAATGAAAAGAGATGTTATTTTGTAAATCAAGGAACTTAATTAAGGTGTGTAAGGTGTGATTAACATCAGGAGAAAACCCGCATGGTATCTAATAGAAACGTCATGTATGAATGTTTTTTTTTTTTTTTTTTGGGTTTCTCGGGGGAAAATCCTGCATAGGACCATCAGGGCCGCTGTGAGGGCAGCAACCCCGGTGTGTCAGACTCCTACTGACTAAAAACCCCCGGGGTGTCCCTCTAATCGCTCCACCCGAGCCTGGGAAACCAAATTCATCCAGACGCCCGGAGAGCGAAATGCCTTGTCGAGGCTGCCTCTCTGGGAGGGGTGGGGGTAAAGAGCCCACCCTTCCAATACTTATCTCACAGGCGGCGCGCCGGACACGGCACACCGCCACCCTCTCATCCGGACAGCAGACTCCCTCAAGTCTACTGCCCGGCTATTGTCACCGGGGGATGTCGCGCTCGCTCTGAGCGAACGCATCCCTCCGGCGACGGTGCCTTGGCCGCCGAATAGCCAGAGAAGATGTTCGCTCTCTGACCCTTTCGGCGGCCTCCTTCTGCTTCATCACAACCTCGCAGAAGGCTGTGACTCCTCGCCATGCCTCTTCGCTGCCGACCATGGCTTTTACCACCACTGGCAGACATGTGTGAATGCTCCGAGAACGGTTATCAGCTGCGCTACTGGTCACGTTGAGCAAGACATATAAGCGCAAAGTGAATTTAACCACTAATGTAACTCTGCTTTTTTATTACCAACAGGCTCGCCTTTGGCCTCAATCTCACCTTCTGGAAAGTGATGATGAGGCCGATGATCGAGCGCGCTTACCCAGCAAATACCGATTCACTCGACGTTTGAAGATTCTCATGTCATAAGATGTTGAAAACACAGACAAAGGAAGCGAATTCCACTCCTTGGCGGTTCGCAGCAAAAATGAGGAAGAGGAGGAGGAGGTGTTTACCCTGAATGGGATATATTATTAATTACGGTGTAGACTACACACCACACCTATAGCCCACAGTATAATCGTAGAATGTAGAAATTCTGTTAAATAAATTAGTGGTTCCATTTTAAACAACTGCTGACCGAACATTTACTAAAAAGTTTTTGGTTTTTATATCCGAATCCATAACTCTATTTTTCACGTTTAATCTCGAATATATTAAAACTTAATGGAATATAATTAATAAATAAATACAATGTTATTGTAGTTTTTTTTAATGTATTTTTTATTGACCTCTTGGATAAATAACCCTAACCCCATTTTTGATATAACAAAAATTCAAAGTGGGTCTTTAACGTCCTTTTAGGCTTATATTAGATAGATATTGTCTTGTAAGTACTACAGGATAACACTTAAAAGTGGTGCTTCATTTAAATATAAATGTGATTCTATTAAATTAAGTGGCCAGTAATGAAGAGGCACAAGGGGTATGTTTATGTCTGTAATCTAGAAAACGAGGTGTCGGAGGGTAGCCTGAAGTATGGGGCAGTAAGGTGGCGTGCCCAGGTTCTGCGTGACCACAGCCCATTGATCACAGGTCTTGAGGAGTACGACACGAAGGACATTTTTTAACACGAAATGCCCACCTTAAAGCTTGCGATGTCCACAATACGTTGTAAATTAAAGAAGCCTACATTTTCTTCGTATAATTTACTTTATTTAACATAAAATGTTTTGTTTCCTCGCATGTTCAATTTAATAATATAAATTTTAAGCCCGAGACAATTAATTTTCTTAAAATGAAAGTTTCCTTAAGTTATTTTTAATAGCTTTCTATTAAGTTTTTTTAAATATATTTTTATCTCTTAAAAAATAATTTTAAATACCATAGCTATGTACTGCCATAGTGAGCCATGATGTTGTGTGGTATGGTATGTTAGCCATATATACTATTATATATCTATGTTTACATATTTTATATTTTATTATATGCTTGTCCAGATGTAAAGACGTCACATGATTTGTTTTTAATAATGATAACCTTTTTTGGCTAGATTTGAACTGTTATTGAAATCTAGCTTATAGCAGATTATTAAAACATTATCGTGCGTACATTGAACAGTATTTGTTAAAAAATTGTCAAAATTTAACTTTCTATTATATCGTCTACAATCTGTTGGCCGAAATCTTCAGTATCCGTGTTTCTTTGCGAAGTCGGCAGCTGAGACGAATTACTTTCTTTATCCAGACACAATATGTATTGTGCTGAAAATAACAAACGAAAAAATATGTTGAGCTTGCCAAGAGTATGTATGTGTTATAAGCGTAACTTATTTATATTTCAGCTTAACTAAATCTTTTATTATATATAAAATTTATCAACAAATCATACAACAATTGACAAGAATTTGCCTGTCAAAAGTAAAAGTAGGATTTTGTTAACTTTGCAGATTGTACCAAAAGAGTCTCACCGTGTATCCTTATTTAGTTATCGCTGATCGAAAATTACTTTGTTTAAGCCCTGATTGAAGCAAATACATTAATCGACGTGAAAACAATTAAGTTACTTTTTTCCCCTTTCTGGCACCGACTAACCAGTTATTAATCAAAAATTATTAAATCTACGTAAGTGTGCATTTTAATGTTATAAAAATGTTATGTTATGTGTTATGTTGTTTATCTTTATTCATCTTTATCATTATCTTTTATCAATGTGAAGATTGTATTTTTTACATGATAAATAAATCATATTTGTATTTTCTTTAATATTAAACATTTTCTTTATATTTATGTCACTAATTTTTATTATACAGATCAGAAAGCTTTATGTGTTGACTTACGTGGAATTTTGAATATGTTCTACCTATCGCACATTTATATATTTGTTATTTTTTATTTATATATTTGCTGTAAATTATAGTAAAATACTACTATAATTACTTTTTCGGTTGGACTGCCTTGAAAATGGCCGCGAAAAAGCCTCCATAAATATTCCAAAAACATTTTTAATGTGCTGCCTTGTAGTTGTTTGTCGAATAAATAATTTTTATTATTATTATTATTATTATTATTATTTTCGATGTCTTGTGGGCCGTTGGATGATTAGGAAAAAATACAAAATATGACTGTATTTATTAACTTTTTCTTGTGTTGGTATTATTGAAATATCTATCATAGTTTCATAGATAAATTATCTTAAAGTTTATGAAAAACGAATAAAGCTAGCGGTTTGATAATTCCCTTCTCTTATCTAGTAACATGGTAAAAGCCACTAATGTCAAAAAAAAAAAACGCTAATACAGATTTCATAAGGACCCTTAATTTATAGCTAGCGGTCATAATAACACTGCTATAAGTTAATAAAGAATTAAGCATATTTTTTTAATTTTAAAGGTACTCATTCATTATGAAGCAACATATCTTAATCTAATATCATCAAAGATTATTTCACAGTACAAAATAAATAAGGACAGTTTAGTATGAACCTGTTATATTGTTGATCTTCCCAGTTGTATTGTACTGGTATGAAAAGATAAGCTGATAAACAATGACGAGGGTTTCAGTTACAAAATAACTATCCTGAAGAAACTCGTCTGTATAATATTGCATGATAAGCCCAACTTCGTATTTATCAGTTTATTTGACCATTTGACTACCGAAGTTGTGAGGCCGCTATCATACGACGCTGGCAGTCACTAAACTTCCGGCCTATCACTTTTACACTCTATCGATTTGAATAAAGAACAAATAAAACGTGTAGTATAAGGGCAGCCTTATCGCTTTCGGATTTTATCAATAGTTTGAGTCGAGTGTGTCAGCTTTTTTATGCATAAATAAACGGGAAGCGTCGAATGTTATCATTTATACATATTTTCTTCGCAAAATCTGTCGTATATTTATATTTTGTTTAAACCAATGGCTGTAAGCATAAGATGTTTTTTATGATCTTTAACAATATAATAAATAATATTGATTTTAATATTTAATAAAAAACTATAAAATCATTTGTGCTATATATTAAGTGCAAATCAATCCTATCATTAGGTGTTAGATTATCAATAAAATTTAAACTTATCAACACCAATTCATTCGTTTTTCAGTCAAAAAATACATCTAGCGCTAAATAACCTCAATACTCGGGCGTATAAATATAACAATAATTATATCACACTTGTTTCATTCTGAAAACAATATTACTGTTATTTTTATATATTTTCTAAATTTATAAAAACTTTTATAACTATTTTAAAAATTTAAGTGCTTATATTTTATTTATAACCGATACGATATAAATAAAATTATAAAAATCCTGATAGTGGAGTAAATCGAGTAGATAAGATTCTTTATCTCTGAAAGGGAAAGTATGTTTTTTCTCGAGCGCTATAACGTTCCAGTAACAATATTTGAATTATTGATCTATTTTTATTGAGTATCGAAATACAATATTGGTTTCTTTAACATTCGTTCATGGTCGTAGAAGAATATTTTTAATCTGCACAGTATTTTGAGTTTTTTTTTTAAATCAAAATTCATATAATTTATTATTTATTACTTCTGTGAAAAGATATGAAAAAATGCTTTTATAAGTAATAAAAAAAATTGGTACTGTTTCTTTGATGCATGGCAATGTAAATAAAAATAAAATTAGTTAAGCTATTATAAACTTTTAAACATTTTACAATATCAAAGCTAAAACACTTAAGTACTGACTTTAAGGTATGAATGAAAATTTAAGATTATATAATAATAATATATAATATTTAATACTCGTACTTGTATAGAAACTGGCCTTTATTTTAAGCTCATTTAGATATAAAATCATATTAAATTAAACTGTATACCTTTGAATAACTTTCGTCATTATGCGCTGATTTATATTAAAGCAAACTTTTTTTTATTATTTTTGTTGTAAAAGTTTAACACATTTTCCGTATAAACG
This sequence comes from Automeris io, assembly GCA_036320925.1. Lineage (NCBI taxonomy): Eukaryota > Metazoa > Arthropoda > Insecta > Lepidoptera > Saturniidae > Automeris > Automeris io. The sequence continues at coordinate 11,340,430 of JAUDJH010000008.1, read as the reverse complement.
GATTTCCGCTGTCAACGGATACTTTCATGAGCGAATTTCTTGGAGACTGTGACGTTTTCATTAAATTGTTGTCTTCCACACAGTTGACGGGAAATCATAAGCTATTGTTGCGTTTATGCCGCCTGTATAGGCTTTGAAATGTTAAAACGATGAAAGGAACACTTTGAGTTGTCTCGGTTAGCATTTAATTTTGTCAGAAAGACATCATTAACTGTATCAGAGTAAAGTTAATTATTTTATTATTAAGAAATATGGTTGTAAGGAAATATTTTGTTCAAGTAGATTTAAATTGTATTTCAAGTTGTTCGATGTGAGAGGTATTTGGTCTTCATGTCTAGTGATTTTTTTTTTCGGTTATCTATGGAAACCTAGTGTAAAAGTAACCCGTTTCTAGAACTATATGTGCAACACGACTGGGCCCAGTTTCGGATAAGGTCTCGGCACTTATCTCTGGATTTATATATAGGGTTTATATATTTATATACAGACTATTACGATTAGTACGAAATTCGTAACCATTTTATATACGGTTAAAGAATACATATTGAGAAAATTTGCAAGACATGTGATAAAACTGATATGTGTAAATAAATGTCTAGAGAACGGTGATTAGCTACGATACTTCCGAAATAGTGTACAAAATAAATGTTTAAGGGCGTTTTGCTATAAGTTAATTCCACCATTTGTGTATTAGAAGTAACTTCTTTAAAAAGACATAACTCTTAAGGAATTTTGTAAAACCAATATATCATACAGCGAAATATATTGACCAAGATCAATTTACTTCTCAAAATACAATAAATATCTAGTACACAATTATAGAAAAGCTGACAAAAGAAGCTCCGAGATGCGAGCTCGGACAATTTGTAAAAGGTGGTCAGATAAAGACAAGCTTTGTGGATTTTTAAAGGGATTTATTCTAACCCAAAGACATACCCGAATTATTACTTATTCAGCAATTTTCAGAAAGATATTTCTGCTTACCCAATATTCAAGTTTATACTTTACATTTATTTATTATAATAATATATTTTATTGACTTCCTGATAGCTTGATTGATAGTGACTCACATGATATTACTAACAAAATGAAATAAAAACTCATTTTCATTTTAAATTTCATTTTAAATATTATATATTGTCATAAGAGAACAAACTTTCATTCTGCGGTAGAGATAATATTATTTTATTATCATTCAATTTCATTCGTCTGCGTAAAATAAAAGAATCCTGTTTGAAAGAATTCAAATAAACGGCAGCCATATTTTAAAGCAGTAATAAAAATATATCTCCAGTTTCATTGCCCTAATAAAACGAAAGTTTCATTCTATTCTATTTTACGTTTCCTATAAAAATGTTTACAAATAAAATTAAATACAATAAGAGCTTTAACTTTCTATATAAAAAGAAACATTCGTTACTTATTTTAATTTTGTTTTGTAGTCTACTCGGGCAAATTTACAATTAAATATTTTTATTCATTACATAAATGACTTTAATTATTATTATATTAAATAATGTAGAATTAATTAAAATATACTTTAGCTTTGTTAAGCCACATTATTTTTTAACATTTAATTTGTTATGTATGTAAACATCGAAATAATTTTAAACTTGAAGTTTTTCATCTTATTCTTCATTAAAAAATAAATAAATTACTAATACGTACCAAACATTTTTTAGCGTTAATTTTAAGAATTATTTTCAACTTACATCTTTATAATGTTTAGATATGATATGATATGTTTAGGTACGCAAGATCCCTGCATGGATTTAAAAGTACGCTTTTGTTTACTAGATCCGTTTCTACGTCATTATAAAACTCTCGTGTGAATTTCACGAAGAATTTGCCGGACAATTTCTTTTCATTTATTCATAAGCAAAAGCGGACTAGAGCGGCTCGAAAAATACGTGCCCACCTAAACCTTAATAATTGACGAGGCACGCTAGAAACGAAGCCTCGGCATAATGCGCATATTGCGATGGGCTGATGTTTTTTATATGCTACCAGTTGCTGGAGACAAAAGGTATTCGGCGTATTTATATTTAGTTATATAGAGTGTCATAGCTTCTATTACAAGTGAAAAGCTATTAAAAATATGTTATCCTTATAAGTATACATATAAAGAAAATTAAAAATGAATAAATATTGAGATTATTATATGAATACTAATCTAGTTAAGAAGTTATTCTAAGGTCGGTGTAGAAATTTATAATAACTTCTTCAACTATAATAAAAGTTGAAAATTATGCTGTAAATTAAGGCAACTGTATTGGGTATAATTTATAAGCCTAATAGGCAAAGCAGTGTAATTTTTAAGTAAAATGGACGCACTTTGACAGCGTATTTTGGACATTTGGCTTGTAGACTTGCTGTAGACGTGCGATTTTATATAACAAATAATATTGTTTTAAAAGTAGGTACTTTCATATTTCAAATCCTTCACATTATGACGTATGAATTTAAAATAAAAATATTATTGATGATTTGATTAAGACAAAGAGGTATAATTGTGACTATATACTTGATAATTATTTATTGTAATCTAAACAAATCACGACATTAACTTCAATAAAGCCATTAAAACCGATTGAGACAATAAAATAATTAGATGAAAATTAACTGACTTGAAAAACCCACTCTCCTAATACAGCAGTATAAATAAATGACTGGCTGTTTCAAAAATAACATTTCATTTGTATAGCATACTTGAGCTATTATTAATACATATTTTAGAATATCGTACACTACCATTGACTGCCTAATTAATAGCTGTCGTTCGTAATGGCTGAATTTAATTAAAAATCATATCAAAATTATACTTTTGAGGTTTTAATAATTATTGTACCTTTGATAACTGAAAAGGAAATTGAAATTACAATACCTTATTTCAAAGAAGTACGAAGAAAGAAAGAAGAAACTGAGACACAAAAAATTAATTGATGAAAATAAGGAATACCGTTGCCTAATTTTTCTGTTTGATATGTGTTAGCTTAATACAAAGATTTGTGTAATGATCTGTAATTTTAGTTCAATAAAATAAATAAGACGTCATCCAGAAAACCACAACTGCGACAAATTAGCAATTCTGTGATGGATAAAATAGAGAATACAACCGCTCGCATTCCAAGCGAGCGGTTGTATTGGACGTTAATGTGTAAGCATAGGTGGGCAAAATATAATCAGAATAATGAAAAACGATTACAATTACATTTTGAGTTTTTTTATCATTAATATGACTGCGTTTTGCCCATCTATGTTTTAAACACTACAAAATCCTCAAGTGCATACATATTTATGACTCCTTAATGTTTTGAAAGATTTTTATCAAGATTAAGGAATAACAAAATCAGAATTACGATATTGTGTAATGGTTAATCATTAATCAGATTGCATTTTGCCAATATCTGTCTGTAAGTATCATAACGTACATTATAAGACAAATAAATTCAAATAGTTCGTACAGAAGAATAATATAATTTAAATACAGTAGATTAGATATATCTTTTTTATACTGGCTCCATAATGTGACTATAGTGCATCTGATGTAAAGTAAATTGTAGTCCAACAACGACAGCGCCCGCCAAGGGCCAAAATACAAAAAATAATAAGCTATTTGTGATGTCTGCATTATTTATATCGATGTTCATTTTTTCTTTTTCTTTTTTTTTATTATTCAGTGGAAATCCATTATGGATCATCATGGACGTCATGGGGTACATCGCTAAGCACAGGGTGCGCCTGACTACGGGAATGTGACGTTGGTCTCACCGCGGTCCGGCGCGTGATCCGCCCAAAGCGCTTCGTCTCGCTGGTGGAGGTATAGGAGAAGAGTGACACCACCCCCCATCGCTAAGTGGAGTACGGAATATTGATGTTCACCTTAAAGTATATATTAGATCCTTACATATGAAATTGGCGTTTTGTATGGGAGGAACAAAAAGTCGAATATTTTTTAATATAATATATTTAATTAATCAAAGTATGAACCATTATTTTCTATGCACTTTTGCCATCTCATAGGTAGTTCATTGATCCCTTTACTAAAAAAACCAGTCGGACGGGAATCAATAAAATCTTTGAAGGCGATTTGGACTGCCCCATCGGAGTTGAATTTTTTCCCTTGCAAGAAGTTATCCAAATTTCGAAAAAAATGGTAATCTGTTGGAGCAAGGTCCGGGGAGTACGGAGGATGTCTTAGATTTTCCAATTGAAGTTCTTCTACTTTAGTAGCCGTCTGTTGCGTGGTGTGTGGTCTAGCGTTGTCGTGAAGCAGCAGTGGCGTGGAGCGATTGACCAGCCTAGGTTGTTTAGCCGCTAGCTTTTCCATCATGGTTTGCAATTGCTGACAATAGACATCAGCCGTAATAGTCTGGCCAGATTTCAGAAAACTGTAATGAACAGTACCGGCACTAGTTCACCAAACGCTTACAAGTAACTTTTTTGGGGTTAATTTTCGCTTGGGGCAGGATTTGGCTGGCTGGCCAGGATCCAACCATTGCGCTGATCGCTTCCGATTATCGTAAAGAACCCATTTTTCATCACAGGTAATGATTCGGTTTAAAATACCTTCATTATTGTGCCGGTTTAGTAATGTAACGCAGGAGTCGACGCGCGTTTGCCGGTTTGCTTCAGTCAATTCGTGAGGTACCCACCTTTCAAGCTTTTTAATCTTCCCAATTTGCTTCAAGTGAATTAAAACAGTTTTATCACTAACATCGCAGCCTGCAGCTAACTCGGACGTGGTTTGCGATGGATCCGCTTCCACAATAGCCTTCAACTCTTCATTATCAACTTGAGTCTCAGGCCGTCCACGGGGCTTGTTCTGCAGGTCGAAATTTCCAGAACGAAAACGTTGGAACCAAAAACGAACTGTGTTTTCTTTTGCAACACGACCGCCATACACATCATTCACCCTTCGAGTTGTTTCCGCAGCACTAGTGCCACGGCGGAACTCGTACTCGTAAATAATGCGATATTTTAAGTTTTCCATTTTGTAAAATGAGTGACGCAAACAGAAAAAAACAGAAGAAAAAAACAAATGAATGACGATCATCGAAGCACAAATACATGAGTCTATAGCTGTACATATTTGAATTTGGAATTCCTTACCAAAGAGGAGAAATTTATGATTAAAGTGGCCAGTACGAAAAACGCCAATTTCATATGTAAGGACCTAATATAAATTACTGAACTATGTATACTCTAAGATGTATACTATATGTATATGTTATATAATACGGGCTCAATAATGCTCAGTGCTGTGTGCAGAGCATTCGACCAGTCAGGTGATAGGGCGATTGCCCGAACTGAGTCATGACCATAGTACACGAGTATAAAGACCGTCATAGTGACTCGCTTTGGCATGTCGCGTTTCGGGGATCAGCTTGTGTATATCCAGTAACTCATATACCTATAGACTTTCAGTCGTGGTATATGTGGGCCGACATGTCGACAGAGTCTCTCAACAGATTTTCGTCTTTTGATGATTGCTTCCGTTCTTGTCGACTACTGTACTATGTCGAGACAGTGTAAAAATCTGATCTGTGGCACAAGCTGAGACAGGGTCCTTATTGACAGCGGCCTAGATTTTCTTGTGTATTGTTTGTGATTTTTTTATTTATTTTTATGTGTTTTTTTCTGGTTTTTCATGTAATTTATTGTAGCATGTTGTCACTTCTGTCTGGCTGCTGCTAATAAAACGCTTTCTTTCTTTCTTCTTTCTAAAAATAAGGTGCACGGTTTTAGTAATACTCATAGAGCATGATATTGTAGTGATACTTGAGATATTTTAAATGTTGCCATCCACTAAATAATGTTTTCATTTACACTATTTATAAATAAATTAGACCAAAAAGAACCTGTGAACCAGGCTTATCCAGTACTACGTATGTACGCGTAACGTAAATTTAAATTATTTAATTTTTCCACATTGTTCACCAGTTCGCGCGGGCTGGCCAATCACAAGACTCTATATAAGTATACTGGGACAGTGCTCCACCACGATTGGTTCCAAGCCAGCGGTGGAGGAAGCTCTGTTATCATCGTAGAGACAGCCACGCTGAAATGTTTTCTATAACAACGACTCGAACAGCGCGAAAATAGTTATCATGTGTGCAAAACTCCTACAAGACTGCTGTATCTTCACATTATCGGATAATTGTGCTACGTATAGTGCTGTTTTCGTGCGGTCACCAGATTGGATCCAGCAGAAGACCGTCAGACGCCCTGGTTTGGACTACCACACCGTCCCTGGGTACATACTTGTTGTCCTAACCCCGCGAACCTGAATTGAACGATTTTATACCGACGGAGTAATCTCCGACACAAAGAGTGAAATCCTGGGCTACGTCAACAGGTTTAGGATGTCACAACGTAATTGCGTAAGAAAGAAAAATATTTACTCTGTGGGGTTACTCTCTCTAAGTGTGGGCTGATATTAAACCGAAAAATATAGCTCTGAATTAAAACACCAGGATTTATATTTATATAATGTAAAAGAGAAAATGTTTGTCGTGACTTTTGTTATATTAACAAAGTTAGCGTAATGAGTAAAACGTAACAGGGTGAAGCTTTTAGGCAAGGTCTACCTATTCCTTTCATTTAATCATGACTGATGGATCTCACGCTAAGAAAAGCGTAATCTACGCAGGTAAGTACTTGCGTATCGTTGAGTGGGAAATTAGCGAGAATCCTTCCCGAGTATATGAAATATTAAGCCTATTAATTACAGTAAATTACAAAAGAGTCGCACAGTAAGCACTGTCGTGTGGGCGGCTTAAATATCTTAATGATTATGTGATCCGCATTCTCAGGAGATTTCTTGAGCCCATGAAATTTGGTCTACGCTAACCTACTCATTAGTCAAAATCATGAACCTTTCAGTAAAAATAAAATAAATAATAAATTATTTATTAGAAAATTTTTTAGAAAGCATTACATTAAAGTTAGTATTAAAGCAGTCAGACACCCAAACTAGGACTACCTGTATCTTGGATACAGCACATTTCACACAATTTGTTACATACATACATACATAGTTCCAAATCTTAACTCCAAACAATACAATAATATTAGTAGCAACGTACTAACATGATTGGGTAAATAGCAGTTTAAATCTTAGTTGCATAAGTGTTATTTTAAAATGTTATTAGAGCATAGTTAATAAGTATCTTTGCTCTTAGCCGAGATATATCTTTTTTTTGGCATTCCGGTGAAAAATCCAGCATAGAAACATCAGAGCCGCTTTGAGGGCAGTGATCCTAGTGCGTCAGACTCCTAGTGACTAAAAACCCCCAAGGCGTCCCACTAATCGCTCACCCGGGCCTAAAAAATCAAATTCATACAGACGCCCCGGGAGAGAAAAGCCTTGTTGAGGTTACCTCTCTGAGATAGGTGGGAGAAGGAGTCCCCTCCAAAACCTCTCTCTCATCCGAGTCTGGATATGTCAAACGTAAATCGATAGCGATAATTTACATTTTTACGGGTGAAAGACTTCCTTTACTACTTCTAAATTGGTTTTTTTGCGTAATTTTTTATGATATTAAATTTATATAAATAGCGATCGATTAGCTTAATAACATATAACTACTTGAAGTTAAGTAGTTACATAGCTTGATAGTGATTAAGATGATAAATCATTTATGAAATCGCATTGTAAACAATATTCTTCCGATATACGATTGATATAGTTATCTCAAAACTGAAATTCGGCAATGGGAGATATATATTTCATACTTTTTATTACTAAACTATCTTTTTTATACTTTTTTAAAGTAATAATGTTACACCTGAAGTACAAAGCAGTCCAAAAAGCGACTGCAACACTATCAAGAAACAAAAGAATGTTCGTCGATAGTCTCTCATAGATGCCTCATTTAAAGGACCAATAACCTTAAGAAGACGGGAATACATTTGTTGGAAGAAAATTTCACAGTCTGATGACACGGCTGAGGAAAGAATTTGAAAACTATTCAATACTATTGTTACAGAAGTAATGGTAAAATTGTGGCACCGTAAACCTATCCGCGTGGTTCTGCTATGGCAGGGAAAAGCTGAAATCAGATTAAGCAATTTAACAGATGATGATGACTCGCGCTGATGATACAAACGACAGCAGACGCTAAGCAAGGTAATATGCTTACGCAGTTATTTTACTTACCTTAAATAAAACATTTTTGATGGCAGGTATAATGAAAAGGCAACAATAATAATTATAGTATTAATGTAATGTAAAAGACCTACATACTCTATACGATTTATATTATGGTGAACTATTGTAGTATAACTGTTATAATATTTCTGTTAAACACGCACCCTCGTCTAGCATATGACATAGAATAATGGATATCACGATCGTCAAATGGAAATAAGGGTTATGATAAAATATAAACTTAGGAAATTGGGAATCTTTTTATTGAACTATTTTTCAAATACTTATATACTTTAGTCTAATTTCTTGCGTATTATAAGTTAAATCTTAATTAAAAATAAATATCGAAAAAACTGTTCTTTTAAATGGAAGTAGAATAGAACAGAGGAGCTAAAGTTAGTATAGTATGTCATATTGCTTGAAAATTGGTAGTTGAAATGTGTTCAATATAAATTGAAAATCTTAGAAGGGCCCCAAATCAACTGTCTATCCATCTACAAATTATTCGTTAAAACCAGTTCTATCAGCGCAAATAAGATATTACTGCAGTAACCTAATGATAAGTTGCATAATCTGATGATTCCAAATGATGTTACAGCATTAGGTGAAGGTTATTATATTATTGTAATACCATTGAGGTCACAAGATAATTTTGAATCGATCAGACTGGAAGAAGTTTATTAAATCACTTTAACATTTTTTTAAATAATTTACAGGTAGTCCGTTGATCTCAATCACACCTGGTGGAAGGTAAAGATGAGTCCGACGATGAATCGCGTCCGCCCAACAAATGCCTATTCACTCTCCTCTTAAAGACTATCAAGTCATAAGACCGTGGAAATACGATCGCTGGAAGCAGATTCCACTCTTTCCCAAAGCTCGAATTATAAATGTAGAAGCGAATCTTTTCGTGTGGATATAAGGAACGTCCACCAAATACGAGTGATATCCGAAATTAGAAAAGAGCTAATGATTTTCAAACAACTCATCAGATTTTCTTCAATTATAGCTAAGAATATTGTTAATAAAATAACCTTTTAAATAACATTAAAAAAAATACAATCGGTTCGTCCTCTAAGGAGTACGATGACAGACAGACACAAATACAAAGATGTAGTATAGTGTAATTATGGGACTGAAGAGAGTGATGGGAGTCGAAGCTGCTCGCGTCCGTAGGCTTTACCCTAGTTTCCCTACACGTGACTCCTAGGTGGTGCTAAACGAGCAGCAGCGAGGTGGGAGGGCATCGGTGCCCGTCTGGATCGCGACCACAGTGCATGGGTGTAAAGCTCGTCATAGTGACTAGTTTCGGCTTGTCGCGTTTCGGGATCAGCTTGTGTATATCCAGTGGTTCATATACCTGGAGACCTTCAGTCGTGGTATATGTGGGCCGACATGACGATGTTGACTATCAATGGATTTCATCCTTTGATAGTTGCTTTCGTTTTTAGACTACACTGTACTTACCATCAGGTACTCTGTAGTCACTATGTCGAGCCAGTGTAAAACAAAACTGACATGGCCAGCTTTATCCAAAGACCTTAAAAAGATAGTAAAAAAAACAAAGATCTGCAGTCATCTATTTTAGACTTATGACCCCCTTTTTGTGTGGGGGGGGCATAATAGGTTTCAGTATTTTAAATTTAATTTTTTATTCATCTTATGATTACCTCACTTTTACAATATTACGCATTGTGCAATAGTTTTACGCGTGCCTTAAAATGTTCACTAAGTAATCAAGAAATGCTATTTCTCAATTAGCATTTTATTGGTTGGCGTGTCTGCCGTTCTTCACTAATAAGAACTAGCAGTTGGTAACGATAATAAATGTCTTAGGAGGTGTCGCGGTTTATATTATTCTAACACGCAACTTAATTCAATCTACTGTATTTAGGTACATCAAACAAGAACCAATATTGTTGTTATAAATTATAATTGAATATAACTTAGCTTTTGATAGTTGCACTTACAAGAACCGTAACTGTATGTGCCTGAAATAATTATATTATCGGTACATGTGTAATAATTGTTGGTAATAGTAGTTTAGAGCATGCAGACGTAACCCGATACGCAGTTGTCGCCCTAAGGGTCGTTAGGGTGTTACGAGACGTGCGGGGTAAGAGGATGCGCCCGCGCACGGGACGCTTGGAAGTTAGTCGACTACCGAGACCCAAGGCGGGAGTACGTGCGTGTACGTCGCAGTTCGGTGTGCCTTAAAGTGCAAATAAACTGTAAAACGCCCAATTCGTGTCTCCCTAAAACCACACCTACGACCACCGGTCATAAGTTTCAAAAATGTTTATAACATTTTTATACTTAACTAAAAAAATATTGATATTAAGAATACAAAGTAATAAATAATATTTTTTTGGCAAATGATTTTTTTATTATTGCTATAAAAATTGTGAGTTTTTTTTTTTCATAAAAACTTACGGAGATTGTATTTCGTTACTGTTGGCGATCAATAACACAGTTCTTAAGAAGTTTATTCAATAAGCGTAAGTTTTTTTTTTTAAGTAACGCCATTTTATGATAAGTGATTTCTTTCGCCTATGGAAAACTACAACGCAAATATCATCTTTGCGCTGCCGACATAGAAGTGTATTTTTAACTCCCTTTTTTAAGCCCTTGTTATTCTCGTGAAAAAATACCGCACTTGGAAGCTTATTCCACAAGTTACTATTATAACCAATTTAAAGCATACTTTAATGGGGTGTTACACGTAAACTTTGTTTTATAATAAGGTGGATAATATTTTACTTGAAATAAAATCTTTGGTGAACAATTGTTTTCTCACTTTCAAACAATACATTCTGTATTTACATGGAAATAATGCATAAGAATAAACTGCAAAATGTGTGTGCAAACGCCACAAGCCTCACTTTAGTCTCAACAAAATGGTACTTACCTTCCTTGTCACCGCAAGAGGGGGGTACTCACGAGTTTCTCGACGCACTCAGCTCCAACAGTTTAAGTGTAGTCAACAATACGTCCACTAAAACACACCATTTGGATTTAAACCGTACCATGCAGAGATAACGTGCATTTTTATAAAGCTACAAACAAATCTATATAATTTTTGATGGCTTTGGATTGCAGTACGTCAAATATATTAAGATCCACGAGTAACCCTTGACAATACAAAATTCAGGGTTCTACACAAATCTGTTGAAAAGAAACATTAAATTCTCTCAATTTGGTCAGGGGGCCGTTTGGCCTTTTTAATAATTTTTACGTTACAAGAGCATTACTTGAAAACAACCCGGAAACCTATTTTTTTTGTTATTAAATAGCTTTTATATTTACTTATTCCTTGTTTTTATTTAACATAAATTACCCCTGAAATGTCTAAAGTATGAGTAGTCAATTTATTATTGATGTATTTAGGATATAAAGCATATCCTACTAACATATTTTTTAACTCTTGCTTAAATGTTGAAAACTAACTAATAAAAATAATCAAACAAATGATAAATAGGCCGTGGTACCATTACCATTAGAATATAATAGTACCTCCCTCTTCATCATATTGAGATGTCCTAAGAGCTGATTAATATATAACATGCCGAATTGCATGTAGAATGCTAGTATATAAGCTGCTGTATTGACCTTCTCCCACACAATGCACATCCGCAACCTACATTGGAAAAGCATGGTCAGATAAATTTCGAAAACTTGGCATTGATACCACGAATATAGTAGAAAACGTCAAGAGAGGCTTTTATCCCGCAGTGGGAGGAAACTGGCCAATGATAATAATATCGAGGGGTGAAAGGCTATTTGGTTCAAGCGACATTTTTTGGTGATTTAGTATTATATATATATTCGAAATCAGCGTTTTTTACCGATTCCAATATATTTATACTACTATATCACCAAAAAATGTCACTTAAACCAAATAGCTTTTCACCCCTGGATATGTATATTAACTAGATTCCAGTCCTATGTCATAAGATACGTTGTAGTATTGCTGGTTGTTGTAACCCCACGATTAATATTAGAGTTATTCTTTAGAAATATTACAATACTCTATACGGTATCTTCTTTGTGACGTCATATTAATGAATAGAATCACTCATTATGCCAATCATATATGAGCTTCATTTGGTTAACAATGTTAAAAGCGATGACAGACAGAACACAATATTTCATCCAAAATTAGTTGCGCTAATAGCTTATCGATACGTGCGTATTGTGGTTTATTTTACTTAGTGGCTGTTTTTCAATATTTTACAACACAATAATAAATTACAATATCAAATTAATCAAAAACAATATATAATTAACTGGTATAATAATAAGTATAATAAAACGAAGTTAATCCCCCCGAAAGGTTTTCTATTAACAATATTTTTAGTGTTTTCATAACAGAATCTAAGAATTAACAGAATTTTATTAATCAACGAATTTCCATTAATTTTTCCAAAATATCTATATAGTCTGTAATTAATATTTATAACAACACTAGCCATTGCCCGCAACTTCGCTAGCATTTATAATGCGTTATATCTGTACAAGTTAAAACGCTTATCTATTTTAATTTTATAATAAAAGTCTCATAGTAAGTTTCCTCTGCCTTAATATCTCTTCTTATTTTGTCATTATAACAAAATTGGTATTAGAACAAACTTTCAACTTCACTGCTCTTAATTTCTATGGATTATACATAGTTCAGACATTGCTTCAGCCTTTACAAAGATTAATATATGATTAAGAAGAAAATATCTCAGAAATGGGTCTTGCCTCTATAAAGAAGAAAATACGATGATGAAGAAAAGACCTCCGACATGGCTGTACGGTATGAAAGCCTTTGCCTCCCCATGATGCTTGAAAATAAAACAAAAAAAAACTTTCTTGACCTATAGTACAATAGGAACCTAAATAAAAGATTCCTAATCCTGATACTTGTATCTGAGAACCTTTACAATTTCTTGGCAGTCCAGTCTCCAAGGTGAATCATCATGGTGGGAATTGCGGAAACAATTCCTACCTGATGGACCAAGCCGTCTTGTACCCGTCACGTTTGTGGGACCAACACAAAAAAAAAAAAAAAAAAAACAATTTCTAATAACCCCCTGGCTGTGGCTGCGATGGCCGAGGGCAAAAAACACCGGTTCCCATGCGCGACGACGCGAATGATCGCAGGTTTGAGTCCCGGCACGTACCTCAGATTCCATACGGATTTAGGCACCACTTGCTCACTGGTGAAGGAAACACCGTGAAGAATACTGTTTGGCATCTAATAGATGTATCATCTGTAAGTCCTTTGAGAACGGCGCTACTGGCCACGTCGAGCATGACATGTAAACGGAAAGTGGATGCAGCCACTAATGTATCTCAGCTTACCCCGAAGTGGATATAGCGTAATGTTATATCATATTATTATTTTTATTTCCCTTACATGGTGAACAGAAATCGCTTGAAGTGATAGAATTTATATAAACTCAATTTCTACTTTCGAGGCTGGATTTTAAAACAAGGAATTTTATTTATTTATAAAGTCGTTTATTAGTAGAAAGTTTTGCAGCTCTAGTTTTATTATTATTGAAGGTACATCCAAATCTCAACGCTATATTTCGAACACTTAGAAGTTGGTATTTGAAAATTCGTTCTTATCTTTAATCTATGAGCTACAAGGAACTTACATTCCAAATTTTAAATCTGTAGCTATTATAGTTTCCGAGATTTAATAATGACCAAGTCAGTCAATAATATTCCCTTTTTTATCTAATACATTAAAATTTAAGAGCCTACGCGATTCACATCGAAAGCAAAATCATATATGTAATATTATTTCTTACCTAAAATTATCAAATGAAAATGAACATAATGAGATTTTACTTTAATCCGGTTAGAGCAATAAAGCCCTTATAATTTCAATAATTGGAAACCCACTGAAAGGACCCATACGGTTTTATAGGGATTAGGATTAAGGTAAGTTAATTCCTCAATAGTTTACCATCATTTTTATTTCATTTTGGCTCCGCGTAGTCTGTTTGCTGACTAACAATTTTTTAAGCTTCAAACTCGAACTGAATCGCTTTGTTGGAACTAGGTCAGTAACTTATCGATTATGGGTTTATTAGAGCAGTTGTTAAAACATATGCCAGAGACACAATGTTTTCGTGGAAAAATAAGTGCGTGGTAGGATTTATTAAGTAATGTACATATGTAAGGTCCTGGGTTCGAGTCCTGGTAGTGGTAAACTTTTCTGTGATGAGCCGATGAGTTTGTCACAACTCATGGTTGTACATGTATATATGTATTTAGGTATGTATTTCTTTGTCTAGTACCCATAGTACAAGCGCAAGCATAATTAAGGACTAGGTCAATGTGTGTAGGTTAATGTGTGTGTGTTGTTGTTGTTGTGTGTTGTTGTTGTGTGTGTTGTTGTTGTGTGTGTGTGTTGTTGTTGTGTGTTGTGTGTAATATAATATTAAATCTATACTAATATTATAAAGCTGAAGAGTTTGTTTGTTTGTTTGTTTGAACGTGCTAATCTCAGGAACTACTGGTTCGAATTGAAAAATTATTTTTGTGTTGAATAGACCATTTATCGAGGAAGGCTTTAGGCTATATAACATCACGATACAACTATTAGGAGCGAAGAAATAATGGAAAATGTATAAAAAACGGGGAAAATTATTCATCCTTGAGGGCTTCCATTGCGTGTGCTGCGAAAACGGTTCAAGATACCAAAAATATATGTATGAAAGAATTATTTCTCTTGAAATGATCTAAAAAAGTGTCCGCGACAGTATATGTCTATCTTTTAAGATTAACTCACTAGAACTGTTTTTATGGTAATCAAATTTGGTCGAAATTAATGAATTATTTGTTAAGAGTTGTATCAACGTAATAATATTAATCTTTATCCAAATAAATGTGTTTTTGATTAAGAGTACTTAATTGTGAACAAAATTGTCTTTGACATCACTTAATTTCAATGAACATCTTAGAAGATATTACAATAACTTATATAGCAAAACAACGTTTGCCGGATCAGCTAGTATAGTATATAAATTGACTGATTTCTTCACTATGTTTTCCTTCAGCAGTGAGCACTTACCTTAGCTCTCACTTATATATTAAATGATTTATATAAAATAATTATTATAAGCGACTTCGTTAAAAAAACAAGGTAAAAGTATGATTTAAGAATAGAGATAATAGTAACTACTTAAAAAAATAATACATATTAATTTTGTTTATTTCGATAAATCAATCTTGGAAACAACTCAAACAAGTCGATTGAAGTAAAAAGGTGTGATTTAAATTAAGTTTACTTTGAATCACAGAAGAGCGAGTAAGGCACGGCCGCGATCGTGAGAACTTTCCACAACCGCACCACACTAGGAAAACGCCTATTGTAAGGTACATACGACTTGTTGACTTAAGAAAACCCATTACCGAAGCGGCACATCAGATTTACGACTGTTTGCTACTAGGGGCCTCTCCTAAACTGTGTGTTTTTCCTTTAACGCTTCACGTGGATTTGGTTTTTAATTAGGTATGACTGTCGTCGTGTTTATACACACTTGGGACTCATAAAGCACTTCATTCACGACCCTTCGACGCCTTTTTTGCTCCACACCCGATTTGTAAAGCTTGCACGACTGAATATTGAATTAGTTTGTATTCCTATTAGCATAAATGAAAAAGTCTTTATTAAATCATTTTTATTAACTTTATTTTTCCAGCACATTTACTAAATATATATACATCTATATGATGATGATGCTGAAATCCTGGCCGATTTCGGCCTTGGTGACATACAAATCATATCAAGTAGGCGCGGGCTGCAGCTCCATTCGGCAAAGGTGAACTCGCTGATGACTTGGTTAGCCCAGCTTAGCGCGGAATGTCCTGTAGCATAATGGACATGTCAGAACACCACCCGCGTAGTTATAAGAAGCGAGCACAGGTGGACGGCCCTCAAAACGATCTCGCTTCTCATCCAACTCAAGCCTACGTCTTGTCTCAAATTTGGCCACTATACACTGTACAAGACTTCTGCAGTCCGAGCATCGCTCCGCATGCATCCGCCACTGCGTTGGCTCAATATTGCAACGCTTTAAGTGCCGCATCAGAACATCTTTAAACCTTAAATATTGCCCACCGGCTTTCCTCCTACCGCACTGCAACTGAGAAAAACATCCGCTTAACCTTTATTAAAATGAAGTTTAAAAATATGTGATATTAAATATTTTTTAATGATAGTATGTATATAAAATACGTAAAACTTTATATAAAAATTTAAAGTAATTAAGTAGTTTATTTATTTCATATATTTGTCTTTTTTAACTTGTAGTTCTATGTTATAATAATATAAGTGTGTCTCTATTATTAATAAAAACTTTCATAGTTGCATGATATTTTTTTATGCTAATAGAGAACGTACAGTGCCTATCTTTGGGTTTTTTAAAAGTATAGTACAGTACTTTGGTCAGGTTGGACATGGAAGAACCGTTAACCAAGGACGACTGATGTTAACTGGGTAGATCGAGGGGCAAAAACCTAGAGCCTGGAGCTTCTCGTTAGCTCTACTTTCCACCAAGCGGAAGAATAAAACCGATAAAGGCTGTTAGTTTCCTGAAAGAAAGAAAGTGAATTTGTCGCAAAATTTTATAAGGTTACGTTATACGTCCAATGATTGTATATAAGTAGGTAAAGAAAGCTTAAAAATTATTTATTGCAGCTACTGAACATTTTTCCCTCTCCATATTAGCTTCGCAAAAAACAACGGATATCGTTTTGTGTACACTTGGCAAATAAATCAGTAGAGCAAGAGCCAAATTTCAAAAGTTTGTGATTTATCATAATCCGGATTTCCATTTGGCGATCGGGCGGTCCATTATTCTATGTCACAGGCACGACGCGGAGGGCGAGGGTGCGTGTTGAGCAGAAAAAATATAGGTATTTCTCACGATGTGGAATTCGTAAGCACCACGTGAGTAGCTACTCCGTGAGATTGCCCAAGCTAGCTGAAGTAAAACTCGTATTTATGAGTAACATTAATACTATCTAGGACGTTACTTTTGCTTTACTAAGAAAATATAGAACATTTTATGTGTATACTGGATGTAGACGATAAGGAGCACGCTCTTGGCTCACGACGGCAAATGTTTATCTCGCTTGTCAGTTTATTCGATATCAACATGCATTTGATTGTGTAACACCGCCAATCGTTAAAATTGTGTCAACAAATATCAAAAACCTGTATGTCCATGCTAAGTAAAATGTGGTAAATGTTTTCATTACATTTTTACTCTTTTATAACTTGCATAATAGAGATAGAAAATAGTATGAATGATGCGATCTAAATTACAAAATTAATTATATCCTTGATGCACTGGGGTCTGATTGGCTGGAATTAGATATTTATCGACATTATTTTATACTACAATATTAATTATACCATAATATTTAAAAAAGTTTGTTTGCACATCCTGCACCATTTTGTAATATACATAGAAAAACCTAAAAAAAATCTCAACAGAACATTGGCGTTCTGGATAAGACGCTAAAAAGACAATAAACTTTTCGTCTAAAATCGTAACAGTGTAGAGTTTTTCAAAAATAAAATAACTCTTTCAAACATATTCCAAGACCCACGTGTTAATTGAACGTTAAAAATATTGGCTCTGTACTAGTATAAATAAAAGCTAATCAGGTGGTGATAACAATTTTGATTCTCACATTAATTAATTAATCTTCAAAAGCTTTTAAGATATACGAATAAAAGATATAGCGAGGTGGTAGGGCGTCGGTGCCCGTCTGGATCGCGACCACAGTACATGGGTGTAAAGCCCGTCATAGTGACCAGTTTCGGCTTGTCGCGTTTCGGGATCAGCTTGTGTATATCCAGTAGCTCATATACCTAGAGACCTTCAATCGTGGTATACGAGGGCCGAAATGACGATGCAGACTATCAATGGATTTTCATCCTTTGATAGTTGCTTTCGTTTTTCGACTACACTGTACTTACCATCAGGTACTCTGTAGTCACTATGTCGAGCCAATGTAAAAAAAAAAATTAAATAAAAATGAAAATGATAATACATCATATCTGCCGTACAAAGTCCACTGCTGGATACAGGCCTCCCTTATAATTCCAGGGCGATTGGCTAGAAGTAGCGTGCGTCCAGTGTTGCTCTGCGATCTGAATTAGCTCAACTGTCGACATCGTAGATGGACGTGCCACACTGGTCTTGCCAGTATGTGATCTCCAGTCGAGAACTTTTCTGGCCCATCAGTCATCCTTTTTATGAACTGTGTCCTGCCCAATATTACTTCAATTTGCTAATCCGCTGGGCTATGTCGGTGACTCTCAATCGTCGATTTCTTTATTTCTGAATCGATCACATAGAAACCAAGCAAGAGACATATCTCACTATGTGACAAAGAACTTTCTAAACGGCCCATAATTATTACCTGGATTTAATTATTAATTATAAAAACATAGTTATTAATAGTAATTTAAGAGTAAACTTCCTAGATATTCTGTAGTTAGTATCTTTTAAAATCAAAATTACATATCACTTTAAGTAAAATTTTAATAAACACATCTTTGTTAAAGTATATCGTCTGTTTATTTACAAAATAATTTTAAGTATTTTTTAAAGACTAAAAATACTTTTATTGCGTGCGATAGTTTGTAAAGTAAGATAAGCATAATTTATATTAAATGTTTTAAACTGTATTGCGACACAAAGTTTATAAACGACCTTCGTCATTTTGTAAAAATCGTATAATAGTTTGGTTATTTATACGATACAATAATCGTGGAATCAAGGCCGATTAAATTTATATTAATTTGGTTTCATTTTTATAAAGTGTTATGCGTGTTTAAATAATAGAAATCATTTTGGATTATTTTTATAATATTGTGTTACTATTATGTTTATTAATAGGAATATAATTACATTCATTATTTAAATAGAATTTCTTTCATTTAAAGATTTTATGTAGACCAGTTCTTGCATGCATTATTGCTACTTGTCCTTGTATCTTTAACATTCTTTCTTACGTAAAAATTCATATTTCATAATTGCGTAAGGTCTATCAGCCAATCTTGTTTTATTGAACTGATTAATAATCAATCATTTTTAATCATAGTCAAATTTTTCAAATGTTTTGTCTTTGAGACGGTGTGAAGTGATTGGTCGGTCAGATATTCAAACGGTTCTCAGCGCTATCGTGTGTAAGTAAAAGTAGCTCATCTTTAAAGGGACCTGACCTGTTCTCAACTGTGTAACCTGTATCTTACTTTGACCTAATTCCGATATTCTTTTGATGTTTCTTCTCAAAGAAATCACTTCCGAAATGTCATCCAATTCCCTAGCGACCGCCCAGACTAGGTTTTTTACTAGAAATGATCTTGCGTTGCCATTACCAAACTAAATTACGCTCGTTGATTATCTTAGGGGCTCGTCCTTTCTTTCGGTAGCCGTAGGGCATAGGTACGCAACCATACAGTATTTGGGTATATTTTAATGACTAATAAAATCCACCATGCTACAGAAATAGCTTGCTACGACGTATAGGACAATAGTTAAAGCTTATATTCATTTAACCTTGTTCAGTAGGCGGAAATAATACCTTTGGATGGTTGCATGCGGTCTGCGAGTCCTAAGTTGGTCAACCATGCTTTATAGTATTTATGAGGCTCTCCTTTTTTACAAGGAAAAAGTCCTCATATGAACGCACCGGCCCTAAAGAGTGTATGTAGAAAAGCTCAATGTTTCTACTACTGCGCGTTGGTGGATTTTTTTTTCCGACAGAAGATGGGTTGATGGTCAGGAAATACCTGCACAATCAAACCGGGCGGGAGGGTGAACACTGAGGTGCTCAGCCTCCAAATTTATGGGTTGGGTGGTCACGCAAAAGTACTAATACGTAATAGATCCTGTGAGCACGAACCTCGACTTGAGCCGCCAGGCAAAATATGAAACCTAACGGTGATCTAATAGCGTTTAGGAAGCGACTACCCTAAGAAGAAACGCCGAAAGAAACACAAGGCTGCGGTGCAGTGGCGTTGGTGTATATTTTTGCTATTGCCATCAACATTCCACAATCTCGCCGCGTATACGATACTCCTACCAACAACACTGATAATTTTAGTTTTTTTTTTTTGTCTAAAACGCTCCGGTTATTATTTAGAGTCTATTTGGCCTACGTTTGTAGGCAAGACATTCAAATACAAATGTCGTAATAAAAGAGGAGCCACTTAAATTACAAAGCGTATAAAATATGCGTCACCGCCGGGAAATCTTCTCGGCGTCAGGGTGTAGTCGCCTCGTAAAACCATCTGGTAACGAAGGCCCGTAGAGAGTTCAATTTGTGTTTTATTCTCGTCAAAAAGGACATCTACATAGTTGAAACGTACGAGCGTTATAAAACCTATGTTATTGGAATTCAAATGCTACTTATAACATATATAGTATATATAGTACATATATATAGGTATAGATATAACAACGACATAGTTTTCGGACTCATTAAAATTAAGGAAATATTCGAATATACTAAAAAAGTAAGTGTATGTAGAAAGGAAAAAATACTTTATAGATTTCACACCAATGCTATCACGTTTATGCCTTAATAGGGGATTATTGCCCAATCCCGGCAACAATATGAAGGGAAAAGTCCGTTAAATTGATTCATTTTGCCCTGTCGTGTTTCGGAATCAACCCGTGTATCTCGCCTTATACTTACATAAATCTATGAACGTGTTATAGTTAAACCAATATAACAGCGACTATTGTCGTTAGACTCTTGTTCCTTAATAGTCACCGCTGTTGTGGGACTGTAGTGCGCTTTGCTTATTACAAGGTGTGTAGTACTCACTTTACAGTTCTCTATAAGAAAAAGAAAAAAAAATGGCACTGAAAGAAAATAAAACATCGAACGGCCTGATAGCGCAATGGTAACCTTGCCTGCAACGCTTGAAGTTCCTGGGATTGAATATCGGTCACGGCAAATCGGTAACTTTTTGTGATGATTACATTAATTTGTAGCAAGTCGTGGATACATGTATATATTTAAGTATGTATATCATTGTCCAGTACGAAAAACTCAATCACAAGCCTAGCTTGGGACTAGATCGATGTGTGTAAATATCCAAAAATATCATTTTTATTGTTTAATCAACGGCAATAAAATAATTAAAAGATATTTAAGAAATAACAGAAGTACAAAAAGAAAAACAAAGGAATTACAAGTAAATACACAAAGTTACACATAAGATAAAAGAGGAAAGTGTTTTGTATACAAATAATAAATTATCCTAAACACCTAAGCATATATTTTACACAGAAGTTTAAACAAATATAATTAGGGCTTTAAAGTAATAAAAAATGTCTTATTTCCAGTAATTATAAAGGTGACTGCCGTTAAACAAAGTTAACAAACGTTATGAATAATATCACCAGCTGTTAATTGCAGAAATTTATCGCCCAACTTTCTGCCTCAAAAACTCTTAACTGAAAGCATAAACAAGGGATTATAGCCCAAATAAAATAATTAATTCTCTCCTCTGCGTTGACATGAATTTATTAACAGACAATATATTTTCACATGTTTAAAACGAAGATTGAGAGAAACGACATAGATAATAAATTTTATTTTAGGCTTCATTTTTCGATTCCTACACACATTGTAATTTTTTTACTCTAAAACGTAATATGCTATGTTCTTAATCCAAGACAACGAAAATTATAAAAATTAACGGTAGATCTTAACAGAAGAACGAAGCGTAAGAAATAAGACAGGTGTTACATGTTTTAATGAATCTGGAGTTATATTAAGAAATGATAAATATTGACGTTATTGTAGATATCATAACAGAATATTGTATAACAATATTTATGAAGATATAGATAATAAAAATACAAAGACGAATCTAGAATCCAATTCTAGTTGTTTTTTATTAAATATGATTATGGCAATATATATACAAAATTGGTAGGTTTGTATCTAAAAGCATTACATACAACAAGTTATCACCATATAGTTATATAATCACATAAAGATAACATCACTCTGTTTGAGATTGTCACAACACCTACAACTGAACGGAGCTTCCGGGGATATTCTGTACTATTTCCGTTTCCGCAAATAGCCGGAAATTAATTCAAAACACCCTGTAGTGGCATTCGATATCTTGCACGATCTGTGAACTAAATGCCTTTGTACTAGCGTATGGAACAGTCAGATTTAGACATCACGAAAGCTTTGAAACTGTTATATAAGCAATACGGCGGCCTACATTGGATTTTTAACTATCAATATCACTGCTTCATATATGTTGCTAATATATACCAAAAATATACAAAAATAAAAGTATAATTCGTAATACTTATGAGCAATTACACACAGTACCCTAACATCAAATTAAATTTGTGCTTGATCTATGGGTATTTGATAAAAATATATATACTTTTATGTAGACAAACAACCATGACTCGCAACAAACTATTTTGTTCATCACAGAAAAATTTGCATAAAGTTCATATATTCTAGGAAATTTTGTCAATTTTGAGGATTATTCCTATGCTTTCGAGCCTTGTCACGTAGCTTAGTTTAACAAATAGCTTTAATTAAATATAACACAGCTCCTCTATCCTTTTCAACACCATAATTTATGGACCAGCACTTAACGTCGTGTTTATTAACTATTACTAGTTGTAAACAACATAGATAATTTATAACAATCAGACATCCGTTTCTGAGCCACTCATCTTCGAAGCTCCAAGAGCGAACGACTTTGGAACTCGCGAAGTCTTTAGAGATCTTAACTTTCTGGGAACAAAGCCGCTGCTAATCCTGGCTTAACCGGCAAAACTTCGTCTTTCTATTAGGGGTAATCGATTTCACCCTATATTTAATGTTACCTTGTCACTTTCAGGATACAAGATTAATTTTAAATTACGTAAAATATTATTGTTGTTAAAGTATAGCAAGAATCTCAACGAACAAAGTTAGTTGGTTTGAAAATCAACTAAAGTTTATTCGATTTAGAAACTCATAAACGTCAAAGTTGACACAAATTCACAAATCATGTCAGTTTGTATGAAAATGGAACGAGACTTTACGGAGAGAGATATTTCTTCATACACAGCTTTGTATCAGCTTTGAGTAAGCATGTATATATAGGTACGTAGTAATTACTATTAAATTTATAATGTTTCATTTTATTTATATTAATAACAAATTAGACACTATCAGTGAATGTATATTTGATATTGTATTGATTAATTATTTATACATTGGCTTAAAACAATTGTATCAAAAACTCAAAGATTTTAACTTACCGCATAGTGCCACTTATAATATTTAAAATATATAAAATTATTTTTTTACATATAAATTATTCTTATGTTATATAAAAATATGTTGATCTATGCAACGATCCAAGACCTATACATCAAATAGGAACTTATGCTAAAATAATTTATTAATTAAAAAAAAAACTCCAGGGTGTACTTTTGGTGTTTCCTAGATTAAGTACAGACTTAGGAGCCACATGCTCTATGCTCATGGTGAAAGAAATCAACCTGAGGAAACGCGCATTTATCTAATAGAATTGTCACGTGTTAGTGCCCTGACAACAGCAATCAGCTGCGCCACTGGTCATGTCGGGCACGACATGTAAGCGCAAAGTGAATAGAGCCAGCAGTAGTAGTGTTCATTCCATAAATGCATAAAAGCATTGCATGCCCTTACGATAAATAAGTCTGGATGTATTCCTTTAATTTGAACAAAAAAAAGGAATCCTTTATATTCATGTCTATTCTAATTTCATGCCTTCTATCTTCCCTGTGAAAGTAATATAATATTTATTATCATTATATAATATTCAAATTCATTATGTGAATCTGCTTACCCTGTCCAAGTACGTCACTGGCCAGCAGTGCAACTCACCACAAAAGGGTTATAGCGTGACACTATGTTATTATTTGCCATTTTGTTCAAAACGATGGAAATACATATATTAACTAATTGATGCTGTATTCAATCAGGTATATTCCTATGAAGACATCATCTAACAATTATCTCTGAGAAATGACCATCTTTACAAATGTAGGTAATCCTCCAATTTATCGTAAAGAGTGGCGCGTCCCAATTAAAGAACTTCTCCCCGAAAGCGCTGGCAATCCCAGCACCTTAGTAATCCGAAGGTAATGACGTCACGTATTATTAAGGACACATGCCATATCCTGAGAACAGTAAAACAAATTGCTCAGATTACGTACTCGACGCGTTTGCCTTATAAAAACTCGCAACGTTAGTAATAAAATACACTGAAAGGTAGTAGTTATTTACTATTCTTTTTTTGAGCTTGAATAGACTACTGACATTAAATACATAATATACTAACCATATAGAAATGATAATAGTATTGAGATAGATGGATCAATTTCTAGGTTCCGCTATCATATCGATAAACAAATATTTTTTCGGACACCCCTTATGGTATATTATGCACAAATATCGTAGAAAGGCATTATAATATTAAAAAAAAACTTTAGACATACTTTTTTCGTATTGGAATCAAATAAAATGTCTTTATATGTTATACCTTCGGACACGCTTAGATTCGCCCTGGTGCGATTTACACTCAACTGACGCAATGTTAAACAAACTTGTAAGTTGTAACCCCTATTTTACCATCTTGCAGTTAGAATATCCGAAATCATGTAGTTTTATAATATCGATACTATGGCAGTCAGGACAAATATTTTTAAAAATTTCATTTCTATATATTATTACCATTAACCCAGGCTTTGTTTTTACCCAGCATGAAAACGACACATTGTTATAAATTTTAATAAAATTTGAATTAAATATTCTTATCATATTTTATCGCTAACATTTATATTATATTTGACATGAAAAGCTATATAAAAAAATCTCAATTTGTAATACATTTTGCAGCGATATTTTATACAATTTACAGATATTAAGGTGATTTCCAATAATATCAATATTCCATTTTCCGCTCGGTGCCTGTGGATTGAGGTAAATGAACAAAAAGATTTTATTGAATAAATTTACCCATCATTTAAATATGATTTAGGGAAAACTTGTTAAAATGGAGAAACATGGACAGAAATCATGTAGAATAAAATATTCATTAATTGTTATTTAACTAATTTATACACAAAAAGTCGACCTGGATTGGATCTTTTTGGTCTTGATTCTATTTTCACACTGACAGACATGTACGCACGCGTAACGTATTGCACACAGATTGCGTATAAATATTTATATTTTACTTTATTTACAAGGTCTTTCGATTGTTTTATAAAATCGTTTTTGTTTAACTAAATTTCACTTTTGGCTACTTTTTGTCTAACTACAGAAAAAAATCAAACACAAAGTGTAAGAATGTATAATATATTCTATGAAAACAATTAATTACTTTTTACACTTGATTTATTGAGCCTCGTAATGAGTACGTTACCTCTCATTTATTTCTTATGAAATATGTTACTTGTCACGATATTCAGCAAAGTTGTCAGTTATGTCGATGTATAGTAATTATTAAAGGTACATATGACATATATCGACAAATATATTCCGAGAATACGGCATTATTTTGGAAATACCATCACCTCGTCTTCAGCCGCCGCGCCTCGAGCACGTGAGCGTAATGTAAACATAACTAGTGATGGTATATATATTTTTATCCGTACCTGAAACTATAAAATATTCTAAATAACTTAAAATCCCATATGTGTAATTTAATTCGACAGTTCCAGAACTTTCCATCTATTTTAAATATAGGAGGATTTTTTAAAAATATTTACTTCTTAGTTTTACATAGCACTTCGCTATAATATTCTGTTTTATAAGTAATTCGGGGATCACATAGGGACTGTCATCTCCTTGACTTCACGTAAACTTGGTATCCTGAACAAGGTGCGACGGTTTTTCATGCCTGATTAATTGTTACTATTGCATAAGGCCCAGGTCAGGCCTTGCATGAAATAATAGAATATTGTTTGCATCTTTGGAACGGTTCTGCCCAGTACTTACTTGATGCCCTGGATAGGTTACAGTGGTTCGCATTGTGAATGATCCTGACGTGACTAAGCATCTTGAACCGCTTCAGTTGCGCAGTGATGTTGGCTTACTGGGCGTTTTCTACCGTCTGTATTATGGCGAGTGTTCTGAAAAGTTATTTAACCTTGTTCCACCCTCTCCCTTCCTGTATAGAACCACGCGCGTGGCTTTGCGGTGTCACAGCTATACGGTATCTCACATCCCGGCTAGGACTAAGAAGTTCTTTAACTCCTTCTTTTGCCGTGTCGTTGGGCTGTGGAATGGTCTTCCGGTGAGCGTGTTCCCACCATCCTATGATATGGGATCCTGTAAACGTAGCGTGAAGAGATATTTGTGCAGGCCAGCATGCGACTACCGATGGGTTTTGTCTTACCTTTCGATAGTCGTTGACGTTTTTTTGGACTGCACCTTGCTTACCATCAGGTATGGTGCAGTCACTGTGTCGAGTCAGCTTAAAAAAAATTGTAAGTTAATACAATATATACTATAAAAACATTTTAACCGGAGTTATATAATATATCTATATAAAATCTATAATTATCCTTAATCGAACAAAATACTTCAGTTATTATCCGTATAAATTATCTACATATATCCGAAATCTCATATTCCTAACAACACTGAAAAACGCCAAACTACGCCATGAGCCATGTTTCGTCACTTTAGCTGAAAGTCTCAGGCAGAACGCGTCGCGCTATGATTTCTTGTCGAGAAAACGTAGTTAATATGACATATGGTTTATGATCACTCGGTTAATTTCGAATTCTTGATCATACTGTCACTAGAATACGACCGTTATCAAAGGTAAAGCCAAAGCTTTCAAAGTTTTATCTTAAAGTTATTGTAAATTCTATAAAATATAGGACTATGGGGGTTTTCGTTACTTTGAACTAGGGATGTAACCGAGGCAGTTTTATCGGAACCGAAGTCGGAGTCGGAGTTTTTAAATTTGATTTATCGCAGTCGGATTCGGAGTCGGAATCGGAGTCGGAGGCAATGTCAGTCACAAGTGACGGCAGAATAAAATACTTTTATTAAGGGACAAATAAAAACATTATTCAGTGAACCTTTTTAATTAGAAAGTAATAAATTTACAAATACACAGACAATAAAAATTGCTGTTTCTTATTAACATTTTCATAGTCCTGTGAGAAAGCGATTACCTGAGCTACTGGTCGCGTAGTCCACGACATTTAAGCGTAAAGTGGATAAAACCACTATTGTATGTCTGCTCACATAGCGTGATAGCGTGAAGATATTTATTATATCTTAAATTTGATCCCATTTTAATATGGTGCAGGATTGATACATGTCTTCGAAAGTATAAGCCAGAACTTTCGAATTGACAACAGCATAATCCATTTCCCTCTACATCTCCCTCGTGTGTAGACAGATGTTGAGAATCGAGACTGTTTCCAAGCGTATATCAGGTTTTTTTTTGATAGCCCGGGGGATATTGTTGACGGACCTCAGGGAGCTTTTTGGTTGTCGGACTTGCACCGAATAAAACCCCCTGGGTCACACATCGCTCTCGCCTGGATAAGTTGGGCGGCACGCTCCCTCAAGCGCATCGCCGGCGTATATCAAGTTTTTTTTTTACTTGGGGAAAATCCTCATGGGACCGTCTCGGTCGCACGGGGGGTTGCACGAAACCGAGGTGTGTCGGACTTGTACCGACTAAAAACCCCAAGGTGACTTCTTCTGCGCATTGACGGGGACCGCGGGACCTGTAATCAATTCGCCGCAGCCCCGTCGCGCCGCGCCCGCTGGGCACAAACTCGGAGGAAGATATCTTCCTCGACACTGCTCATTGTATTTAGGCAGAGCACGTCACAATGCTTTGCCTACTTCTCGTATATCAAGTTGGGTCAACACAACACAACCCAACACAACCCAACATAACACAACCCAACCCAACACAACACAACCCAACACAACACAACCCAACACAACACAACCCAACACAACACAACCCAACACAACACAACCTATCATGGGCAAATAAAAGCTGTTGTTCACAAAGTGTTGGGGATATATCAGAAACCGTTATCCTCCAGTGAACATTGTCCAGTGAACAAATTAAATCTAATTTGCTGCAGGGTTGTTTTTGTGTTAATTTCTATTTTACTTAATTTAATATAAATGTAAAATAAAAACCTTTTAGTAATAAATTTAAATTTACATTTAATTTTGAATTTAATAATTTAATCATATTTTTTTAATCTAAATTTTAAAAAATGTCTTCTACAAATTAAGTAGCACTGATTGTTTGATTAATTGATATTATGTTTCAACAACATATAAAGTAAAATCAAATGAATTGACTGCAACAGTGGTGGTGACCTCCGATGAATACCTCCGATTAAAAAGTTTCGGAACCGAAGTCGGAACCGAAGGTGTAATAACGATCGGAAGTTCCGACTTATCGGAGTCGGAGTCGAAGCTCCGTAACATCCCTGCTTTGAACATACAGAAAAAGAAATTTAAACATAAGTTAAAATTTAATATGTTGTGTACTACGTTATTGGCATTCTAGATTTTTTTATTTTTTGTTTCCTATTTTGGTATATAATCTTATAATAAGCTGT
Organism: Automeris io; assembly: GCA_036320925.1. NCBI lineage: Eukaryota > Metazoa > Arthropoda > Insecta > Lepidoptera > Saturniidae > Automeris > Automeris io. The sequence continues at coordinate 11,311,621 of JAUDJH010000008.1, read as the reverse complement.
GTAGTTACCGTTGAATAAATATATAAAAATAAATAAATAATTATTAATTATATTGCGCGGTTGCTGGACTTAGCACCCGACTGAATCGCTATGATAACCGAAAATGGAATGTCTTTTATGCCTTAACCTAGAGGTCAAGGATCTCGCGGGTCTAAATCGTTATGTCCAATAATTTATAGCTACAAGCATTTTAATAAAGATATTTTACCAACATTGTGGCAGATATTGTTAATTGGTATTACTTCTCTCACTCTTTTGGCGAAATTGATTCGAACCTCGTTGCTTGATGCTCACCACCATTTTTTTTTTCTTCTAACGTCTCTGGCAATTACCAGAGTCCTTTTTATGAATTTCTTTGTTGCATCTTTACATGTTTTCCTTATCTTATTTCTATGTCCCTATAGTTCATATAAATCAAGGCATTTTTTCTATCTCTATCTGTTCCTTATTGATTTTGTTATTTAAACGTAACTTCTATTAAATTAGAATTTTTAATGTAGCTAAGGCTAAATTATACAATTCAAAGATTTTTTATTCTTAATTTCAGTCTTCGCTCTGCGTCCCGCAAGCCCACTCCTCCATTCGTGACAACGCCGCCTAATTGTATAGTAGTGCTGCCCTCGCGACAATGTCGTCCACGAAGTTCGCCTACGTTTTGCCACTATGCTGTGCTTAACATCTTGTGTAATGTAGTGTAAGTAAAGAAGTTTTCGTATAGGTTTATGCAACACAACGAATGCAGTTGTTAGCGCTTGTCCGATTGACACGAGTCTTTTTCTCGAATGTTAATTTACAAATGCTTCATCCCAGTTCCCGGATAGTCAGTTCATACTATGCTTGCCGTTAATAGATTGTGCTCACAACACAAAGTGGGAGCCAATGAACGTTAGGCGAAATGAAAATAAGAAAATGATTACGGTTACAAAACAGTGTTCGTAAATTGTAAAACACTTGAAATCCGCGAAGAAATATTAAGGTATGAAATTAATAGTGATACATAAAAATATCGTTCTGTTTGCCTACCCTAATGGAGATAGGACATGGGGACAGAAAGATCACGAAATTCACAGTGTGGTGCTATAAACATAATGTCAAATATAGCTACCCCATCAAATACATATAAGTTATAAAATACCGTATGTACCGTATAGCGAGTGTGAAATGGGATCAAGCCAAGTGAGATAAAGCAGATGTAAATTTTATTCATACAAAGAGCGCTCCATATCAAGTTTTTAACTATACTTTCTAATGAATTTTACTGGGAAATATTCGGAACAAATCACTAGAATAAACATAATATATTTTCTAAATCCAGAATTTTACCTGCTAAGTAAATAAAAGTATCTACAATAAACATACATATTTATAAAATTAAAGGAAACAGATTTTTATTATTTTTATTCAGAAAACTACGTATACAAAATTTATAGGTACCGGTATATCAAATCCATAAGTTAAATAAATTTAGAAATGCTCCTTTTAGCTCTAATTGGCAACTTTACATTATTTTAATTTTTTAAATTATTATCATGATGTCTAGAGCTATATAGTTATATACCTATAAAACTAATACTAGATAATAAAATACAAAGCAGTTAATCGAGTTAAAGAGCTTCTATGTAAACGGTTTCTAAAAATAACTAACTCTAAGTTTAGTTAGAAAGCTTTAAATGAGGCGGCATTTTGGAATAGCATAAATATATAATAAAAACAGGCACAACATTAGAATATATTATTAGTGCAAATAGAAGGTAATTGAGTGACTTCGTAATGGCAATGCATCGATTAGTTCCAGACTGCGCGAACAAATTTATTGCCCTCAAAAACATCTGTACATGTTTCCATAAAGTCAATATTTATGACATTGTTAAGATCTTTTATGTTCCTAAAATTTATAGTTCCTGTGTTATAAAATTGTACACGTTTGGTGGCATATATCATATATCTTTCTACATGGGTATCTTACATATATTGGAAGATAAATAAATAAGGCAGACAGGAAATGATCTAGACACCAGAGATTTAAGCGATGGTATCACCTGGTGACTGAACATCTGGGTGTTTTCCGTGATCTCCACCCTCCAAAAGGCGACAGAACGGAATCGATAGAGGCAGGTAGTTTCCCGAAACAATTAGAGTCTTAATTCTCAGCAATGATGGAACGGTAAAGAAAAGAGTGTACGCTTGTACATATAAAATTATTTAACATCCTTTGTATTATCTTGTACTTTATCCATAAGTATATGTACTATGAATACAAACTTTACATCATTACAATTTATAGCAATTTTCCTTCGCTGAAGATGTATTTGTTAATTAGGTAGCATTTTTAAATAACTGATATATTGAAATGTAAACAATATTTTTTTCAAATGGACCCTTTGAAGGAGACAGAAATACCGACAAGGAATGTATAGCAAGCCGCGAACAGCCGCGATGTCCGTGAACAACCGATAGAACCATCCACACTCGCGTTCACGGAATCGCGAAAGTTCACGGCGTGTGTCTGGATCATAGATGGGCAAAATGTAATCAGATGAATAAAAATGATTAACGATTACATTTTACGTTTTTTGCCATTAATATGACTGCATTTTGCTCATTTATGTTTTAAACACTACAAAATCCCAGATTGTATACACATTTATCATTTCTTAATGTTTTAAATGGGTTTAACCATGATTGCAGAGCAAGTAAATTAAAATTACGACTGCATTTTGTAATCGTTCATCATTAATCAGATTACATTTTGCCCATCTCTGGTCTGGATACGGTATAAGTAAAATTAGGCTTTGGGATTTTTTTATTATCATGTACAGCGGTGTAGGCAGCCATGATGAGAATCAATTTTTATTCTTTAAAGTTATACGAGTATGTTGAGCTTAACATGATTAAGTACCACCACTGCTAACTAGAGCTTTTATTTAAGTAGAAACAGCACGAACCACTGATAGTACCACATGTGCCATTGTACCGTATACTCTAGTATACATAGTACATGCTATTTGAATAATATTACTCACAAAATACATTTTGCACTGTAATATGACCGGGGAAAATGATAACCTGTGGTTTATGTTGCATATGAGTCAATAATGTTATCATAATATTTTAGATCCGGCGGATAGTACGCGTGAAATTCGTAAAACCTCTGATCTGCACGCTTACATTATTATGTATAGGTATTTACTTTTAGAGGCTAAATTTGTTCAATTATAATTGCTACACAAAAATCTATACTCTTGACCAGTAGCGTTCATTCCATAGACGCATAAAAGCATTGCATGCATTGGCAATAATTAAGTCTTTAATAAATTGTCTACAATTAAATGCAATTTAGCTGGTTAATACCAGTACTCATTGATATTCATACATTTTTGTTAACATGCCATCTATCTTCCCGGTAAGTACAGTATAATGTTTAATATTGTATAATAATATAATATTCAAATTAATTGCGCTAAGTCTCCCTATCTTGTCCAAATACTCTATGCACGGCACTGTTTATTTATTTATTATTATTATTATTTATTTATTTATTTATGGCCTGTCAACAGCTCCATTACACTTCACATTCACAATCTGAATCACATACATAAGCTAAATGTCGGTAACGGATACCAATAATAGACAGCCAAAGAATGGCCCAAAAGCATTAATTAACAATATCAAAACAGACAACTAAAACCAAAACACAAAAAAAAACAAAAAGAATACAAAAAAAAACAACAGCAGATAATAATACCTCAAATTAAAATTAAAAATTATATAATACCAAGAACAATACCAAGCTCAACACACCTGCTCACTGATTTTCCTCTTGAAGGCCGGCATTGAATCCGCAAAAATATCGATGTTCCTATCCCCGGACACACACTCGTTATATAAACGTGACAGTCTTGGCACTATAGAAAAGTGACCAAGTTTGGTCTTATATCGTTTAGTGGCAAACATGGGAGCAGGATACCGAGGCAGCCAGGTTCTTGACTCTTTATTCTCATAAATCCTATGATTTCCTACGAAGTTTCTTAATCGACGCGAGGTACGCCATTTAATTGCCTTGGTCATCTAATATTGTATGGAATACTATGTGTATAACTACAATAATACTTCCTTTGTACTTTATATAAACTAAAAGGAAACACACACATCGCATGATTTTAATTAATCTTGGATAATGACGAGTAATTAATAACAGTGCGTGTTTCTATTATTAAAAATATCTTTTTAGTTTATTTCAATTTTAAATACACGCATTGTTATTTACTCGTCAATATCTAAGATTAATTAAAATCATGTGATGTGTGTGCTGTTTTGTAATGACATGCCTTTGTCCAGGATTTCTCATTATAGAAATATGGATTATGAATTATTATCCCGTTCAGTATACTTTTAATCTTACTATAATATTAAATACTAGTACCACGAACAGCTTAAACAAGATTATCTTAGTCTGACTTTAGCGAGTTGTATGAACAGACTTTCTTTTTCTTTTAATTTACATAAAAAAGACAGATATTCTAATGTTTAATTTAGCGCTATTCCTTTTACGCTTTCTGGAGCTTTTATTAAATAACACACGATTGTATCACTTACATGAAACCTTTTAAGCAATCTATCATGAAAGTAAGATTACTTTTACAACGTCATAGAACGATAAATAAATTATAGTTAAAACAACATTATTAAAAAAGATCGTAGTACACCTATAGGCTCTTCCATGAATGGTTATTGATTGAAATAAATCTTCCTATCAATTAAACGATTATCCTCTTACAGCATATAACCGGCAAGTTAACCTATATATGTGTAGGTTATAACCTAAATCGGTTAATTAAGGGAATGTACCTATTTCTCGTTTACCCTCCAAGTTTGTTCACAGCGCGAATAACGTAATTAATATGTCACGTAAGCTGAGTATAAACGTAGCTGCACACGCAACAATTTATTTTCCACCAGATAGTTATATTAAAGTTTCTCTAAATAATATAACTTTATTATTAAATTTATATTCCATAAATATGTAAAAGGATTAACAAATAATCTATGGACGTTACAGTATAAATCAACCACGTAGCCGACAAACAAGAAAACTCGTTCAAAAACCTCCATGTGGAAAAACCTCCACATGCTAATTAAAAAATATTTCGTTCATAATACTAATGTGATATTGAATCACACAATTTTAATAAGAGCAATAATGACCAATGTAATAAAGTTAAAGCTCAAAGTAAAATACATTTTTCAATAAGCATTTAGGCTTTCTCCTAATCAGGAAATATAAAATGTTAAAATATATAGCCTAGAAAATATTTTCTATTCAATACTTTTATACTGAGACGAATAATTTGAAAACCTCAAATATTTCTTTGACATCGCTTTTGCATTGAGGTGGTATCTAAAATCTCTTTTAAAGGAATATAAATAGCTGTACAAAGCAGATAACGCTTTGTTTAAAATCAAAGAGTTCCTATTTAAGGAACTTATCTTAGAATGAGTCTAAAATCCTTCATTTGTATAATCACCAATATCATATTTCATTTCCATTTTAAGAAATTTCTGACATTTAAAATTTATTTTAGAGGGAATGTTCTATTGTAAATCTGTGAAAAAATTGTAAATTAGAGTCCCACTTCGTGTGTCGATTAATTAGGTTAGAACGTTGCGTGTGTGTACAGCTTGAGCAAACCTAATGATATCATTACCCCAATGGTATACCGCATTAGTTAGCCACTAAATTAACTAGTTTTTTCGTCGGATTTTATTTTACAAACGCCGCCCTTTATCGTTTTTGTTTCGTTTCCACTTTCTTTTGTTTTTATTTACTGCTAATTGTCGTTTCAGGTCAACGCTTTTGGTAAGTATAATAAAATCGTGTTTTTATATATACTAAACATAAGCATAAGTTTCTTGAATTGAAATGTTAATGTCATGATGTATCCATGTAAATGTTCTCCATGTTATTACAATAATTAGTTTATAAATAATGCATTATTACGTGTCCATTGACGACGTTAGAAAAATTATAAACCTTTATTGCATTATGTATCCTTTCTTTATTAGTGTATCAATACAACTACGAGTATGCCTGTTCTTTACTCATGACTAAGTATAACTCTGAGAATTTGGTTTTTTAAGTTTTCCTTTCGTTATTAGTGTATCAATACAAATATCCGTGTTATTTGCTCAAGACAGTATAACACTGAGAATTAAGTGTATGAAGTTTAGAACTTGTGCCATGTTTACAAAAATTTATGTTTTTAGAAATTAAGAAAATCAACTAATTCTATCAATCAATTCATCGGTCAAATTCTAAAGCAGAATAAATAACTCTCGAAGATATGCATGTACCATACTTACAAGGTAAAACTATTTTTTTTTTTTGTAAATTAATTTGGCAGTTTATTTTATTACGATACATTCAATTTCTGAAACTATATACAGTAAATAAAAATCAAAGGCGATAAGTTTTTAGAAAAAAGTAAATTTATATCTTACACAATAATCTTACAATGCTAGCCCTATATACAATATATAGGTTGTATGCTTTTGTCCTAACCTGTTGAACTAAGCTTATTTTTACTAGAATCAACGAGGTTAGTTTGGCACAGCTATTCTAAAAGTTGTTTATATATCTTCAAGGAGTCAATTTTGATTTTCAGGTTTTATCAAAGAGTAAAATTAAGTGAAGTTTTGACTAAACGGATCACACTTAGACAGATATTCTGAAAAACCTCAACCATCTTATTAAGGTTTTTTTTTTGGGAGTTTCCTTTAATACTCCCTTCATAAAATAAAAAATAAGTGTTCTACCTAAATTTATATTTTTCTTAAATGTAGTTGAATAAGTATTTATGAAATAATATAGTTATTAAATTTCTACTTCACAGCTCTAATTTATACTGGTACTAGAATATAAGTTATAAAATCAATTAAGTTAGAGAAATGTATAAAAAAACAATATTAAGAAAGCAGACATAACCCCAGCTAGGGATCGGAGGTCTAGGAGACAAAAAGTTTGAGGATCTCTGGCTTAGCGTAACCAATAGATCTTGTGTTACAAGGCGCCTCACGACACAACCGGTCCCACCCGTTGGGAAATTTAGCAAGCGCTATGGCCCACCCGCCGTTTATTGTAGTTAAAGGAGTGTTCCGAAATAGCCGATTTTATTACAAAACACGTTGCTCAACTGTTTTTATGTCAGTTCGAAACTTCGCTCTTGAAGTGCGGTGACGACAGCGGATGATAGATGATTCATTCGATGTATAGAATTGTCGTAGTACTAACATAAGCTTGTATCAGGTTCATATATTTTATACTCTTCTATTAGCGTTGTCGCTGGAGAATATTAGTTTGTCTAGGTCCTCAGGACGAACACAAGACGATCCCGAAAGGTGACAGGCTGAAGTGAGTTATGTTGCCTTTGTACCTATGTTCTTAGATTACTGGTAGCTATGTACTTTCCTAAGGAGTAAATGATGGTAAATATTGACCATAAGCGAGCTACCTATAAAATCATAAAAAAAAATTTTTGCCGGTCTATTTACATTATATAAATAAGGATATTGGAGATTGAACCCAGCTAAATTAATGTTAAGTATTAAAAAAATACTATTAAAGGATCACGTTCCTACACCCTCCCCACTAAAAGGCAATTAAAGAATAGTAACATAATAAATTTTATTCTGTTTTAGTCAATTTGAATTTTATTAATAAATGTATAAAACTTTACGTGTATTCTTTATTGTTTTTTCACACTTCACCTGTGTTACAGTCTGAAAACGATCTAAAACACATTTATTTATTTATTTATAATACTAATATTTTTTTAAGTATACTTACACAGTCTACATTAATTAACACATAAAAATATATAAGACATAAACAAGATGCATTATAAATGCGACTATATTTAAAAGTGTAGAAGTACATACACAGAAGAAAAGAAAAATAAAAATACGAGTAACACAAAATGAAATAAACTAATCTGGTGCGTGAGAGTTGACGAGGAATAAGAAGGATCGCGTTGTAGTTTTCGAAGCGTTCGAACCCAGAGAGGAAAACGGATGAGGAAGGTAGGGGGATAAAAATGTAGAGTGAGTGTTGCTAGTGCATAAATAGATAATATAAGAGAATATATATTAAAATATTATAAATAAAGAATAAAAAATAAAATAAATGTAAATTAATAATATACGGCGCAAACATAATCTATTTAGAAAAAAATATAACAGAAACAAAAATACAAAAGCTAAAAAAAAAAACAATAATCTATGCAACAATCCTCTCTAATAACGTCCTTTTTTTATTTGGAAATACTTTCGTTAAATATGTCGAGATCGTCAGATTCAGATATTTGAAGGAAACTAATTTGCAAAATAAAATATTGACTTAGTCAAGAGACAAAAATTTTAGAGACCTATGAACTAGACGCGTAGCAGTTTATCCACCGCTGTCTCTCAGCATCGCAGTGCAAGTGCTATATAGAAAGTACGTAGTGCCTATTGGACCGCTCGACCGACATTGGCGACTGACGTCAATGTAGCATGAAATCAAGCCTTTGGCCTCTGCTAACCGTACGCCTAGAGTGCTTCATTCGTGGTATATTTACTCCACATTATCGCGGTGACTGTCCTACGACTCGAGTCTGCAGCCACAGTCATTCTTAGATTAGATTGATAGTACTTACAAAAGTGCCACTTACCGTAAATAAGTTAGTACGTGGTACTTACATTAAATGTTTTAACCGTTTCACTTTTAAAAATCAAATACAAGATAGTAGTAGAATTGAAATAAATATTAGATCCTTACATATGACATTGGCGTTTTGTATGGGAGGAACAAAAAGTCGAATATTTTTTAATATAATATATTTAATTAATCAAAGTATGAACCATTATTTTCTATGCTCTTTTGCCATCTCATAGGTAGTTCATTGATCCCTTTACTAAAAAAACCAGTCGGACGGGAATCAATAAAATTTGAAGGCGATTTGGACTGCCCCATCGGAGTTGAATTTTTTCCCTTGCAAGAAGTTATCCAAATTTCGAAAAAAATGGTAATCTGTTTGAACAAGGTCCGGGGAGTACGGATGATGTCTTAGACTTTCCAATTGAAGCTCTTCTAATTTAGTAGCCGTCTGTTGCGCAGTGTGTGGTCTAGCGTTGTCGTGAAGCAGCAGTAGCGTGGAGCGATTGACCAGCCTAGGTTGTTTAGCCGCTAGCTTTTCCATCATGGTTTGCAATTGCTGACAATAGACATCAGCCGTAATAGTCTGGCCAGATTTGAGAAAACTGTAATGAACAATACTGGCACTAGTCCACCAAACGCTTACAAGTAACTTTTTTGGGGTTAATTTTCGCTTGGGGCAGGATTTGGCTGGCTGGCCAGGATCCAACCATTGCGCTGAGCGCTTCCGATTATCGTAAAGAACCCATTTTTCATCACAGGTAATAATTCGGTTTAAAATACCTTCATTATTGTGCCGGTTTAGTAATGTAACGCAGCAGTCGACGCGCGTTTGCCGGTTTGCTTCAGTCAATTCGTGAGGTACCCACCTTTCAAGCTTTTTAATCTTCCCAATTTGCTTCAAGTGAATTAAAACAGTTTTATCACTAACATCGCAGCCTGCAGCTAACTCGGACGTGGCTTGCGATGGATCCGCTTCCACAATAGCCTTCAACTCTTCATTATCAACTTGAGTCTCAGGCCGTCCACGGGGCTTGTTCTGCAGGTCGAAATTTCCAGAACGAAAACGTTGGAACCAAAAACGAACTGTGTTTTCTTTTGCAACACGACCGCAAAACACATCATTCACCCTTCGAGTTGTTTCCGCAGCACTAGAGCCACGGCGGAACTCGTACTCGTAAATAATGCGATATTTTAAGTTTTCCATTTTGTAAAATGAGTGACGCAAACAGAAAAAAAACAGAAGAAAAAAACAAATGAATGACGATCATCGAAGCACAAATACCATGAGTCTATAGCTGTACAAATTTGAATTTGAAATTCCTTACCAAAGAGGAGAAATTTGTGATTAAAGTGGCCAGTACGAAAAACGCCAATTTCATATGTAAGGACCTAATAAAAGATATGCTTAAATGAACTGTCGATCAATAAAATAAATCATTTTTTAAAAGAGTTGTCACGTTTGCTAACAATTTCCGTTCGCAACCTGCGGCTTTACGAAGTGTTAACAAAAACTTCCTACGCCACTTCCTTATATCTTACATGAGATAAACAAAATGTTACTCAAGTATATGATTATATTCGAAAGTTCAAATATATATGTCCATATATAAAGATTATGTTAAAGTGCATTTATACTAAACTACATAACTACCCAGCAGTAGACTTAAGGGAGTCAGCTGCCCGGATGAGAGGGAGGCGGTGCACAGTGCCCGGCGCGCCTCCTGAGATAGAGGTTTTGGAGGGGTGGACTCTTTACTCCTACCCCTCCCAGAAAGGTAGCCTCAACAAAGCTTTTCGCTCCCCGGGCATCTGGATGAATTTGATTTCCTAGGCCCAGGTGGACCGATTAGAGGGACACCCCGGGGATTTTTAGTCAGTAGGAGTCTGACACACCGGGGTCGCTGCCATCACAGCGTCCCTGATGGTCCTATGTAGGATTTTCCTCCGGGATACTAAAAAAAAGTACGTAACTAAACATTTATCTCATCATCCGCCCACTTTAGTCCACTGCTAGATACAGGCTTTTTAATCAGCGCTATTGAGCCTGGACTTCGGCTCTTCTCACCCAACCCTTTCCAGCCACCTACTGCATATCGTTGCTCTACCACGCCATGGGCGCCCCACGGATCGCTTGCCGATTCGCGGTGTTCACTAAAGAACTCGTCTCTTCCAACGATTATTGATTGTTTGATATATATGCCCTGCCAACTCGCACTTCAGCTTGCTAATATGAAGATCTATATCAATAAATTTAGAACCTTATTTTGAATTATATCCTTTAGAGAGATATTCAACATAGCCCGTTCCATCACATGCTGAGTAACCTCATACTAGTGGACTAGTCCAGCCGTTAGTGTCCATAACTCCGCTCCGTACGTCATAACTGTTAAGACGAATTAGTTGAAAACTTTAGTTTTCGAAAAGACCCTACGTAATTTCCCTAATGATGCTCAACCCGACTAAATTCTTCTTTTATACTAGTACTACTATATTATTTCTACGTTTTATAGATCTTTTTAATAACTATAAAGGCCGTCCCAGTGACTTGTTTCGTCCTATCACGTTTCGGGGTCAGTTTGTGTATTGTAGTGATTGGATGGAGGGAGTAAATTAAAAAGAAGTTACATGTCTTTGACATTAATATAATGTTGGCTGTTGAGGAAAAAATAAGTGTTTGTAAGAAAGATGGAATAAAAAGGAAGATCGGCTTTTGAATTTCGAATTGAATGTTTTGTGTTTCTTGGATTCTAGAGATTGCGTTTGGAGTATGGGGAATAGTTATTAGATAAAAATTATAATATAAAAATATTAATAAGTATTATATAAACGTAACATTACTTTGATAAATATATCGTGGGAGTATAAAGTAAGTGTTTTAATCGAAGTCAGTGGGAGCTCTACATCTACACATTCATCACATGATGTGAAGGGAAACCCCTATGTAACGGAATATAACACACACACACACCACAGTATATATTTAGTGTGGACTGACATGACGACAGTGATTGTCAATGGATTCTCGGCCGTAGGCGATTGCTACCGTTCTTTTTTTATACTGTACTTTTCATCAGGTGTGGTGTGGTCAGTTTTTCAAGCCAGTACAAAATAAAAACGAGCAAATGCTTTACTCTCCCTATTAGATACAACAAATTCTTTCTGTGCTAATAAAGATAGAGCATTCTTTTGATTCTCTTAGTTCGCAGGCTTCTACAAAATGCTCTGAGAATGAAACAAAATAATAGCTTGCTTTATAACTGGATTTTCGCTTAATTTAATCCCAGGTTCTGAAAACATTCTAGTCCCATTGTTCTTGTTCCTAATTCATTGGGTGTAAATAGTGATAAAACAAATATTTATACCAAAGATACCAAAGGGTCCATAGAGAACGCACTTGCTATAGTTTCTTTAACATTTAGTACACCTAAATCTACAACTTTAATTGTTATAATAAGACCACTACAACTACTTCTGTTGCCCTATTTAAGTGTCATCTACATATGTATGTATATAAAAACACGTGTGCTGACTAAAATGTCATCATATAGCCTAAACCTCTTAAGTTAGAAACATGAAATTTGAATATTAGGTACTTTATATAATATAGACATACTTTAAAGATGAGTTGTTTTAAATATTGTAGTCCATAGGAGTTGAAATTATAGTAGAAAGTTTGTTTAAAAATACGTCAAATTTAAAGTACGCACTATAAACACCGAAATTTAGTTTTTTTGTTTTGCGTAGATAGATATTTCAACATGTTTAGAAAAGCAACCCCCAAGGGTCACACCCTTTTTATACAAACAGGGGCTGAAAATTTGTTAAAAATTCTGTTAAAAAATATTGTTTCTACGTTTTGGAAAATCAATCTCCAAAGGGGTAAATTATTTCTACCCGACTTTCGCTGGATTGTCACAACTGGTTATATACAATTTGTTTATTTATCTATAAACTTGCTAATCATATATTAGGTCCTAAACGCACTAATAACACTTTTTGTATTACCATCGCTTATCATTAGCCTGGTCAGGCTTTTAGCCTATCTTTGCGCAGCGCAATTGATGCGCCGCCCAACATTTCATGGCGTATGTATGTGATGCGTGATATTTTACCATACATACCGCTCCAAGACATAAAGCGAGCAAAGGCTGACTCTTTATACCACCACTCTGAGCTAAGGCCCGACGTCGCCAAGCTACGGTGGCACTAGATTTGGCTTTTCCTCAAGCACTCGGCAGAAAGGAGTATCGTGTGATTTTAGTCGCTACAAGTCAGACACACAAAGGCCGCCAGCCTCACGGAGGTTTTATGGTCCATGATGACTTCCACAGCGTCAAAGAAAAAACGTCTAACTTATCTGCCACAAAGAACATAAAAAGGTCTTGGTAAAAATTACATGTTAATTAAAAGATTAATAACCTTTGAAATTATTACCCAATGTAATTCCCAACTATTCATAAAACATCAATATTATGAAGCTAATATAAACCCTGCAAGATACGTTTGTTCAAAATTTTTAAAAATATATCTTCAAACGAATATTGAATTTTAAACGTATTTACCTAATCCAAATATAGTCGCATTGCGGACTGCGGTGTCTTGTGTGAATTGAATTGAAGGTTTGTCAATAAATCCGCAGTTTTTCTGTAGTAAGCACTGTACTCTTCCAATAGATTCCGTGTCGTAAAGCACAGTGGTCCACCCGCTGGGAAATTTAGACATAGTTGTGGCTCAACCCTCAGGGCCGCGGTCCGTTTGACGTATACTTGAAATGAATTCTACTTCAACTGAATCTCCGTCTTTGAATTAAAGTTTACTTACTAATTTAATCATTACTAGTATCATTCGTAGTCTAAATCTGCACAATAATTAAAGCCTTTTGTATTAAAAAAATCATGTGTTTTACTGTTTTAGCACGGCACCTTTCGAAGGATACAAATTTCCTTCGCTGCCTTTTACAATAATTAATACCAAAAAATTGGATATAATGTTTTTAAAATTACGTATATTTTTTATACATATACAGATAGACAATTTCATTTGTAACATTTTTTCTTAGTAGCATTAGAAATATTGATTAATAAAATTAAATATTTGTTCATATTTATATAAAAAATATAACAATTGACATTCTCTCAAAAACTGTTTTCTTTTTCAGATAATAAATTCGCTTTTAGGACAGAAATAGGTAGGTCCAATTTACTCATGTACTCATGAGCATGTGTCAAGTGACCGCACCTCAAAAGAAGTTTCGTTCAGCAGTTCGTGATAAATTTTTAAAAGTATATCGAGTAGAACTGGTAAAGTTTATTTTACAACTAACTTGGCTATTGTAAGGGTGGCAAGTTACACGTTTGAGATTATTTCAAGTTGTTAATGCAGTTTACTTTTATTGTTCAACTACAAACGATGAAATCTAAAAGTAATTAATAATAATAATAATCTTTATTTCATCACAAAACTTATGCATATACACAGGGTGATAAGTCTCACCAATTAAGTAAATCTTGTCTCTGGTGAGACTCGCACTTCCGTTCGGGTTATTCAAGGGTGTTTTGTGTTTTTATATTGATATTCACGGTATAAGTTTATTAGTATGTGTGTGAGCGAGAGAGAGTGTCTCTGGGTGTGAGAGAATGTATGTGTGTATTATACCGATTATTAATTTACAAGAGATTCTGTATTATTGTCTGTAGTAATTGAATAGCATTTTGCGTTACCTAAACTAAAATAACAATTATAATATATCATCATACTATATCTGTTTCGATGTGAGCAGAGATACATTAGTGCCTGTATCCCCTTTACGCTTATATGTTATGCCAAATGTGACCAGTAGCGGAGCTGGTCACCGTTCTCAAGGCACTTACACATGGCATTATGTATATAAATGTGGTGTTATCGGTTTGAATGGACATTCTTTTGTCACGGAGTAGGCATTACGTCTAATGCATTTTTTTAATATTCTTGCCGATAGCGCGGCTGTGTGCAAGGCTTACTGCATCAAGGCTGTTCTTGTCCATGTTGAGAGACACTACGACAGCAAAGGCGAGTGAAATAACAATGTATATATATATTCTTAATGATCATGTGTATTTTTAAGGCCCGGAGACAATCTTACCAGCACCCAATAAAATTACAATCCACTTATATCGGAGAAAACCAACACAACCCTTACTGGCGTGTACAGCAGGCTTATAATAAAGTGCCATTATATTGTAAAACTTATTTTTACTCATGTTCGTAGGATTAGGCCTGAAGACTCTTGACTCCAGTTTTTTTATACTTGCTCGACAAAGTGGGGACTAAGCATTTGAAGGAAAGTACAATGCAGTCCAAGAAAGCAACGACTACCAAGAGATGGGAATACATTAATACTCGCCATCGGCATGTTGACCCGCATATACCACACATTAAAAGGTCTCTAGGCATATTAACAACGAGACGAAAGGTGACAGGCGGAAACAAGTCACTATGACGGTTTTTGTACCTGTGAACTGTAGTTAGTTGATGTTAAATAAGCAGCAATAGCTTAGAACGGTGTATTCAGAATTATTCGACAAATTGACATAGGAAACAAACTAAACATTTTCGTGCACAAATCAAAGCGATCACTCAGCAAGGTGGCCTTTAATTAGGCAACTCTAATATAACAAATTGGTCCCTTATCCTCTTCAGTATTCCTATATTAAAAGGCGTATATAAATCCCCGCCGCAATCATTGGACAACGCCAGAAGCTTTCGCAGTTACTGTGGCCCCTTCATTTTGTAATATTACGAGGAAGATTTACAGTACACTTTGACCGCACGATACCATCGTAGTCTTGTGAAATTAACAGCGAAATATACTAATTTAAATTACATTGCTAGTGATTTATCATCTAACAATACATGACAATGGAACCTATTATTTTAAGTGAGCATTTAAATTATTTAACGACTATTATAGTATATTATTCAGATCTATATCAAAGTCAATAGTACAGACTACCTCCTTACCAACATATAATATATATTATAACTATCCCACTTAAATATTTTTTAAAACACCAACCATAAATGTTTATTGTATTCAGTAATATGTATTTAACAGAATACTTATTTATTATTGCGGATATAAAACAGAGGAGTAAGTAATAAGTTATTATGACAACAATAAGAAACTAACTTTTCAAAGCCAAGGTTCGAGCGATACCAACTGAAGTTAATGTTTATATTAAGTTTATCATCAAGTGATTGAAGGAAGAGAGTTACTGTAGAGCTTTCATCGTTAACCATCCATGCTGTTATTAAATTTGAGAGGCAAATTGTACAAATGTACTACCGCTGGTATTTATTAAAGGGTATGTAATATTCCTGATAACAGGGGTTTTGAAGTATAAGAAATTATAACAAGTGGATGGTCATCGTAGTGGGATATCAGAAACAATTACGGAAGAAAGAAACAAGACTATATTAGATAACTAGACACTAATTACAAAAGCATTTCCAAACACGTATTTACGATCATTTTAACAAGCACGTTATGTACAACGTACAAATACAAAGGTCATAACACTAATGTATTTATGTATCTCTGTTCATCCCAAAAGTGATATAGCGTGTCAATATAATTTTTCTTTAAAATATTATATTTTTTAATAGAAGTCATTTTTGCAGTGTTATTGATTTGAAATGCCTAATTTAGAGTGTTTATTGGTTTAAATATTTAGAGAAAAATCGCACTATGTAGATATAGTTTCGTATTAATTATTTATATTTACAACACCTATTTTAATACAAATATTATAAAAAATATTCTTATTATACTAACAATAATTGCAATAAGATTGATCCTTATCATCGATGCTTTCTTTCAACGAAAATAATATTATTAAACCATCACAGGGCAGAAAGAAATAATAAAGAACGGTTTGTGGGTGACATAATTAATCAGGAAGTAATAGGTCCGGGAGTAACTCCATTATTAATGGCGACTGCTATCTCACTTGCTCGACGTTATTGCGTGCTTTTCTTTCTCTCTGAAAATATTATATACTTTCTTATTGGCTACGTAGTAATCACAGCGCGGATTGAATTAAAAATGATTCCTCGATCGTTTATGTAATACTTAATTAAAACCTTGTAAGTATTTAATATTTCAAATCTAACTTTGTAATGGTTTGATTGCTATGCGAAAAAATTCAAAAGTTTAATTTTATAACAAATGGTGATATATTTTTTATTTTTTTATAACTTATATGCAAACGCTTGACCTCAATCACACCTGATGGAAGGTGAAGGTGAGTCCGATGATGAACCGCGTCCGCCTAACAAATGCCTATCTGTTAAAGAGTCCCAGGTCATAAGATCGCGGAAATATGGCCGCTGGTAGCATATTCCACTCCTTAGCTGTTCGCATGATGAATGTAGAAGCGAATCTTCTCGTGCGGATATAAGGAACATCCACTACATACGGATGGTATCCGACACGATTTATAGACATGTTCAATGATTTAAGCTTATGATGCGCTACTTATACAGGCTGTCCCAGATAGAATGAATAATCCTGGAGCGCGTAATAGTGCAGTTAACTAATGTTAAAAAAAATCCAAGTGATGCCCAAATTATGAAGTTTTAAAAAAAAATCATTTTTATTGACCTAAATGTTCGTACACGTGTACCACGGCCGCAATTTAATGAAATTTGTTGAATTTTGGGCGATATCTTATTTTTGAAGCAGTCTTCTGAACTCGTCTGCATAATTCCTCAAAACTTGAAATATGCTTGAAATGGGCATAGGCATAGGCAGAAATAGGCAGGTATGGAAAGGATAACAAAAACACAAAGGAAATTATGTTATATGATAAGATATTGGAAAATGTAATATTTGGAACAGATCATTTTGATAATACCCGTATATTTCTTTTTATTTTATTATTCTATATCTTCATAAATACATATGAAGACAATTCTATTAAAATAAATGATCAAATCATACAAGTAAAAAAAAACGAATAATTCAAATTTGGAAATAGTTATGTTAGTTCTATTTCAATAACAAATTTAGTTTTTACATAAGCCAAACATTACTATGTAAGAACCCTATTATCCACTTGCTTGTTGATAAATGATCCGAATACTGACATAAAACAACAGGAAAATGATAAATGCTCACTATTATTATTCGGCCAGCACAAATAAGTGGGTTGACAGCTTTTTCGTTCACTTTAATTAATAATAACATACTTTTATGGTCTTTTAAAAGCTTGTAGCGAAATTCAATTCGCCAGCTATAAAATCAATATTGTACGTTGCTAATGACTTTTTCTGTTACGAATACGTTCGTATTGAAATTAATATTGTTACTATTGTCAATTTACACGTATTATACATACACGGTTATTAATACTCTCGCAAATGGATTTAATTTCACATTATACGATGTTATTTATTAAACTGTTTTACAAGTTATTTGGAAATAAATTAATACGTTATTAATATCCTATCACCTAGAGCTGAAATACTGCCATGCTGAAGATCTTATGAAGGATCTAACAAACGATGTTATACTTATAACAGAAATTAAACTTTCGCGTGCTGTACTCATTATTAATATATTAACGGGTCTTATGCGCGAAAGAGGAAAGAAGTAACTTTCCTTCCTAGACGCAAGCACCGCAGCGTTTAAGTCTTCTCGTGACCATTACCTGCTCAACCAGGTCAAAACGTCAAGCCATAATTAAAAGTAAGCCCATTCGCGCATCAAACTCATTGAAGTATTTACTATAATATACTAATCGTATGGTCATAATACTCGTACATCTATTTTGTTAATTTTACTATTCATTTTAAAGCCATATTTAATAATTATTAATTATTAAAAAAGCTGAATCTATTAGGAAACTAAATTCAAAAGGCTGTCATTTATGATCAAAGAGGCAAACAATGTTTTGTTCGGTGGAAAATTTAATTTGCTTCTGAAGACTGACGTCTTGTAATGGCGTTCTCGCTCGTTAGCTCCTTTGCCACTCTCTCCATGGTAATCGGATTTCATTGGTACTACCGACAAATTTGCGGTCGGTTGAGTCGACGCCGCGTGTCCGCCGACGGGCTACCAACCGAGGCTATTTCTAACCGACGATGGATTATCAACCATCCCACTCATACATACAGAACAAGAGAAGGATAGAGGAGTGATTAAAGAGGTTGTTTTCCGTTACGATATGTGTAAGTTTCTGGAATTCGTCCAGCACAAATATCCGGTTAATCTGCTTACGTAGAGCCTCGTGGACGTAAAGGTTTGATAGACTCAAAACAGATTTAGGACTAAGTGTGATTTCGTAAATTGAATGAAGAGTTGAGGCAGGTGTTTTATTCATGAGGGGTTCTGAGCCCGATTCTGAAATCACTAATTCGATTCAACACCGCTGTTTGGAGTTATTTGGGCTTAATCCAAATAATCTTTGGCACGGATTACATTATTATAACTTAAAATGTGTTTTAAAAGGTCAGAATATTTATGTATCGAATAAATAAGGTGGCTTTGATTTATTTCTTTTTCTTTCATAATACATGAAAAAAGATTCCAATTTAATTCACTAAAGATATAATTATAATACACTGTCAATCTAACTGTGTTTAATTCTATCACGGGATTTACGTTATTAAATGGTTATTAAATGAATAACAATAATATGAAAAATAACAGGACTGCATATTTTTGGTTGACAAATTACAATTAATATAACTATTTTCAAATATTTTTGACGGTGGGGGTATTAAATATCAAATTTTGGTACATCTATAATGCATGGATAGTTATAAATTTTTAGTTTTAATCCCGTATCAAGTTCATCCATGCACATCCGAATATTTGACCACGTTTCATCTCGCAGACGGACGTCCAATGCTTCGTTTTCCCAATCTAAGCCACCAAAAAGTAACTTGCAAGCTCCATTTGCCATTACCTCATTTACCCAGATGTCAGGACATCCAATTCCACTTGAGAGTCGTATGATCTCCGACATCGTGGATATACATCAACGGATTTCAAAGTTAGGCGCACGATCTTACAACTTAATTCCAAGCATTGCACAATTCATCGCTCTCTCGCATTCGGTAAATGACCTTTTTGGTAAGATTCTAGGTTTTTGAACCATAGGCCATCGTAGGCATAACATACTGGTTAAAAATATGGTCCTTTAGGCATGGTGAAATAAACTTAGATTGTAGGATTTCCTCCAACTTTTCGAATCCACACATACACCAGGCCCACTCCAACGCAGCCTTGAGTTTCTTTCGGCGTTTCTTCTCAAGGTAGTCGCTTCCGAAACGCCATTAGATCATCTGTAGATTTCATATTTTGGCAGGCGGCCCAAGTCAAGGTCGTACCCACAGGGGTCCCCATGCATTGTTATTCAACCGATAAATATGCCGGCGGAGCACCTCAGTGTTCGCCTTCTCACCCGGTTTAGTTATGGCCCGGCCACCAAAATATTTTCCAGTTCGAAAAAACACACACACACAAATACACCAGCCACAGGGGATATGAATAATCCTCAGTATTATTAACTACGTTACTGCAATACACCGTGAAATAATTTACCACGAGCTCTACATGGTACATATGCTTTCTTCCCAATATATCAGACAGATAAGAGTAGAAGCCATAGCTGGAGGATTATCTAAATGGCGCGGGAAATTGAAAGATTAACTCGTTTGCACGATTGAGTGGATGTAAATCACATTCACTGTCAAGTGCTTTCAGTACACGATTCGGAGATGTATTTTAATTTACTCCATTTCAATTTTACCAATACGAAAAGGATCGTTCATTTTTATATCGAAAAATCTGCGTCTGCTGTCTTTCTTTTTCACATAAAGTGTAATTATCTTGTGTATCATATCAGATCCAATTTTATTTTCTATTGAGGAAATTGCGTCATTCCAATTTGTTTTTACCTTGTAAAATTTTTTGATGAGTTTTCCATTATAGATTTTTTTAAAAAGTCATATTCAAATATTTGAGAAATAAGGTTGGACTGTTTAAATATATAAGCAATATATATTATATATAGTTAAACTCTGAGTTTGTAAAGCTCAGAAGCAACGCCAAAGTATGTCCAAGATCTTGTAATGGCTGCATAGTATTTTGGAAAAACATAGTAACTGAAATGCTACTAAAAATAAACATGCTTATAAGAGTACATTGTTTATCGTCATTATCCTCTCAGCACGGATGGCTCCGCTGCGTTCGCAGGCCTCTCCCAAGGCTCACCACTAGTGATGAAAATGCCCGGGAATTTTCCCAAAGTGCCCAAAACTTGTATGGGGAATATTCCCGGGAATTTACGAAATGTTCGCGGAAGTACTGGGCACTTTGGGAAAATTCCCGGGCATTTTCATCACTACTCACCACTTATCTCTGTCTTGAACTATTCGTATTTGTGGAACAGCTGCGTTTCGTAAGTCGTCGGTCCATCTTACCTAACTAAAATGAAATTAAACATTTATATCACCTCAAAATAAAAATATAAAATACAAAAACGTTAACAACATACAGAAAAGAAGAAAATACAAAACACAAAATTATATAAACATGGCGAAATGGGCCCTCCGTCAGCTTAATGCTACACAGGAAGTCTACGGCGCTGATTTTTGTGAAAGGACTCGGTCGTGTTACATCTTATCAGGATAATTAATAAGAAAATATACCAATAAAAAAATACGCTTGCCGAGACGCGGACTCCACTCAAGATCGCCTTTACCCCATCGTTTATCAGTTCTTTGACTAATATGACCGGGGTACTGCCAACTTCAGCAGAATCAGGTTACTTATTCGGTTGGCTGCATTGATCAATTAAATTTATCTCCTAAGGATCTTATCGGGCATATACGCCAAGTATAGCCAAATATGGCTTCGTTTTGTATAACTGTATATGTTTGCTTAAAACAAGGTTGCTCCTGTACTGAATAAATTTCCTCATTACCACCGATGCTCTTTCCTAGCTAGGTTTCTGCTAGTATATTAGAAAATATGAAGTGGCTATTCACACAGAATGAAAGAAATATTATAATTTCAATGTTCCAATTGTATCGCTTTTAATAATTCAGGAACATTATTTCGTGCGACCTATTTACGATGAGGTTGCAATTGTGAATTTTTGTAAAGCCACAATGTAAAGATCTATTAAATATACTAAAACGTAAAAATAATTCAGCGTTACAATTATTAACTATATAATAAAATATACCAACTTTAATAATTGGAGAGCCTGAAAGTGCTGTTTTAGTATCCCTACTTGTGTCTCTGAATGTCCTGGATTCGCGTCCCGCTACCTACAAGCCTTTCTGTGATGAGCAAAATAGTATTTCGTGAACAACGAATGTAAAACTATATATATATATATATATCTCTTTGCCTAGTACCCATAGCACAAACATAAGCTTAGTTTGAGACAAGGTTTATATCTGTAACTGTCCGTAAATTAATGTCTTAAAAAAAACATTAATTTGAAAATTCATTCGGATATCTTTATCAGCTGAAATTTTATTATCTCGAAGTGTCACAATAATAATTGCTCATCCATTTCGGTGGAGCACTCCCGGTTTGGCGCGATCACTACCGTCCATCATTATGAATTCGTGATTAACGCCACTCAGTCTGGGGTCCGCAGACATGCTGTTGTACGTAATCGGCTCCTCGCGTGACCCGCCCTGACGCTTCAATTAACTAAATTGACACCCAGACGCGACGAAGCGACGAATTTAATACTTCACGTTTCATTAAAACTACTTGTATTGTTGTGTCCGTGATTGTTGAATAAACTTTGCTATTATTCCATTAAAGCCGCATTGTAATCCGGTATGAGCTAATTTCGGTGCAATTAATGAAATTTTATCTTTTTAATTGTTCGTACGTAATGAAAAATACAATAATTTTACCTTGAATGCATAAAATACATATACCTTGTCTCTTTTATGTACCTTATACTATAAAATATTACAATGAATCTATATATATATACGTTAAAGAACTACAGACTTTAAATTATTATGAAGTCAGAAACTATTGTACATAGGAAATTAAAGTACTCGTTCTAACACAATACAATTTATGAAATAAATTAAACTAAGGGAGAAAGAAATATATTAATGTCTACAAATTGTTACAATTTACGTCCCTCACTGTAAATATAAAAAATTACAAGCCCAAATGCCTTCCCAATGGAGGCCTGCCAAGGCCAATCGCTCGCCAGACCGTAAGAAGTATACCCATCCTCGGCGAAGGCGAAGAGTAGGCAGTGCTGGCACCCCGGTGGTTTTAGTCGATAAGAGTCCAGCACACCGGGGCAGCGGCCCTCACCGCTGCTCTGATGGTCCACGAGGAATTCCACCGTGTTCACAAAAAAAGGCCCAAATGTCTTGAAAGCTTAATTCTTTATCAATATTTTTTTTTTGCTTTCTGTATTGGTATAATGAACAAATAAACTCTTAAAAATAACATAGATAAACAAATTTGCAATGGCGCTTAGAATTGCATGTACATATCATAACAGGGCATGGTAAAAACAATGAATATAGATGAAAATGTCGAGTTTTGACCGTCGAAAACAGTTGTCGGTCATACAATACGCAACGGGCTGCGATGAAAAGGGTCATAGTCGCATTGCAAATTAGCGCATTCGAGCAGTCACCCGAAATACATATGGCTATCCATCCACTGGCTACATTTGCTTTCCACTAGTATCAACGCACGTACACTGAGCTCAACTAAAATTTAATCATTAATCAGCATTCACGCTTTAAAAGCACACTCATTGACCGTAAAATCTAGATAACTTCTATACTTTTGCCTGAAAAAGAACTTGTTATTGTAGCTGCAGTTTTTCTGTTAATAGCAATCGAAAAATAATTATGTTTTTATTTAAAAATCTATGGTAAAATATTATGGACAATTTTGGCTATAATACATTGGCAAAAAATGTGTAATTAAATACATTTTTGTTTAATATCCATGACCTAATAAGGGACTAAGCATGTGTAAGTATCTAAATATAAATTGTATATTATTAAAATAACAGCAATATCATAACAACGTCGAGGGCTTCTAGCTTAAATACTTGAGTTAACGCATTTGACGTCTGGATCTGACAAGTTGAACGTAAAATTCAATTTATCTCTCAGTAGAGCCCCAGTTCCAGTAAATTACACAATAACAAGAATAAAGGTCATCATTAAATTTCACTTAAGGAGCCGTGTTCTGATATTTATTACTTAAACGATAGAGGATCGGAAAATGTTGATTTATGGCTAGCGGGCTATTGTAATGTAAAAAACTACACTTTTTCAACTAATAAGTACAATTTTACAGTACAAAATAAGATAATTGTTAAAACTAATTGTGTAACGTCGCCTTTATAGAAACAATGTAATAAATATGTCGTT
Source organism: Automeris io (assembly GCA_036320925.1). Taxonomy (NCBI): domain Eukaryota; kingdom Metazoa; phylum Arthropoda; class Insecta; order Lepidoptera; family Saturniidae; genus Automeris; species Automeris io. The sequence continues at coordinate 11,287,500 of JAUDJH010000008.1, read as the reverse complement.
AGATATCTGAAAAGGTAAATATACCTACGTATATCTAGCTAAAAGTCGAATGAATGCAATATGAAGGGTTATCGTTATAATCACGTGACCATCACGTAGAAATTACGAAGGTAATTAAGATACCCTATGCACCTTGTATTCAAAATGAAACTTAACATAATTGTAATTATAATATAGACACTTTAAATCGTCAATAAACTAAACCTACCACCAGTTTTCTAAACAGGATTTCTGAGATTCTTTAGAAATTCCGGTAATCACCGTTTTTAAAATATTGTTCCTTAAATACAACTTAAACGACATGTACTATAATAGTCGGGAAGTTCATGAACCAAACAAATATTACGATTACGAGTATTTAATATACTTATCCTTCCTACGGCCCGGTAAACTCACAAGATATGTGATATGATATTATTATTTTTTTCTGTACTTTATCTAAATGTGTATATTATGTGTTGTTTATTTTTTCTCAGTAAACTTTTCTTTCATTATCTATTTATTTCTTACTTTCTTTCTAACTTCAAGGCCACATTAAGCGGAGAACAAGTAAGTTCTCATGCCTGTGGCCAACTTCTTCGCTAAATACCAAACCCCTCACATAATTTCCTTTCTCTGTACTCGACAAACTCTAACTGAAGACATCCTGCCCAGAGTACGAATTTTCGGAATATTTCAGGGCATAACAGTACAGTAAACAGATAACGTAGGAACGGATCATCTAATTTACAAACAACATCTCATACAATAACTTTAAGCCAAGGTGCAATTTGTATACTTTGAACAGAACTTTAGGTCGATCGAAAACTTTGTCGACCGTTGACAGAACATACAAACAAGAAATAACAAATAAAATACAATCACCGTAAGTGCGCTTTCTAAGCGATGCAGCCAGATATTCCGGAAAACGTCTAGAAGTTTCTACTCCTAATGCTAGAACATTTAACATTCAAGACAAAGATATTCTTTAGTTTTGACGAAAAGCTATTTTTATAAAGAGGAATTCAATAAAAGAATCCTTAAATTCTATATGTTTCGTGAAAACTAGCAAATTCAGTATCAAAAGAAAATGAAATTTCGTTGAAAAAGTGGTGCTGTCGATTCTGTCTGTCGGCAAATTCCGAATAGATCTGATATTGGAACATAACTCTAATGCGAGTATTCCATCTCACGGTTGGACGGGCGGTGCATATTTGATTTGTTTCCCATTTACAATGCGTAGGTATGATGTTAGAGGGACCGAAAAAAATTACGAGTAAGATTTACGTCATGTTTACTTTACCATAAGGATATTGTGATCAGTGGAGATACAATTTCTAAAAATGAATAAAGATAAACAATATAAACAAAGAAACAATAAATTGAAATAAGTAATAATATAAATAAACCAATATAATATACCTAAACGAATAAATAGTACCTTTACGCTACATAACAAAACAAACCGATAAATTGAAAATATATTTTTTTTTTATTTCACATACCGGACATCACAAAACTACATACAAAACATAAACAAAACTTAAAACAATCATGCAAAAGTTGTGTCCTTAAAAAGTGAACACAACAAGCTAAGTTAATAATGTTATAATAAATAAATCAGACTAACAATAAACGGAAAACGAAATGCGTGCTACACTTGCACGCACTGCAAAATCATATATTATAAGATATAATATAATATAAATATACCTACACAAATAAAAAATACCTTTACATTACATACTTTTTTTTCTGGATGAGCATATATACATTAGTGGCTACATCTACCAAATCAAATGTAAAAATAAATTTTTAGTTATAACATGAATCTTTATGTAATATCTCGATGACTAACATTTTTATATTTTATGGTGGCATTAAAGTATTATTACTTATATAGTTATCACAGAACCATGTAATGATACGTTTAAAGAGTATGAATTTTTCTTTAACACAAGCACTTTAGGTGTCAATTAGCATAAACATTCGTCTAATAGGACAGTAACTCTATATACATACGCCCAAAGCAAAAAAGAGGCAGACGCTTCTATTTGATCGTATCTCTTAGATAAAGAGCAGTTTATTCGAGTCAAACAACATTTGCGTCTCCGTTGACTGTGCTGCTCTTTGAGTAAATACATTTTCTTTGACAACTGTATAAGAACCAAGTTACAAATAAGAAACAGCAAATAGAACACAATCACAGAAAGTGCACTCCAAAACCGACGTGGTATTTTTAACAGCGTCTCTCAGATCTTATTTCTAGCTGTACAAGTTTTGACATTTTAAATTTGAAATACACAAATCTTTCGTTCCCACAAGATTGCGGGCGATATAGAGGCACATTTTCTAGTACCTCGATTCTTATTGCAACGAAATTGTAGGTAACGATTTATATAATACAAAATCTATAAGTATAAAAATGAAACGAACATTTTCAGTGTGACCAAAATTTAAAATACTTTGCGGAGCGTTTCAATTTGAGTCCGGTGATTTAGTTGATAGTCCGCATACTGCGTGCTTTGACTAGAATTATAGCAATGTATTTTTGACTAGAAAAAACGAAATATAATGTATCGATCCGGATAAAAACCCAAGTTTAATTATTATTGAATATTTCTGCAATATAAGTTCTGTACAGAAATAGAAATTGACACATTAGTTAGTTTTATAATATGTATATGCGTTCTGGATATGTTTATATATTAGTATTAATGGCTGTTGTGATTTCCTTTTTCGCAGTTTCCATGCGCGCGGCATCGTGAAAGTTCGTAAGCTTGAATCCTGGCACGTACCTCTAGATTTTTCCAGATTACGTACAGATTTAGGCATCATATGCTCACCGGTTAAGGAAACATCGTGAGGAAACCAGCATGTCATTTAATAGAAATGTCATGAGTAAGTGCCCTCAGAACGGCGGTCAGCTGCGCTACTGGCTATGTTGGGCACGACATATAAGCGCAAGGTGGATGCAGCCACTAATGTATGTCTGCTCACCCTGAAAGAGATATAAAGGTATGATAAAACCGACGTGGAACTCTTAGCAGTATCTCTCAGCTTGTATTATAGTTGTACAGGTTTTGACATTACATGTGCATATAATGTTACTTGAAATCGAAAATCATTTCGTTTTATAAATATTATAAAATTAGAATTAATTTACGTATGCTATTTTTTTGTCACATTCTCGATGAAGTGACTACTTTGCACCTGATGGTAAGTATAGATAGTCCAAAAACGAAAACGACCATCACAGGATGAAAATCCGTTGATGCTTTCCGTCATCATGTCGGCCCATATTGAGGAGTGAAAAAGGCTATTTGGTTTAAGCAACATTTTTTGGTAATATAGTAATATGTATAATTTCTGAATCAGCGTTTTTTACCAGTTCCAAACATATATATATTACTATATAACCAAAAAATGTCCCTTAAACTAAATAGCCTTTCACCCCTTGATATGTACTATATATACCATGACTGAAGGTCTTTGGGTATGAAGTAACTGGATACACACAAGCTGATCCCGTAACGCGACAGGCTAAAGCGAGTCACTATGACGGTCTTTACAATTGTCTACTATGGTCAATACCCAGTTCGGGCAATCGCCATACCACCATAAAAATATTCAAGCCATACCTAAGATTATTTCAGATCCAATAATATTTCGCAAATATCTCTTCTTTAACATTAAAAGCCTCGAATTCTAACCAAGCATATTTTATCAAATGTTCAGACTACTTTACCTTTGTTGTTTTCAACAGATTATTATGTAATATCTCTTTTCAATGAAACATGAACTAATTGACTTTGATACTGCTGTTGCTTGGCATTAATACTTCGAGATTGCAAAATGCTTTTACGTTATAACCAGAGATGGGCAAAATATAACCTAATTAATGATTGACGATAACAAAAGTAGTCGTAATTTTAATTATCTTGCTCTGTAATCATGATTAAATCCATTTAAAACATCATGAAATCATAAATGTGTCTGCAATCTGGGATTCAGTATTGTTTAAAACATAGATGAGCAAAATGCAGTCATATTAATGGTAAAAAACGTAAAATGTAATCGTAATCATTTTTATTAATCTGATTACATTTGGCCCATCTATGGTTATAACTAGCATCTGCTCGTGACTCCGTCTCCGTGAAATTCCCGTTTCGCGTGGAAATGAATTGACATATAGCCCATAAATGGGCAAAAAGTAATCAGACTAATGAAAATGATTGACGATTACATTTTACGTTTTTTACCATTAATATCACTGCATTTTGCTCGTTTATGTTTTAAACACTACAAAATCACAGATCGTATACACATTTATGATTTCTTAATGTTTTAAATGGATTTAATCATGATTACAGAGCAATAAAATTAAAATTACGACTACATTTTGTAATCATTGATCATTAATCAGATTACATTTTGCCCATCTCTGATATAGCCTATGTCCACTTTGAAGACGTTTCTAAATATTAATAAACAATTATCTGAAATATAATGTGTAGTTTTCAAGATTGCCTTCAACTTACAACCAAACACTATCTATCTCTTTATTATGGAATTATAAGTTATTATAAAAAGCTGATATTGTAGAAATTAGCAGCATACTTAGTAAAAATGAAATATGATGTAGAGTGAAAGTGACCAGTTTTGAAAATATGAGAAAATTATATTCTTATGGTTGATCAATTCAAATGTTATTAGTTTATGTAAAAATTAATAGAGTTTAAAATGACCAGCTTCGGGATGGATGACGGTTACATTAAAAAATACAGTTTTTGAAGTGACTTATGCTGACTCACTGCATTCTGCATAGCGCGCTCCCTGAGCGTCTGGAAGAATCTGGAGTCCCAGGTCCGAGTGGAGTGATTGGAAGGACACCCCGGGGGTTTTCAGCCAGTAGGAATCTGAAACACCGCGGTCGCTAACTTCACAGCGGCCCTAATGGTGTCCTTTAGACAGCAATAGACTTGAGGGAGTCTTCTGCCCGAATGAGATGGAGGAGACACATAGTATCTGGTGCGCCGCGTGATAGAGGTCCGGAAAGCTCTCTAAACCCATGTTTCCCAGAGGAGGTGTCTTATTGGACTGTTCCCTCTCCGGGCGCCTGGAAGAATAAGGATTCCCAAGCCCGGGTAAAGTGACTTGAGGGATACCCCGGGGGTTTTTATTCAGTAGGAGTCTGACACACCGGGGTCGCTGCCCTCACAGCATCCCTGATGGTCCTATGTAGCATTTTACCCGAGTAAAAAAAAAGATTTAATTTCTTAGTGCAAACCGATCTTAATCTACCAATCAGACTTTGTAATTTTCGAAGCTAGTGCCTAATTACGCAATATATTACACAACATAGAATTTAAAAAGGACCAAGTCTGATTATAAGATTTATCTTATTATTTACTATATGAAGTCTACGCTTTTTTTTATTTTGCTTGTAGACGTTTAACTGACATTCAACATATTTGGAATCAAACAGTAGTGTGCCACTACAGTTGATAGAGCCACGTCCGGATTGTTCCGAGTTGACTGTACAGTGTATACATTGTGTATAGACGGGAAATGGAGGAGATTCCGACGAAATAGCCTCACGATCCGTTTTGGTCGTGAATGCAAATTAATCTCTCTAGCCGCTCGCCAATCGCCTGTGCTGTCTTCTGACGTTGAATACCAAACACTACCTACTAATACCACTACTAATCCCCACTGGTACGTTTTAAGAATACTAATATATACTGACGTAGAACGGGCGGGACGCCGGCGATCCTGTTTAATCTACCTGAATAACATTAAGCTTAACAAATCCCGTTAGCAACATTTCACTGAGTTAAACTCGCTCAAGTTTCTATTTCATTCCTTCTATATTTTCATGTATTTATTGCGGCTAGCTTATATTTTATTCAACAGTTGTTTAAAATACTATTTATTTATAAAAGATATTATCTCTACAACAATTGATTCCATCTATATTAAAGTAACATACTATTTCACCATTTATTCATATATAATAATTGGCTATTAGAGTTCTGTACATGAAAAATGAAAAGAAATCCTTGTAGGATCACTGTCTGTTGGTCTACCAAGGCTCTATTCATACGTGTAGAACACGTAGAAGAGGATCAAGTGAATTATCAAGTTGAAATTAACTACTAATAACTAATTTTCATACCGCAGTCACTTGTAGATCTGAAAATCATACATTTAAGTCCTCACAATCAAAAAACACAGCCGTTTACGTCACATTTATATTTTTGAAAGAGATGCAAAACATAGAAGATACTTCCCGTTGCCCTAGAATTATGAAGTTTGACAAAACCATTGCCTTATAACACGAGTAAAGGCATACATCTGAAAACCATAAATTAATAATTACATTACAATTTTCCGTTAAAAAACTCATTGGTACTTACAAGTTTAAACGGTGCCCTCGGTGTATGAGTTGGATGCACACTTGGCTCATTTTTTATTATATATTATTATTACGATTAGAAAGCTCGTAATATTTATATTAAAATACATTTCACCAATTTCCAATTTTGCGTTTACTAGAAACCAATTTAGGGAATATTATACCAAAGAAATATGTATTTTATTGACATATTTTTATTCTTACTATCAAATAATTTTATTAATTCTGTCACATTGGTGTTCATAACGGTGTACTTTTCCTTTGAACATAAAGCATCTCAAATCCACAATCCAGAAAAAGAAAAGAAAAGATCCACAAAAAGCATGTGATCTCTTGCAATATGATTTGCACCGGCTGGTTAGATGGTGCCATGATGCTGGGCTAGTACTAAACTCTGAAAAAACTAAGTTAGTAATTATTAAGTCACCACACCTTACACGAACTCATGCATCTACAATCAAGATCGTTGCACATTGCCACTCTTGTCTACATACTGCTAAAAATAATACATGTTTCTGTCCACCTATTGAAGTAGTAAGTACACAAAGATACTTAGGATTATATATAGATAGCAAGTTTAATTGGAGCAGGCACATTGACTATGTGTGTAATAAGTTAAGACATTTTCTTGCCAATATAATAATACTAAAGAAGAGAATCCCCTTTAAAGTGAGACTAATGCTATATCACTCGCTGGCTGAATCCTACGTGCAATATGGTCTTACCAGTTATGGTCGAACATACAAAACGTATCTCAATTTAATATACAAATTACAATTAAAAATTCTAAAAAGCATAGTACCACACAATATTAACCTTCAATTTACAGCCGACGATAATGGGCTCTTTAATTATTGTAAACTTCTACCTGTACACGCCAAAGTAAGGTATATGTTGTTAAAAGAAAAATTTTTCGATTTGGAGGTTAATAAAATAAATCATCCGATATATACCCGTGCCGTTTCACGTGAGCAGTTGTGCACGACTCGTGCAACAAACGTGTATGGGGAAAGAACTACCTCCTTTTTGATCCCGCGACTAATCAATGAATTACCCTCAAATTTGCGAGAAAATATCTCAGTTAAAAATGTGAAACAAAGATTAAAAAATCATTTTTTGGACCTCATTAATACTGACCACCTTAATCGAAATGTGTTTACGTAGTTCCATACATTAATTGCGACTCTTAATGTGGACTGTTTGTAAATAGCATGCGTTCAAACCTTAGTGGTTTCTTTATGCTATATTAAAAAAAAAATGTAACAATGATTTTTGTAAATGATAATAAATGAAAAAAAAAAAATACAAATTGAGTTCTATCAAATAGTAGCTAGCATGAATACATGTTTCTGGTAGCGAGAAAATATGTTAGCACGGTCGAGATCCTCACCGCACGTGGTTTCACGTCTCTCGGCGCTTACATTTGCCGCTTACATGTAACTATTTATTGTGGTACGTTAAATTAAATACATACCATGTCCTGGTTTCAGAAAACTAACCATTACATAACCGAAACTGAAAAGACATTTTTAAATATATTTTGCCTACCTCAGTAGTGCTATACTGCCATGATAGATTAACCTCTTAAGTGGCTATTACGGATATATACGTCATCAACAAATGCATTACAAAACGCCTAAGACGAATATTTGCATAAAATTAAATTGTGTATACCACTATGGATAAAACGAATATGTTCGCTTGCGTATAATACACGTGTAAATATATATATATATATATATATATATATTTAAGAGTACGCGTATCATTCGTTGCGTTTGAATGGGGGCAGGTAGTGGTCATTTCGTTTGACGAAATGAGCCATTTAAGAGGTTAAAATGTAAATACTTTTGCAATGAAATGATATTGGAACGTCAACAATATTATCAAGGTTATGCTATGGTCCTAATATCTCGCTTTAACATCTAGTCAATATATGTACAGTTACCTATAAACTCACTAGTCTTCCACCGGAATATATGCGTGCTGATACAGTAATGTTTTTTTTTAACTGGCTCTACAAAGTGTCTATATTGCACCTGACGGTAAGTACAATGTAGTCCAAAAAAGAAAGCTACTACCAAAGAATGAAAATCCATTGATAGACTCCATCTTCATGTCGGCCCACATATACCACGACGGAAGATCTCTTATATATGTTACTGGATATACACAAGCTGATTCCGAAACGCGAAAAATCTGAGTCACTATGACGGTGTTTATGAGGGATTTTCATTCCTCGATGGTTGTTAGCGTTCTTGAACCTTACTGAGCTTTCCATCAAGCGTGGAGCAGTTACTTTATGGAGCCTGTTTTATAAAACAGTATATATGTACTTATAATACATTATTGAGCTGGTTGAGCTGCAATTTATTGAGGAAAATCGACGCTAGTCGTCTGCTGCAAGAGTTTTCAGCTAAAGTGACGAAACATGTCTCGCGGCGTGCTCTAGTTGCGTTTACATTACGCTCACGTACCCACGGCGGCCGACTGGGTGACGATATTTACAAAATAATGTCTTCCTCTTGGAATATATTTGCCACCACACTGGGAAATATATTATTGAACGTTAATAGTATGTATTAGGCATCGACAACTTAATATAAATCTGCGTGCAATCGATTTGAGCCGGTCACAAATTACATACAAAACTTATCATATAAAGCCGAACCATTGGCAGTGGCGTGCATTCCATAGTAGCATAAAAACCATAATATTTTACCTTGACATTTAATAAATATACTGATTTAAAATCTGGTAATTATTTAATTTAAAGTTTCAGAATCCAAATTAGGCTAAATTTTATTGAATTATTAAATATATTTATTAAATTTAATCATATAATTTAAAAGGACTTCTAATAAATATTAGATGTCCAATTATAATGGCTTTTTATGCTTCTATAGGATGTACGCCACTAGCCGTTATTGTAACATTAAGTGTATCCATCACCTTAAAAATATATGTATAAAATGATAATTGTGTTAATTTTCTTTAATGGTAAATCATACAATCATCACGCTATATCACTTACGGGATGAGCAGAGATACATTAGTGTCTGTATCCACCGTGCGCGTATATCTCGAGCCCAACATGGTCAGTAGAGCAGCTGATTCCCGGTACACTTACATACATAGATGGGCAAAATGTAATCAGATTAATGAAAATGATTAACGATTACATTTTACGTTTTTTACCATTAATATGACTGCGTTTTGCTCATTTATGTTTTAAACACTACAGAATCCCAGATTGTATACATATTTATTATGTCTTAATGTTTTAAATGGATTTAATCATGATTACAGAGCAAGAAAATTTAAATTACGACTACATTTTGTAATCGTTGATCATTAATCAGATTACATTTTGCCCATCTCTGCTTACATATGAGATTTCTATTAGATGCCATGCGTGTTTCCTCATGGTCTTTTCATTCAACGGTGAGGATATGGAGCCTAATGGTCGATATTATTAACCTATCCTATCCACTATCATAGATTTGTTACTATAGCAACTATAGCACGTCTCTTTTTGCATAGACAGATTTGAAAGGGAGAGATATAGCTATCGATCTACGAATTAAAGATAATATATAGCTTATTAATTTCGGTCGTAAATCCGTACGTAATGTAGAAAAACCGCGTTCACGTTGCCGCGAATTGAAACCGATTCGTTATTTAGTAACCCACTACCGCCACAAGTTCTATTTTTCAACCGTAAACGTAGCTGTAGGATTCTAGCAATGGCACTTGGCATAGGTGATCCAGTAGCGGCTGTCAGCTTTCATTCTGTATGCATTCATATGTAAAAGAGTTTGATGTAGGCGACTGTCCAGTTCGACGCAGCCTTGAGTCTCTTTCGGCGTTTCTTCTCAAGATTGTCGCTTCTCAAACGCTGCTAAATCACCGTTAGATTATTTTCCCTAGCTGGCCGCCAAAAACGAGGTCCGTACCCACAGATACACCCTTGCTTTGCCAAGATCTATGAATTCGCTGGCTGAACACTTTAAGTGCTCGCCCTCTCAGCCCGGTGTAGTTGTGAAGGTCTGTTCCGGTCTTCAGCATATTGTCTTGACGAAAAAAAATATAGGCGACTGCATAGCGCAGTTAGGTGGCATGTCGAGCATGCGATCGTGACAGCTGACAGCGCTGTGCAATCACCTACATCAGATGTTTTTCTATATAAATGCACACAGAGCTGCTCACTACAACTTGGTCGCTGCTGCCGAGCAAAGACTGCAGAAATCCGATGCGTGCCTTTATGTTTGATAGTTAAATACTTGAAACTATTTATCCTTTTTTTAGTAACCCAGTGCAAAATCCTGCATTGGACCATCCGGGCTGCTGTGAGGGCAGCGACCCCGGTGTGTCAATCTCTTACTGACTTAAAATTCCCCAGGGTGTCCTTGCAACCACTCCACCCGGCCATGAGGAACCAAATTCGTCTTGTTGCCCGGGGAGCGCATAGTCTACTCAGGCTTGTCCTCTAGGAGGGGGTGTGTGCTCACCTCTCCAAACCATTCTCACAAGCGGCACGCCAGACACTGCGCGCCAGTTCTCTCTCAATACCATTTGTTCTTAATTACCTTAAACTATAATAATTCAAGGAATATATTTTGTAAGCTTGTCTTAGAAAGTTAAATCGCGACAAAAATAGTATAAAATTTCTTATTTTTATATACCAAACTGTGGTAGGCAATCTAATAGCACATGTGATAGAATGTGGCTACTGATGACTGTAAAGTCGAAGAAAAATACTCCATCATAGACCAACACCATCTGATCCTACAAAAATCCTACGATTGGCCAAGTTGCTACCACTATGATAAATTTAATTAAAGCAAGTGTATTCTGTTTTCATCCTTTCATAAAATTATGATAATTATAAAATAATATAATATTCTTGCGGCAACATCTGTGTAATGTTTGTAACACTGAACACATTATTTTAAAACCCACGCATACTTGAGTTTCGTAAAGCTTTACGCCTACAGTCTACACTAGTTACAGGCTAAAAATATTTTACGCCTAATCTATAATATAAACGTGTATAATTAATTACACATCACATAAAATTTTATAATTTCAAATTATGGTATTACTGTATTTTTTTACTTTATAATTAACTAAAGCTATTTTTATATTATCTACATTAATAATAAGCTTTCGGCTGCAAATATACAAAAATACAACTTGATCTCTCCATAGTGTTTAGCCACTCTACAATAAAGTAATTTGACAAGGGAAATTGTTGAAAAAAAGCTATAACATATTCTACCTATAACAGTTCTCAGTCTTTTTTCGCGAGTAATTTACAGATTCATTAAATATTTTCTCATTTAAAACATAGGAGCTATTGGCTCCTGGTTGCTTGCGCAGAAATTAAGATATCCATATATATCCAAATAACCAAGATATGAACCATTATTCCTTACCCAGTTTAATGAAAATGAAAATTACTTAGTATTTACTGTCTATACGTTATTATAAATTGAATAAAAATTAAATAAATAAAAACAGAAATATGCGTTGTTCTTCCCGTAATAGAAACATGATCAAGATAAAGCTAAATAGTGTCCTTCGTAACAATAATAAAGCATTAATAATTAAATATACACACCTAATTTACCTTAAACGGTAGTGTTTGCTTGTTATTTACGTAGACAAAGCCACTGGCAAACGTTAAACTGTGTTGTTTAAAAACGAATAACGAATGTGTAGTAACAAATTTAAAGCACAGTGTAATACCGTTTTATGTTTTGTAATATGATCACTGTAGCTCTGTATGTAATAATAGTACGACTACATTGAACAATAGGGTCCATCATAACACGCAGTAGATACATTGTTGCAGCGTTAATTAATTATCAGATATCTAAGACGCTTAACGAGCCAATAAACTAATTGACATTCTCCTATCGAGTGAGGAATTAAGCTAGACGTATCGGTGCTAATGGCTTCGACGTGGCTATAATGTTCTCGAAACTGCAAGCCATAATTATACCTATATATTAGACCATAAAAGTTACCCGTTTTGCGTTGTATATTTTATTTTGTTACTATTCTATAATAGTAACTAGCTTTTGCCCGCGGCTTCGCTCGCGTTAAGAAGTATTATTATTAATTAGGTATAGTTTTTGCGGCTTTACTTTTTTGTTTAGCGTGGTAAAAATTAGGGCCTACAAAACTTCTTTGTATACAATATTCTTAACTAATCTGTCATTAAGCGCTAAAACTATCAAGCTATTGGGTGAACTTACTCGTGAGCAAGCAACATAAAACTGTCCCTGAGAGAAGCAATGTTCTTTCAAGTCAATACCCACAAATATGAGAGTTTCCCCATGAAAATTGTTTATTGTCATGACAAAGTAGACTTCACCTACCTACATGCCAAATTTCAGCCCGATCCGCCCAGTGGTTTGGACTGTGCGTTGATAGATCACTATGTCAGTAAGTCAGTCAATCAGTCAGTCACCTTTGAGTTACATATATTTAGATAAAATAAAATACAATGTTGAAACCATACAACAGGCTAATTTAACTCATTTGGGCCTGTCAAGTCCTTTGGGGATATGTATATTATAAATATCTCAGACTTTAATCGTTTACACCACTTTTGCACTTTTGAACTTAAAGTACATTCGAGAGACTAAACTACAACATTGAAATTAATCAATTATAGCCGAATTCCTGACAATAAACGCACTGCTATTTACAATAATTGTTATTTCCAAACTGCTTATTCCAACTGCATTAATATTAAGATTATTTTACTATTCATTACATTTTTCAGGGCGTATTGCCAGTTCTTTTACTGGTGCAGCTTGTGGGTAAGGTACTCGCAGGAGCGTTTAACGCCCTGCGTGTTCAGTATAATAATGCGTTTAGGATGCTGTTCCGTTTCTGTAGTGCATCGGGTATGTTTGCCGGGGCAGGATTGCATGATTTTCATGCAGTCATGCGTCGGCGATCTGCTTCAATACTGCAGCGTTTGAGGGGCAGCACTGATGGCATTTGAGCATTTTGGCTGAGAAAGTGGACGGGCCTTTCATACAGTTTTGGGTGAAGAGTCTCATCCACTCTGGTATTTATATTATGAATTGATATTAACTATAAGGATTTTATGTTTGCTTGTTTTTTTTTTGTATTTTTGGAGAAATCTTAATTAAAGTTATTTAATATTATTATTAATATAACAAAATAATAGTATTTCATACTCGAACAAGAGATAATCAAATAAACCAGTAGATATATAGAAACGAAAAGAAAAAGTATTAACACAACGCACACAACACAGAAAGATAGGTTAATGAAGATAGAAAACAACAAAAGCAAATACTCTGTAATTTTATGATGCGCCAAAGGGAAGTCAGCTCAGCGTAGGCTAAGTGACGAGCATAGCCCAGCGTTGATTTTCAGCTGAGACCCATTTATTGCGTCAACTCGCGGAAAACAGCGAGCTTTGGATTAATAGAATATAGATACACCGCTCTTAAGACTAATTTCAAAGTATCATGGACAATGATATGTACATACATACACCTGAATATACACCTGCAAATATATATAGATATTCCATATACACTATTATTATTAATATACATACAAAAATAAATGAAAATAGAATACAAGCAAATTTAAACAACTAAATAAAAGAGGCATCCAGCTGTTGCACGTACGCTGCTTATTCAACAGGAAGGTCTTAATTTTATTTTTAAAAGTAAATAAATTTAAAGACGACGTAACTGGAGGCGGTTTTTGTTCCAGCATTTGAACGCATTTGGAAGTGTATGATGATGAATTGTAGAAACTGTATTGTTTAGACGATTTCTTATATTAGTAGATATTATTTATTAACAATAATTATATTTAAAAAGCTGTACTATACCTGTATAATAATGCATTATATTATTATTTTTTTATTTATATGTATATTTCGTAAAACATAATCACCATACCAAAACTAAGTACTTATTATTTCTTAAAGTTATGATAATGTTTCCATTGTAATATTTTTAAATTTCTCGACAAATCTGATCACATCCCTTTACCGACATTAAAAGCGATGCTTAAATTAGTGCTGATTTAAAGGAATTTAATTATTAGATCTGAGGCTAAACTTGTCTCATAACTCAAGTCGAGATTAAGCCTACGGATAATGTAGTCGGAGGTGTAATACCGAAACGAGCTCACGTCACGATTGTCGTGAGCAGAACCCTACCGCAGTGAGGCGCACTTTATTCAGTGATGAGCTTTTTCATTAAAGTCCTATATCGATATAAAAGAAACCTTTTTTTGTAACAGAACGAATAAAATTGTAGTAAAAACAATATTCACTAAAAATCACAAAAAAGGCATATAGGAAATGATTCCTAAATCTGTATTACAATGACGGCGTTGTCTCGCAATTGATGCTTTGAATGAGATACTTGACTGGGGCGCCGAATGTTCTAACTTGAAATGCGAGGGCACGAAATATATGTCTAGGTTTTTTAATTAACATAACGCTTATAAATGAAGTTTTTACTTTTATTTCATATTTAGAAAAGTATTAACAAACTAAATCTTTCTCTTAAATTATATATTTCATGTCTAAAAAGTACCTTATTATTTGTATATATATTTCCACCTCGTACATAAATATATATTATTTTTAACTTGATCAATAATAAAACTGACTATATTAATACTTTAATTGTTACCTAACCTTAAAGTAAGCATTGTAAAATCAAGTGCATAAGCATACATTAACTTTACACTCAGTTTATTCAATAATTTTACAACGAATTAAAAAAAACCTTGGGTTTGTCCCAATTTAAATTATACTATATAAAATCGGCACGAGTAACATCTATTTAAATTAAAAGAATAAAATAAGCTATGTTTTGTTTTTCAGTCGGCTATAAACATGTCAGTTTCACTGGACTGCAGCATCCAAAGTTTTCCGGACAATACGATTCAGCAGAAACATTTTGTTTTTTGTTGCGGAATATACTCTCACTTAGGCACGGGACTTTCTGTAAAGTTTTAATTAGGAAAATACATTAATACGTATCTAATAGCTGTTTATAATTTGGTTTCACCCCTCTGTGGGCACCGTGATAAGAGAATTCATTTTAAATTTTAGTGTGAATGTGAACTTGTTATTAAAACATAAATTCACTTACATTTGTCCACCAACAAGGTTTAAGGGGATAAATTTCTATTAAAATTAATATTATAAATAAATTATTATTATTCTCATACATTTTTTATGACTTAGATAATTGATAATATCAATATAATAAGGAACATTAACAATTATATACAGTGTATATTATATGCAAAATAAAAGGGTTTTGAATTTAATCAAAATAATTTTCTACACTCTAGAAAATAATTAAAAGCTTTGTAAAAGAAAACTTTCGCTTTGAACACAATTCGTTTTATCGATATCAAATTAGATTCAAATATAACTAGAACAGCCCTAGCTAATAGGGCTCTATATGTATAGCGGCGTTGTGTTAGGAACAATTTCGACTGCACTGTATTCCAGAACCAACTGGGATATTATTGCTAACTGCATTTGCAGATGTGTTGTGGTTTTATTGCTTTAATATATTGTCAGATCCAAAATACCCTATTCGGTGTATTTATTCCTACTAATATGAAACCATTTATGTGCGAAACATTCCCAGTTACAGCTTTTTGTCCATTATAGACTAATAGAGCGTGGAGAGCCATAGGGTTAATCTACGACGTTCATGAAATAGCGAGACTTTTGTTTCCGTAAAGTAACCATCATAAAATATGTGTTCTATATAGTTGTGGCGTAGACGGAAATTAAGAATATTTTTTCTTTAATGACAAAACAAAATTGGTACCATTTTTCTTATTTCTTTACAATAAAAGTTATATGTCATCTATACTAATATTATAAAGCTGAAGAGTTTGTTTGTTTGTTTGTTTGAACGCGCTAATCTCTGGAACTACTGGTTCGAATTGAAAAATTATTTTTGTGTTGAATAGACCATTTATCGAGGAAGGCTTTAGGCTATATAACATCACGATGCAACTATTAGGAGCGAAGAAATAATGGAAAATGTGAAAAAAACGGGGTAAATTATTCATCCTCGAGGGCTTCCATTGCGTGCGCTGCGAAAACGGTTCAAGATACGAAAAATATATGTATGAAAGAATTATTCCCCTTAAAATGATCTAAAAAAATGTCCGCGACAGTATATGTCTATCTTTTAAGATTAAGTCACTAGAACCGTTTTTATGGTAAACATATTTGGTCGAAATTAATGCATTATTTGTTAAGAGTTGTGTCAACGTAATAATATTAATCTTTATCCAAATAATCTTTAATAAATCTTAATAAATCTTTAATAATTCTTTAATCTTTCTTAATAATCTTTTTTATAAATGTGTTGTTAATTAAGAGTATTTAATTGTGAACAAAATTGTCTTTGACATCACTTAATTTCAATGAACATCTTAGAAGATATTACAAAACCTTATATAGCAAAACAACGTTTGCCGGATTAGCTAGTCACAAATATACTGCAAAACTATACACAATGTATTATGGTGGTGCCCAAGCGGATTATTAACCGGTTTCTATGGCGGTAACGTAAATGGTTATAGGTTCGAATGTCAGCACATACTTCTGGGTTTTTTCCAAATTACATTCTGTTTTAAGAACCACATGTTCACAGGTGAAGCAAAAAAAGTCGTGACCGGCACGAGATCTGATAGAAATATCATGTGTAAATACCCTGAGAACGGCGGTCAGTTGCGTTGGACACGTTAGGCACGATTTTTAAGCGTGAAGTGGATATAGCTACTAATGAATTTCTGTTCACTCCGTAAAAGATATAGCATGACGATATATAATTATTATTATTACAAAATATATAAACAAAATTTAGTACACTCTTCAAAAATATAAACTATAAAGTCACACCTACTTAATAGTTTCCGCTCTCACTCTTTTGCACACTAAATGAAAATTATTTTCATACAAGATAACTATTCAAGTTGACTTTTATGCTGGCTTTTCTTTTCAAACCATCTGAATCTCTAACATTGGGATAGTCCAAATGTGGTCAGATACTTATTTTACTTTGGAACAGTTCTGAAAGGTAACTTTTCGAATAAATCAGTAGACATTGCAGCAGTATCTCTCGAGGCGGTCGAGAGCACTTACTCTCTGTTATCTGAACACAGACCGTCTAACTTTATGAGGCCCATTTTTAAATTCCACATATTCTGAATAATGTTCTAAGTGTGCTATAAAAGATAAATAATAGATATACTTAAATTAAAAGGTTTTCTACAATATTATGTTATATTATATGATGGAATCTGGGAGCATCATTTGCCGTATAAATTACATTCATGATTAATAATGATGATTATGATTTTAACCCCATGGCTTCTAACAGAAATGTCATGTGTAAGTGCCCTGAGAACGGCGATCAGCTGCGCTACTGGTCACAGCCACTAATGTACTCTACTCATCCCATAAGGAATATAGTGTTACGATATTATTATGATTTTACTTATTCTGGGAGAATGTATTATCTCTACGAAATCTTAAAAAATTAACGACAACAAAAAGCTCTCTATCATGAAGAACGCAACAGAAAGGCACGAGTAACACTAAGATAATCATTTGATTGTTCATAGCTTCGAAAGCCAGAGTGATGCATATAATATGGACACGCTTATTTTATTTATTTCTTTGGGAATATTGTGTATAGCTCTATCTTTATTTTTTATTAATCATTTATGTATATTATATTTTCGTGAACGATATCGGCACAAAAATGTCAGGTTTATTGATTGAGGTAGGGATGTAACGGAGGCAGTTTTATCGGAACCGAAGGCGGAGTCGGAGTTTTTAAATTTGATTTATCGAAGTCGGAACCGAAGTCGGATTCGGAGTCGGAGGCAATGTCAGTCACAAGTGACGGCAGAATAAAATAGTTTTATTAAGGGACAAATAATAACATTATTCAGTGAACCTTTTTAATTAGAAAGGGAAAATTTACACATACACAGACAATGAAAATAAAAATTGCTGTATTTCTTATTAACATTTTTCGATTAAGAATGCACAAATTAAATCAAATTTGCTCTAGGGTTGTTTTTGTGTTAATTTCTATTTATAATGTTCACAGGCAGTAAAAAACACGATTAATCCAACACGAAACGTTTATTGTCCAAAACTTAAAAGTAAACAAAACAAAACTGTACAAAATATCTATAAACTAGCGAGCTACGTATTACGACGAGCGGTCGATCACTTAGACGTCACACGATTACCCTTCCACCGTCAACCGCGGCCGGCGCGCAAGCGGTCCGTCCAATCATTACGGCGGCCGCGAGAGTGGGCTGGCAGAGTGCACGCTACATATTTAATTTAATGTAAATGTAAAATAAAAAAATAATGTTTCAGTAATAAATTAAAATGTACATTTACTTCTAAATTTAATAATTTTATCATATTTTTTAATCTAAATTTTTTAAAATTAGATCTTTAAATTAAGTAGCACTGATTATTTGATTACATATAAAATGAAATCAAATAAATTAACTACAATAGTGGTGTGACCTCCGATGAATACCTCCGATTAAAAAGTTTCGGAACCGAAGTCGAAACCGAAGGTGTAATATCAATCGGAAGTTCCGACTTATCGGAGTCGGAGTCGAAGCTCCGTAACATCCCTGGATTGAGGTATGTATTTAAGGATATTGCCGTAATTGTCATTTTTGTTCATAATGTTTATACAAGCAAGCCAAAAGTATTACTTTTGTATTGGTAAAACTAATTATAAAAAGTGTTGAACAATTTTCAAAGTTTAAATTAACCATCAACTCGAGTACAGCAATTTGTTAAATCGTTTTTAAAAATGGAATTATATCAGCCCGCAAAGTGGTAATAGAAAACTTAAGCAGCAAATTAACTTTATAATGGCATTCAAATTTACTTAGAGAATATTAAGCATTTTGTTAATGTTTTGTTAAATAGAACATTTATATTTAATATCATGTTTAGAATATAAACCCGCTATGATTTTAACAAATGGCAACTTTATTACATTTTGGATTGAAATGTAATCTAAACTTGTCAATAACAATAACTACTTTTAATTACTATCATCAAACCTTTTCTACATAAACACAATATAGCAATAAATTGCCATCAGTGCGAAAGTTACCTTTAACGTATTTATAATTTCAACCTATTGATCACCGATTGACGGATCCAAAGCAAATCTAAATTCCAATTTCATACGAAATACGGGCTCGGGATATTCGAACCTTTTATTGAATAAATTAACTTTTATTAAAATCCTGTTTGTGACCCGCTGCCGGTCCTTTGCCGGTTCTGACTTACCGAATTATTTGGAAAATCGGATTATGCCTTTGTAAATAAAACTGGCAGATTGCAAAAACAGTGGTACCTACATGTTTACCGTAGCTTTTGGGTAAAAAGAGTTTACAAATAACCGATGTTTTTGGTAGAATATCTACAAAATAACACTAATATTAACTTTAATAACCGACAATTTATTTTTTCTTGAAGTTTTGACCAGTCAATGTATAACGGATTGATCTAAATGTATCTATGTACGCAATACGTATTTGAACATATGTGCCTTAATAAATGTCAATTCACGACAAGTGAAAGGAACATTGCTATGCCAAATATATTGATTATAGGACATATATGAGATTATTGGTAAAGTATCACTTTGAAGTGGTATTATGTGTAAAGAATTTTACTTTTAATTATAACCCGTATAACCAGGTCTAAATGTCAATTCATAATGAAAAGTAAGTTTCTTTACGTATAAGACCTTTTAATGAATTTATAATGAATACAAAACGTGAAACTTTAAAATGTGTTATTCGATCAATGTATTTTTACTACATAACGAAATACAAATTGACTTTATTATATCTCTGTCTGATTATTGTCTACTGTGCAACTTATTGCGTAAGTCCACGATGCTTTAATAAAAAAAAATCCGATTCTCAAAACAAATCCAAGCACATAATAAGCTTTTGTTAAGCTTACATTTATATGATTAATAACGTAAATACAATGATATTTTTTTACAATTATCTGTAAAGTATGCAACATGAATCCGTCAACGATGGCAGATGGAATTTTAATTGAACATGTGCATGAAATCTTACTGGTGCAAACCGCTCCCGACCATCTCTCGCTACCTCTTACCAGCGCGTTATATAGTAAAATGTGTTCTAGTATTACAGCTTCCCTTTATATTAATACTACAATTTTTATTTCTATGGCCGCAATTAAATGATGAATAAATAATGTTGATAATAAATGATACCGCATGGCATCTAATAGACATTTCATGTGTGTCTGAGAAGGGCGATCAGCTGCGCAACTGTTCTCGTTGATTAACGAGATATAATTGCAAAGTGGATACAGCCACTAATGTACCTCTGCTCATACCGATAGGGATATACCGTGACGATATATTATTATAACTTAAAGCTTCCAGCAAGCGTCAATGTGACAAACTTAAGTTTATCTATAAATTTCCGCTCATTTAGATGTTTTACTGTATTTGATTTTTGGGCCGTAAGTGGCCAAAGCCTTCGGTCAAACACTAATTGCTATAGATAAATAACTCGACATACACAAGCTGATAGCGAAACGTGACGAGCTGATGCAAGTAATTATTTTGGGCATTGCAGCCATACACCATGTACATACTGAAAAAGTTTATTCAAAGTGAAGTGTGTATATATCATAGGTAGGCAAAATGTAATCAGATTAATGAAAAACGATTACGATTACATTTTGCGTTTTTCATCATTAATATGGCTGCATTTTACTAATCTATGTCTTAAACACTGCGGAATCCTTACATTACATTTTGCCCATCTCTGATATTATAAGGAATCTTATTAAGTCTACATAAAGTAGAAAATATTTTCTTCATGTTATCTACTACGTTTTCTTTACTGTGCTCAAGATTAGGGCCACGGACTTGCAACCCTCCTGTCTACTTCTCAGCTTCACGAGTAACTCAACGACTAGTAAATGAATTTTAATGAACTAGTTAAACTGCGGGGCCGATGGGAAATTTGCTCGAACTTACGGTAACTTCCAGTTTCTAGGAAATAATTATGAACATAAAATATGCAAGAATGTTAAAGTAATCTTAGAAAATGGAAGAAAGGCAATATTTATAAGATGAACTACCACTACTAGAATGAATTTAAATGTTTGAGGAGTCTGATTTCAAAATCACTATAATATTGATTTTTTTTTCCAATCCCATTAATTTATAAAAACTTATAATTAATGTTTGACTTAACAATCACATTCTTATAAGGTATTTAAATTATTATTCCAGAGTGAAAAAGCAAAAAATTCATATGTAATATTTGCTTTGATAAAAACATTTCAAATTACTATTAGGACTATTAAGTAATTTTGTACGAAAAATCGTTTAAACGGGTTTTGAAATTAGACGCCTCATTTATTTGTGCATATTTTAAATTCAATCAAGAAACGTCTTCTTATCGTAATAAAATCGCTGTGTAATCTTATAATATATTTTTTACTTTTTTCTGTTTTCTGTACTTCTTAAAGTAATTATAATTTAGACGGTAATTTTTAAGTTCTGTATATCATGGTCGGAGGCCCTATTATGAATATTTACGTATTCTTATGGCAAATCACCTAATTCCAAGCAGTTTGAAATCGACACCATGTTTTGAGGTATTTAGAAAACCGCCATTTCCGTGTAATTTACTAATTTTTGAAACCGCAACGCCTTCAATTAATTTTAATATGTATTAATAAAAAAATTGCATATTGCATGTAATTGCCACTTTTATAAATCCCACGTACTCAGGGGCTTGTATCTCATTTTTGGATTCTAAAATACTGTATCTAGTAATTAATAAGCAGTATTTAAGTCAACATATTTAAAATGCCCATGTTTAACAAGGAACAGACTACAAACTGTTGGTCGATTTCAGAATCCCTCGGAATGTGTTGACTTAACATACGAAGTAGCGCCAAAGGAAGATTGATATTAAGTGGACTGTATATTTATTTATTTATTTATTTATAAGTACACTTACATAGACTACATTAACACATAAAAACTATATAAAACATGAAGAGGATACATTATAAATGCGACTATAGTTATAAGTGTAGACTACATGCACAGAAGAAAAGAATAATAAAAACTAAAATACGAGTAACACAAAAAGATATAAACTACTGTAATCAGAAAATTTTTATAACAGAAATAAAAAAAAAACAATAATCTATCAATCTTCTCAAATAACATCCTTTTTTTTATTTGTATATAGTTTCGTTAAATATGTCGAATAACAATAATAAATATATAATAAAATAATGTATGTGAATATATAATAAAAGTACACACTGACAGTACGATCTGCGTGACTTTGATGATGTCAGCTTCCATCTTTTCCTTTCGGTTGGAGCGCGACACCATAGTACGCAGACGATATTGTAATTACTACCACACTCTCATGTGCGCAGAAACAGGTTAATTAATAGAATCCAAATTATTACAGGGCAATGAAATGTCCTCGTAGCGTAGGCAGACGGCTTACGAGGCAACCATCTGGAATGTTGTTCTGGACAACACTAGTATGGCCGGACCGGCCACGTGCGTTAAAAAGGTTACTGGATGAGGGAAAAAAATAAGAAAAGGTAGTCTCATATATGATGATTAATTATTGGCGCAATCAATACGAATAACTTTCGCAAGATAATATAATTAATAATTATATTAACTGTGAAATCTATACTAATATTATAAAGCTGAAGAGTTTGTTTGTTTGTTTGTTTGTTTGTTTGTTTGAACGCGCTAATCTCTGGAACTACTGGTTCGAATTGAAAAATTCTTTTTGAGTTGAATAGACCATTTATCGAGGAAGGCTATAGGCTATATAGCACCAAGATGCAATTATTAGAAGCGAAGAAATAATGGAAAATGTGAAAAAAACGGGCAAAATTTTTCATCCTTGAGGGCTTCCATTGCGTGCGCTGCAAAAACGGTTCAAGATACCAAAAATATATGTAAGAAAGAATTATTCCTCTTGAGATGATCTAAAAAAATGTCCGCGACAGTATATGTTTATCTTTTAAGATTAAGTCACTAGAACCGTTTTTATGGTAAACAAATTTGGTCGAAATTAATGTATTATTTGTTAAGAGTTGTATCAACGTAATAATGTTAATCTTTATCCAAATAAATGTTTTGTTGATAAAGAGTATTTAATTATGAACAAAATTGTCTTTGACATCACTTAATTTCAATGAACATCATAGAAGATATTACAATAACTTATATAGCAAAACTACGTTTGCCGGATCAGCTATGTCTTGATAAGCGCGAAACTCGAGAACGACTTAACCGATTTGACTGATTTCTTTTTTGTTGTGTTTGTTGAAGTCTGGGAAAGGTTATTACGGAGAGAAAAATTAAAAAAATTGTCTGAATAAGTCTAAAAACAACACTTTTCTATATTCTCATACAAAAAATTCGTAATAATATTTAAAAGTCAATTTGAACTTTAACACCATACCATAAAGTTTAAATGTCAGTGGACGGGTTCCGGGAAGGCAAAACAATTGAGTGACGTATAAATATTAATGTCAATATTTGTCAATTTTTATACATATAGCATTAAGGCCAGGTTCTTTCAAACAATTTTCAAAAAAATCTGACGGGGAGGCTATTAACATTAAAAAAAACAATATGACTTTGTTTTAGAGAAATAGGGCAGAACAAGGTCTGCCGGGACAGCCGGACCGGCCACGTGCGTTAAAAAGGTTACTGGATGAGGGAAAAAAATAAGAAAAGGTAGTCTCATATATGATGATTAATTATTGGCGCAATCAATACGAATAACTTTCGCAAGATAATATAATTAATAATTATATTAACTGTGAAATATTCAAATAAAGTAAATGAACATAAAATACAAATCAAAACGTTACCTCTGTCGATATATAGACGAAAGTTATTTTTGTGGCACTGGTCTTCTTGCATACGTGTTCATGACAAGCCATCTCGATGAACAGGAAAGGAACCACTCGCAAGACTTTTACGAAGAAGCTCCTTCACGAAAACTTTTACTTGATGCGGATTCCGAACGAATGTCGCCAGAGAGTCGTTTGAATAAAGTTAGCCCACTGATTTATGTGAAAACTTTTATGTAGAAGCCCAGGATGTGTGGCTCGCTGTATTGTGTGTGTCTTTAGGCGTTTAGACTCGTTGTTTTGTTATACTTGGCTCCCAGAGGCGCATCCGTTGTCATGTCGACTGCTATTGTGAATATTTTTACGAACTTAGTATAAATGCAGTATTTTTCATTTAATTATTATTGTAAATTATTTAATATCATTAAATGTAAAAATAAACAACAATAATTTAAAGAAACTGTAATTTTTTATGATATGCTATGCGTGAATGTATTTTATGAAATACTGTAGCAGTTTTTTATGAACTAATAAAATAAAACGTATTTACAATTTTATCAAAAATCGCTGTTATCTAAATAATGTCTGTTATTGAACTGTTTTCTGTTACATCAGACATTTATTTCACCGCCTTAGCTTAAACATCTATAATTAAGTGAAATAAAATGATTGATTTGAGTATCGTTTCAACAAAACAATAAATAAAGCTGCGGGCAAAAACTATTTCAAAGTAGTCACGCTCAATTAGTCAAAGACGCGTTAGGCAGGGCAGAAAAACGTCCCAAGTTTCCGGTAATTAGGATGTCTGCATCGGCTGTTATTCATTCCAAGCATCCCTTTTGAGGTGAGCAAAGAAATATCAAATTCCTTTCGTACATTCTATTTATTCCAGATTTTGTTTAAATAACTATCATAAAATTTTGAAAATAATATCATAGATATATGGACATAGAATATATGAATAATCTTACGATTTAGAATAAGGTTTACTTTATAAAAATAAATAAGCTAAAACAAAAAAAAACCTTCATAATAGATATATTTCTAGTATTAATTGTCGATAACCTGCAAAACAAATGATAAAATAACACAAATAATTTATGTACGATTTCCTATTTTGTTTTAACATTAGAACAATTGTCTACCGTAGTGCTTTACTTTGTAGTTATAATAATAATAATCTTTATTAAGTAACAATGACCCAATTTGTTAGTAAACTCTTAAAACTACGTATTATTATGCCTAATTACAAGGTTGTGTGGCGGTAAATACCATACAATACAAGCTGCTTAGCTTTAGCTTTACAAACTCAAACAATCAGACCTAGAGCAACTACCGTACGCCATATAAGCATTAGTTTTGTGTGGTAATCGAACCAACAACATACAGCACAGAATCTGACAGTTCAACAAATTTACACAATGAGTATAGAGAGAGAGAGTATAGAGAGATACATCTTAATATATGTATATAAATAACATGTCGCGATGGACTTCTAAACTACTTAGCCGATTTTAATAAATATTTACACACCACTTGCAGTTTGATCTAATTTAAAAGATAGGATAGTTTTCATCTCAATTCATAGTCGCAATATTATTTTATTGCAAATTATTTCTTTATTATTTGGCAGTCTCAATTTTCAGTTAGCACCAAGCGATTTTAACAAATGGCGATATCTGTTGACTGGATTTATTGTTATTTGACTTATTTCTTCCGGACGTATATAGTTTGTATTTATAATAATTATGTTTTCGTGAGTTACTGTGTAACGTTAAATGCATTTGATTTGTGTTAGTAGTTATTATTCATTCGGCATTCATGGCGGTACGAAGTTCGCCGGGTCAGCTAGTATTTGATAAAGTATATATATTCAACATTTATATTTTGTCATTTTACAACAAACAATTCTCGATAAAAGTCCACATTGAGAAAATGCCTCGATGTAGCGGAACATTGATTCACCATTAGGACTCATAAACAACAAAACTTTATGTACAATTGTATATTACTTCAATGTCAACTCTGCATTACCAAACATTATGAGGCCCCTGATTCCCGGCGCAATAAAATACGGCACTCACGTTGAAGCCCACAAAGCGCGATCAGGCCGAAAGGTCTTCGGTAAATCGAAATAAACAGGGGCATCATCGAATTCCCATTCCGTTCCTACATTTGATTTATCTGCTGAGTGGGATCAAGTTGAGGCGTAATTTATTGCAGCCGAGCGCGGAGGCCTCTTCCGGCGTTAATTCTGGGGACAGGGCTAGATAACGTCCTCAACACTCTGCTTAGGTACACTAAGGCAAGCGTATCACCATCTCTTATAGCAACATAATTTAAACCTTCTTTCACAATATATCATAACACGAATAGCCCAAAATATAAAAGCTGGATTAAAATAATATCGCCATAATTGATAATGGTACATCTGCAGATATTGCTTTTAAAAATATAAAAGTTCAAACCTTTATGATCTTATACTAATAAAATAATGTTAAGGAATATGGATGGGTCTAAAATTATTATTTTTCGAATCCAATAATTTATTACGCGTTAGTTTTAATAATATTCCATTATTTTCTTCTAAAATACAATTCATATGTTACACCAATGGTAGGATACTATAAAATTTTTGTATTTATTAGGTTGAGATTTATAGACGTATCTTTAAATTTGATTAGATTTTACTAAAATATTACAATTTATATTATTCAATGAATGTCAAAGGATTTGGTAATTCGCCAATTTTGTCAACATGGATTTGACTCTGCGAATACTATGGCCATGCTCAAGTTCCTGTTATATATTTAGTTTTTTTGGTCAAACCGAATTTATTTTTTGAGAACTTAGCTAAGCAAAGTCGAAATAGCGTTTATAAATCTCAGCCGTACAGCTTAATCTGAAATATAACTGGTCTTGCTAATTCATTTGAATAATATTTTTAGCAAAATAAAATGTAATATAACCTATACCATTGTAATTAGTCAATAAAAGTACTTATAACCGTTATGTATATGTATTCACCTGGAAAAGGTTAAACAATATCATCACGCTATCGAGATGATATTGTTTAACGTTGACAGTATTTTGATGGATGGTCCAGCAATACCTTGTTTCCTACAATTATACAGTTCTCGAACTAATTTAGATCAGTAGATGTTTCTGCTTATACTCGATTCGTTAAGCAAAGGACAAAGTGAAGGACAATTTACGAGAGATCCCGGTCCCGTCGCCACTTAATTCTGTGCAGAGTCCAGATAACAGGCTTGTGGCTCGATTTATTGCTTTAATCAAACCTACAAACGTATGCTAACAAAAACTAAGTACCTAATGTGATATTTGTTTATGAAAACTATATACAACATCTATTAAAGCTTTCGCCTTTGGTGTTAATAAAATATACCTTACTTTATTTTCACTAAAGATTGTGAATATACGAATACAGAGAAATAATATACAGGTTGTAAAATTAAGTGCTATGATTCATTATTATTACCAAATAATAGGCAGCTATTAGCTGATGTGCCTATGTCTCAGCTGGTGTATTCAACTATCACAAAATGTTTTGCACTGCGTTGGGTATACATTAAAATCTGACTGAGATGATAGCCATAACTAGTCTAACTTTGAAACTATTACGTTGATCACCAAGCCATCACAGCCACAATAACTAACAATATTTATTTATTTTAAAGGGAAACATACAGCAATATAAAAAAGATAATAATATACACAAAAAATGTTACATAAGCCAGCAAAGTTTCCACAAAAATTAGTACAAAAATAAAAATCAAGCTAATAAATAACAATAAAAAAATCAATCAAATATACATACATATATATGTTACATATAAATAGTACATTTATATTAAAAAAAAAGTACATTATAGAACAAAATTGAATTTAGGCTAATATTTTCTTTCTCACCATTCGTTTAAAGGGCCCAAAGGCACAGGACAGTATATCTATATCGCAAAAACGAACAGTTATGAACAGTTAACTTCTCTCAAATACATCCAGGTATTTGGATAAAAGGAAAATAGGTAATAAACGATATTTCATAGCAGCATTAACTTTGAGAGAAAAGTTCTGCATCATTAGCGAGGATTCAAACGATGGCCACTGTTTGGTTCGCTGGCTTTTCAGCTTTCAGGTACTCTTTGTTGATAAATCGCATTGAATGCTTTTAATACTTACTAACAAATATAGGCTTAATTTCTAACAACTACGATATACATGGAAAAAAGTATATTTAATAAATAATTTATTTACTAAACCCATAATGTATATTCATTATCTAATTGTACAAAGCTATCGACGGCCCAGTTTATAGTGATCCTACTTACGGTGCTGTAGGTCCTGGATTCGTGTCCTGATACCGACCAACCGCATTAACATAAGCAGTTTCATTTATTGAGATTTATGGATGTGTATCTTTATATATATCCATGGTACGACTCGTTCAGGTTCATGGCAGGTGGAAGGTATGCGATCACGCAGTCGATCACCTAAGCGTTGGACAGACTTGATAAAAGCTGAGACATCTCATCCATAGTCCAATGTTTCAGTTGTTGAAGACCGCAACAAGTCGCAAGGACGCGCATAATGGGAACCCTAGCATTATCCAAAGCGTATGCGTCATTATGAAGCCACACAACGCCTCTGCGAAGAATGTATGACTCTGGCAAATCTTTATCTCGTACTCATGGCACAAGCACAAGGTTAGTTTGGGACTTGGTGAATGTTTGTAAATTATATTTTAAGGTTATATTATCTGCATCATTTATTGTTTTTAGGTGGAAGGGCGTTTGCTCGAACTGGGTCATAACCACAGTACAGAAGTATAAAAACCGTCATTGTGACTCGCTTTGGCCTGTCTCGTTTCGGGATCAGCTTGTGTATATCCAGTAACTCATATACCTAGAGACCTTCAGTCGTGGTGTATGTGGGCCGACATGACGACGGAGACTATCAATCTTCATCCTTTGATGGTCGCTTTCGTTTTTGGACTGCAATGTGCTTACCATCAGGTGCACTGTAGTCACTATGTCGAGCCAGTGTAAAAAAAACATACACACTATACAACTCTAAAACAAATAACCAGTGGTATGCTTCCCATATGCTCCGGCATCGGTCCCAGCCGAACAACCAACTCACGTTAGCTGATTCCTATGTGATTATCACCACTCAGAGTGTAAGCTCTAAGGCTGACATTTATAGATGTTACTTTGACATTACTTAGACTTTGCTCGGAAAATAAATTCGTCTTAAAAAAAAATATATAAATAGGACCCTGATTATAGTCTAAGTATTTAGAAAGCCAAGTCCAAATTCACGAAATTGATGCCTTAGTATTTACTTTGACATAATTAAATTATATAATATTTAATATTTGAGTAATCCAAAGTAGTGTCACGAGGGCGATATTCTACTTGAATAAAACTCCTTGATACTACACATTATATATACCATTTTTACAATAAATATTTATTATCTATACTAATATTATAAAGCTGAAGGGTTTGTTTGTTTGTTTGTTTGTTTGTTTGTTTGTTTGTTTGTTTGAACGCGCTAATCTCTGGAACTACTGGTTCGAATTGAACAAATTCTTTTTGTGTTGAATAGACTATTTATCGTGGAAAGCTTTAGGCTATATAACATCACGATGCAACTATTAGGAGCGAAGAAATAATGGAAAATGTGAAAAAAAAACGGGGAAAATTATTCATCCTTGAGTGCTTCCATTGCGTGCGCTGCGAAAACGGTTCAAGATACCAAAAATATATGTATCACAGAGTTATTCCTCTTAAAATGATCTAAAAAAATGTCCGCGACAGTATATGTCTATCTTTTAAGATTAACTCACTAAAACCGTTTTTATGGTAATCAAATTTGGTTGAAATTAATGCATTATTTGTTAAGAGTTGTATCAACGTAATAATATTAATCTATCCAAATAAATATGTTGTTGATTAAGAGTATTTAATTGTGAACAAAATTGTCTTTGACATCACTTAATTTCAATGAACATCTTAGAAGATATTACAATAACTTATATAGCAAAACAACGTTTGCCGGATCAGCTAGTTTATAATATATTGTTCGTGATCCATACCAATACTATTCACAATCTATTTTAATTTTTCTAGCACTCGCTTTATCATAGTTCTTTCTACTTTTATCATTCTCCGTTTCAAACCCTAACACCAGTCAGTTACATAAGGATCACACCAAACAGTAAATTAAACTTGTATTTGTACTTGCTTGTGCACGTGCCCAGTAGCATCTATAAATCTCAACCTAAGCGACCGATTACCGACCCTCGAGAATTCGGTCGAGCGTCGTAACGCGTTCTACTGATATTCACCGCGAAGTGTTGAGAGTAGGAGCATAAACCCCGAGATTGTGCCCAGTGGGTGCGGCACGGGGAAGGCCTTGAAAAATGATTACAAGAGTTACAGTCCCTGTCAATGAACAGAAGTAGTTACCTTCGGGTAAAAACCCAATACAAGTCCACCACACTTTGACGGTACTTACCACGTGTGCAGCTGAGACAGTTCAACGAAAATTTTCTGAACGTATATACATATATACAGAACATAAACGAAAGCTACCGTCAAAATTAGAGTCTTTCAACAGGTGCCGAATACTACCCAAGATTGAAAGAGAAGAAGACAATTATATCAGTTTTATGTTGGTTGCGCGTTAGCCGATCATGTCAATTTTACCATTGAGATACCTAATATCTCGTCTTAGACAAAAACAAAATACTGGCTAAGTTTTGTAACTCTCTGTTCATAAAACTTGTTTAAATGGCAACTGTACAATTAAAAGCATGTTTGAATTCAAAACCTTACTCAAAATGTATACCATCGGTTCATTAGCGAGCATTCACGGCGTGTCAGCGGTCTATAGCAAATGCTGTGCTGCGGTAGCCATTTTATATATATTTGACCTGAATTTAAGCATTTATGTTACCTTACCCGTAACCTGAAGTAAAATGAACCGTTAAAAGCACGTAACTATAATTATATTGAAAGGTTTTTTTAGTTTAGAAACTTGGAGGCGAGGTTTTTAAATATTTACATAAATTTACTTCACTATTTGTTCGTTTTTTAATTTTATGGTATCAGTATAAAAAAATATATATTATTCAGCTACATGGATTTGGATCAAGTAAATTCATCCTAGGTTAATGGAACTGTTTTTTTTTGCGGACAGTAGACTTGAAGGATTCTGCTGCCCGGATGAGAGCGAGGTGATGCACAGTGTCCGTTGCAGCGCCTGAGAGATAGGTTTTGGAGGGGTGTGCTCTTTACTTCCACTCCTCCCAGAGAGGTAGCCTCAACAAGGCTTGTCGCTCCCCGGGCTTTTGGATGAATTTGGTTTCCCAGGCTCGGGTGGAGCAATTAGAGGGACGCTCCGGGGGTTTCTAGTTAGTAGAAGTCTAACATACCGGGGTCGCTGCCCTCACAGCAGGATTTTTGGCCGGCTTACCAAAAATAAGAATGGAACTGTTTTTTCTGAATGTGAAATGTTTTTCTTGGATTGTCCTATGTAATAAAATTGAAAAAAAAAGAAAATAATCTAGGTTTACAATAAACACCTAATCTTCACCTTCCACCAGGTGTGATTGAGTTCAAGCGTTCGCCTATAAGTTATAAAAAAAAAAAAAAACAAAAATTAATTAATTTAAAAAATAATCAATTTACTAATTTAATACTTTATAAACAAATATAAACGTAAATATGACTCTATTCAAGAAAATGTATGGAATTAATTGAAACAAGTTTACGAAATAGTTTATAATTTCATATTTAAATACGACCGTTTTATACTCGAGCGTCACAAAGAAACATCAAAGAGCCGGCACCGCGCAAAACGCACTTTTGCTTTCTTCATTTATTCATAGCGGCTCAGGGACTCACGGCTCAAAGCCACGTAAACACGCGTTATGTGCTTTGTGATATATCATGGCGGTGTGCTCACAATCTCTGCGTTAAATTAAATCCAAATGCGAACAAACGTTGTGTATGTAAGTGATGTTAAAACATGACATGCGAGTTTCCTTCCCAACATAATATATGCTTGGCATAAGAGACTGTATAACTCTTCATATATTTAAGATGGTTGCGTTGTTTGTGCGTTGAAGAAACTTATACCGCCTACGTTATCCTAATTTAGGAATTGGTTTGTGATCGTGCTATACACGATTACACTGCCTAAGTATCTTTTATATAAACTACACAGACTGATCGGCTTATTTCTCCTTAGAAATATTCATGAGCCCACTAAAGGTAAGACTAACGTTTCCTCATCCATTCTATAAATATATATTGTTTTTAAAATATATATGTTTTAAAAACCCTCTCCGATCTGAAACGGGCATAACAGTGATTAGATAACATTACCAAAATATTTATATTATTCGTGAACATTAAAGTCATTTTTATATAAAATTAAGGAAGATATGTTATTTTACATGCGATCTATACTCAGATTACTTACAAAAAGCAGTTTAAACGATTTTATTGCCTAACGGTGTTTAAGAACAACGGGGTCATGGCCCTTTTGATTTTTTTTGTGACCCTGTGGATGTGTGGATTCCTGCATGTAACCATCAAGAGCGTTGTGAGGGCAGCGATGCTGGTATGTCAGATTCCTACTGAGTAACAACCCCTGGGGTGTCCCTCTAAGCACTCCATCTGAGCCGGAGAATTCGAATTCGTCCAGAAGCCCGGGGAGTGAACAGGCTTGTTAGGTTTCCGAGCTGGGAGGGCGTGGGTGTAAAGAACGCACCCTAGGCTTTTTGATGGCATATCCTACTAATATGATCCTTTACTTTTCTTTATTCCTTTTTTCACGAGCTTCTCATGCTCAGCGTTGCCATGGAGGTTTTCCCCATTTAATTATGTTCGCATTTCTTTCTTTTTCCCTTTAATTAAAAAAAATATATAACCTAAATAGAATCTAATATAGACAAAGAGTAACGCCTTCACGAATCGGATAAGATGTTTTTGTAACCCGGTGGAAAATCTTGTATAGGACCATCAGGGACGCTGTGAGGGAAGCACCCCGGGGTGTCTCTTTAAATGCTTCCCCTAGGCCTGTGAAACCAATTTTATCCAGACGCCCGGGGAGCGAAAAGCCTTGTTGGGACTACCTCTCTGGAAGTGGTGGTAGAAAGCCCGTTCCTCCATAACCTCTCTCGTAGGCGGAACGTCGGACACTGTGTACCGCCGCCCTCTCATCCGGGCAGCATCAGATAAGATTTTTTAACATACTGTATACTATGTTTTTACTTGTAGCTGTGACGTTTTTTAGAAAAAAATTATTCATTTAGTATAAAAAATCTTCTTTATTTAATTACTGATTCATATATACATTATTATTAAGTTGAATATTTAAATCGACTAATAAAGCTCATTAAATAATGTTCTGTTCATGGACAGAATATTTCCAATTGACATCAATTGTGAAAGGTCGTTTAATTCTATATTGCGCGATGTATGAGGTAAATTCCCTTTTCACATTTACCAATAGCGGGCTTTTGATTCTTTTATCTCTACTCTCTCTCATATTGCTCGTTATAAAGATGGTATTACCATAATTTTATCTGTCAGCAAAATGACCTCAAACAACAATAAAAGTAAGTTTCTATTTACTCCGGGATTCAGTTAGATCCTCTCAATACGTGATCTAATCAAGGAAGGGTCCACAGAATGTAGTTAATTAGGCAAATAGTAAGTTTACGAACGCTCCTCTGTCCAGAAGGTCGCTCGCTGCAAACCTGTGTGATTTCAAACATAGCTTGGTAATTTTCAATGTAGAATTATTTAAAGAAATGAGCAATCTAAGTATAATAATTAATCCTGAACGGGTTTTAGCTTATAGCCGTTAACCTTTTTTCTCTTCCTTTTTTTTGTATATTAATGTTCTCCATTAAATTTGTAATTTCATTAGTTTCTTTTAAATATCCTTACTATTATTACTAATGCGAAAGTAACTCTGTCTGTCTGTCGCGCTTTCACACCAAAACTACTAAACCGATTTAAATGAATGATTTGGTACACAGCCTAGAACCTGAAAAGGAATATAGGCTACTTTTTAATGCGAAAAAAGGGTTGTAAGGAGGATGAAAATTTGTATGGAAATATGTAAGGTTTATCTGAATATTTTATAAGTTTGCGAAAAGAGACAATATTAGAGCTTTTCTGATGTAAAATTTGTGGAGTAATTACAAAATGTGAAATTAAAGTTAACGCGAATAAGAAACTTGGCTAGCTCCGCGTCATACACAATGAGCGCTGTGCAGCCGTGCGGCGTGGTATGGATCAGTATGGGTGGAGAAATATGCCTGTGTTCTTACCCGAACGGGCAGACGACTGTGCCGCATACACTAACTAATTAGCCTAAATAATTAAAAATTCTACCCAAAGACACTATTCCACACGGACGAAGTCGCGGGCACAGCTTGTGTAAAATAATCATTACCTCATTTCACTTTCTTATAAGTTACCGCTGAGCACAAGCTTTCAATATGCACTGTAGAGGCCGGTTTTAGGCTCTTCTCGTTTAATCTTCGCCAGTTGCACTTCGGAAACCTCCGAAGAACTGATGATCGCTGGACCAGGAGAGTTCTTCAATTGAGATTCCAAATGGAAAACTGGAGTAGACCGGCGGCTACGAAAAACGACTATGATATAATATGAAATGAGAATTTTAACATAGATGGATTGTTTGTCAATTGATGATGAACTAATACATAACAATGGAAATTACTACCTGTATCATTTTCCTCTTATGTGTCATACTACAAAAGTTTTTGTCTCTATACCAATTCATAGTCATGTTATATTAAATGACACGCGGTAATCCAGTTATCAAGTTAGCTTTAAAATAAATTCAGCGTGCTCACAGATACCTGGTTTTGTCTGGAACGGTGCGCTTTGGTACGTGATAGGAAAGCAAACGATTTATTCAGACACAAACGTAAAATGTCGTAGCTTTCATCAGTTGTGTATTTTCTACTACACAATAACTATTGGTAATATTTTCATCTGGATTTTTAAAATATTTTATGTGACCTAGGTTGTGTTTATTTTTATAAATAACGTAGATTTCAAAATATTTTATTGTACTCAAAAAACTATTTACTAAAACACTTTACTAAGGAATAGAAAGAATACTCAAATTTGAAAAATCGGCAATTGAAGGTTTTGTCGCTAAATGAATTTATTGAATGAAATAGTTTGTTAAAAGAATTGTTACTGCATAATAAGAAAACAAGTTACCTTACTAGGCCTGTTGCTGAGTACAGTTTGACATTGAATGATAGAGACTGCCTAGAGACAAATAAAAATTCTAAACAACCTAATACGAGGTCATGTTAGAAGAATTTTAAGTACACTAAGATGCGAACTGCACCCATATCACAACAAGTTTAAGAGAGTTATTATGATGGACATAACACCCATGGTTTACGGTCACACACCGGTCGTGGGAAGCAGTTCTCCCCTTTAACCCTACCCGGCGGGCAGGAAGCTACGGATTTGTGAAGCATTGATTACAAGGCCCCCAAAACGCTGATGCTATCTCGGGTAATTGCCTGGCACAGCTCAACCATTATCCCCTTGTGTGGGCAAAATGTTGCTAAGATAATTTTCCCCAAGTAAAAAAATCTCCTGTGAGATATTTGCCCAACTAGCTCACTGATATTCGCTTAGAATCACCCAGTGATCACATGTAAGGTTTCTCGGTCACCAGAGACATACATGTATATATATCGAGGGGTGAAAGGCTATTTGGCTTTAGCGACATTTTTGGTGATATAGTAATATTCGGAATCAGTATTTTTTACAGATTCTAACAATATATTACTATATCACCAAAAAATGTTGCTTAAACTAAATAGCGTTTCACCCCTCGATACATATAGTTGTATATGTGTATTTATACTTGTATTTGTATATCTACACACATCACATCACATAGCGTCATATCACATATGTATACTAATGCGTGTGTATTTTTTATACTCAAAAGTAACTCAATAAACACAGAAACCCAATAAAACAAGCAATATTGATTATACTTTCAATAAAGAAGTATGCTTACATCGTTTTTATCAACGATTCTAAATTATATTGACACAAGCATCACGTAAAACGACATTCGGGATTAAAAAACCAACCCTGTAGCAGGCTCACTGGCGCTCACAAAAACCTCGCTCCCTTTGTTGTGCAAAGGAGGGGAAGGGAAAAACGTTCCACCAACTTGTAAGAGAAAATCAAGCGAATTGCTGCAAGCATTTCCCAACGTGAATTAATAGGCGGTGTTACAAATTTATATTGGTCTCATTTTTGTTTTCTTCTATTTCTCTCCCTCTAATAGGGTAATTACTTTATCAGTTTACAAAAATATTCTATAAAATATCTCTTTAGGTATGAATAGGTACGTAAGTATTAAAATTTTAATTACATCATCATAATCTTTAGATGTATTTAGAGTATTAATTTTATGGTTCATTAATGATCTCAGTAAACCCATTATCAAAAACAGAAGGACATCGAGATAAATAACATTAAAAATTAAATGAAATTACATAGAAAAATTGGAATATCCGTTTATTTTTGTTTTTAGAAATACGGTCGTTTTTACATTTTATTTCCACTTTAAATTCTGTTTGTAATAAGCTCAAAAAGACGTTACTCGTACGGAAGAGTATTTTAGTCCTTCGTTTTTACACAGTCTATATTCTGTTTTTAATTTATTATTACATTAACTCTTAGTGTCTATTTATATGTTGCTCTTATATATTCCGCTTGTATATTTGATTTAGCTAGAGATACGAACTGTATATACAAGTTTACTCGAAAAAATATAAGATTAAGTTGCATTTTATTGAGATAAAGTTAAATATCGCTCAACCCATGCGTATAATATCTTTGCTCATTTTTTGTTTTTAGTTTTTTTATGTAATTATGAACGCAACCTAAATGAAACATGTCGTTAATGTCAATTTTTTTCATTCGTTACCTTCTTTCAAGTGAATGCTTACCTGCGTGCGTGTTAATTGTAAAACTATAATATATAAAATAAATAAGTACTGTTTGATCATAATAGCTGTTTTATTCATAATAAGCCGTGTAAAACGCCAATATTTTACAATAAAAAGCAGAATAATCTTTAAAAAATTTAGATATCAGAATATTATAGCAAAGAAATAATATTTCTGTTTTAGCGGCTTCGTAATTTTGAAATGTTATCATTAAGGTATCTAAGAGCTGGTATATAATAAATAATGATTAGATAGTTAGAAAAAGACCATTCAGAAAATTGAAGACATAATAGGCAGTCTTCAATACTTATGTGAATATAAAACAATTTTGACCACAGTCACGTCAGCAATCTAACCCGTTTATATTATATCCACCGGCGTCACATTCACACTTATAATAATCCAAGGCGAGTTATGCTGCAATCTCAATGCAATAAACATTCAGCCAGCCGGCACGTGCCATTCCCGTTTCTCTGCTGCAACCGTTAATATAAAGTTTCAAAAAGTGCCATGTTTTTGTAAAATGTATATTTATTTAATACATACGTCGTCTGAATAGTATCAACGTAATTCAATAAAAAATGTATCATGAACTGATCCAATTTCAAAGATAATAACATACAAATAAGTAATAACAATAAAACAAAATTTCCCGTAAATTTTGTTTGTATATTTTAAAAATAATGGAATTCTTTACACCAAAAAAATGTACACTTACAGGCGGGTAATTTAGCGTATTTACTTTTCGAATATTAAAAATATCTAATTGTATTTAATTTTATGTTTTCCATTCGATACGTTAGAGGTGATGACCAAAAACTTTTTATATGTGTCCTGACATTTAAGGCGTTAGCTAATTTGAGGAATACAAGGTATAAAAACACATACTTGAGGTCATGGTTACAAAGCACGCCTCTTAGAAAAAGACTAAAATCTAAATAATGAATAAATCCTGCTACTGGTAATTAATTTTATTTTCATGTCTTATTTTAATTTTTAACTAATGTTAATTCTTCAGTACATTCGCGGTATACAAAGTGTATCAAAATTAGGCAACAAAACTACGAAATGTTAAATTGTGGAAATGAAAAGATAACAGTATTTTTTAATGTATCATTAGTATTTATTTAAAAAAAAAGAGTAACTAGTTACTAGCCACCTCCATTGTAACATTGTTCAGAAGGGTGTAATATTGGAGAACCTTCCATTATACGTGCGAGACTTAGTGGAATATAGCAATATGTAACATGTATTATAATTATTTCATTGCATCATATACTAACTGCAATCGTATGCAACGAACCCGATACGGAACTTGTTCTTACCGAAAATTAATTTAATTGCTAAGAACAAAGTAGGGTGCATATTTGTTTTATAGCAATTCAAAGTGTTATAATGATTTATTAATATGCTAATAGTTGTATTTGTAAAGTGTTGTACGTATGAGTATATTCATGTTCTTATTACATTTTTAGGCAGTATAGCGAAAAGTCTGGCGCAACTTGTAAAACTTTCATAATGACAATTCCAGATGTGTAGTTTTGTACTCGTATAATCATTTCAGTGTTTGTGTGGGGCAACTATTGAGGAAATAACGGATTATTGAGAATTTAAATTCAATCTCTTGCTTGATTAGTTATGGTATGGCGTTACGATGCTTTTTGCAACGTATAAAATCATATCAGATCCTTTGTAATTTATTATGAATTTATTTAATGTGTATTCGCATGTCAACAAAAAATACTTACGTTCAGGTCATTGGATTGTGGAATAGTCTGCCTGTGAACGTGTTCCCTTCATTCTATAATATTGGGTTTTTTAAACTCGTAATAAGTCGTACTGTTTTTAATTAGACTATGCTTTCCATCAGGTGCGATGCAGTCACTATGCTGAATCAAAATAAAAAATATGTTAAATTAGTATATATATAATTCCAGCTTTGGTGTGAAAATATACTGCATCTAATTTCATTTTAGTGGAATATTCAATCTAAAAACTAAATCTAGACTTACATATTTCGTGAATAATAATAATTATGAAACGTATGTACGTACGTACGACTTGAGAGTAAAAATTTTGATTATAAATCCAACACACCTGCTGCACCAAAAAGACTGTAATATTAAAAGGGTTTATAAGTGCTATTTGAAAACCTCTCAGGCGACTGTCGGACCAACGTGGGATGTGAAGTTCGCTTTCCTTATAAACTTCTGTTTATTCTACACTCTTCCAAGCGCTGTTTAATTTATTATTCATCTCTCTTTGCCATAATTTTCCTCGTGCATTCTTCGCTTCTTATAGATTTAAGGAAAATATCTAACATTTAATTATAAGAATTTCTGTTGACCTGTACAATTTCCATCTAGTCTCTTCTATTTCTATTTATTCTTATATTGAAGTTTTAGGCTTTTTTTCTAAAGCGGAGTAATATTAGGGCATATCAAATATTTGATAAACACCTTATTTGGTTGGAAGGCACTTTCTTCTAAGTTATTGACGCTTCGATTAACCTCCAATGTTAGCGATATGTGTTATAAAATAAGTAAACTCGATCATTTGAGTCGTCAGTTAAAGAGTTTATATAAAGTCTCTAAAGTTAGTGTTCTAGATACTAAAACCAAAAATTACACAGACTAGATTTGTGAAGGTTAATACTCTAATGGCGAGATTAAAATCATCTAGTACAAGTATTATACATCTCTATTTGAAAGTTTCGAGTATTCACGTTACTATTAACGTGAATATTAGATACGTTACTTAGATACCGACTAAATGATTATATTAGGTCCTTACATATGAAATTGGTGTTTTTCGTACTGGCCACTTTAATCACAAATTTCTCCTCTTTGGTAAGGAATTCCAAATTCACATTTGTACAGCTATAGACTCATGTATTTGTGCTTCGATGATCGTCATTCATTTGTTTTTTTCTTCTGTTTTTTTCTGTTTGCGTCACTCATTTTACAAAATGGAAAACTTAAAATATCGCATTATTTACGAGTACAAGTTCCGCCGTGGCACTAGTGCTGCGGAAACAACTCGAAGGGTGAATGATGTGTATGGCGGTCGTGTTCCAAAAGAAAACACAGTTCGTTTTTGGTTCCAACGTTTTCGTTCTGGAAATTTCGACCTGCAGAACAAGCCCCGTGGACGGCCTGAGACTCAAGTTGATAATGAAGAGTTGAAGGCTATTGTGGAAGCGGATCCATCGCAAACCACGTCCGAGTTAGCTGCAGGCTGCGATGTTAGTGATAAAACTGTTTTAATTCACTTGAAGCAAATTGGGAAGATTAAAAAGCTTGAAAGGTGGGTACCTCACGAATTGACTGAAGCAAACCGGCAAACGCGCGTCGACTGCTGCGTTACATTACTAAACCGGCACAATAATGAAGGTATTTTAAACCGAATCATTACCTGTGATTAAAAATGGGTTCTTTACGATAATCGGAAGCGCTCAGCGCAATGGTTGGATCCTGGCCAGCCAGCTAAATCCTGCCTCAAGCAAAATTAACCCCAAAAAAGTTACTTGTAAGCGTTTGGTGGACTAGTGCCGGTATTGTTCATTACAGTTTTCTCAAATCTGGCCAGACTATTACGGCTGATGTCTATTGTCAGCAATTGCAAACCATGATGGAAAAGCTAGCGGCTAAACAACCTAGGCTGGTCAATCGCTCCACGCCACTGCTGCTTCACGACAACGCTAGACCACACACTGCATAACCGACGGCTACTAAATTAGAAGAGCTTCAATTGGAAAGTCTAAGACATCCTCCGTACTCCCCGGACCTTGCTCCAACAGATTACCATTTTTTTCGAAATTTGGATAACTTCTTGCAAGGGAAAAAATTCAACTCCGATGGGGCAGTCCAAATCGCCTTCAAAGATTTTATTGATTCCCGTCCGACTGGTTTTTTTAGTAAAGGGATCAATGAACTACCTATGAGATGGCAAAAGTGCATAGAAAATAATGGTTCATACTTTGATTAATTAAATATATTATATTAAAAAATATTCGACTTTTTGTTCCTCCCATACAAAACGCCAATTTCATATGTAAGGACCTAATATATGAAATAATAAGCTAGATCAAAACGCCTTCAAAGTAAAAGAGAGACAGAAACTAATTAAAATAACCAACAATGGATTAATTCGGTTAATTTTGACTAAACGGTTCTTCGTAGATTGGTTTTCATTAAGCCTGATAAGTATTTGGACCTCTGAGATTACGCCAGTAATCTTCATATGCAACTATTTTTTGTACTCTTTAATAAAAAGGATTATAGTTAAACATTTGGAAAACGTTGCTCCTCCTTAGTATTTACTTCAGTTTTATGTGTACAATTATAAATAAATATACACAAGGTAATAACAATTACCTACATGATATATAAATATTTCCGTATCAGAATCGAACCCACAACCCGTAGCGATGAAGTCGATTGCTTAACCACTGCTTCAATCTCGTCAACTAATTTATAAACTACATAAAAGTAATATAAGTGCCATTTTAACTAATCTATAACTTTTATCAGAGATTTGTACGAGTTACCCTAAAGTTTGATACAACTTACACATCGATCATCTCCAGCTGAAACGTGACTTCTTAAAGCTTCAATAATTGGCGTATATTCCGATCACGTAACAAAAGCAGTGTCGCTCGCAAACAGAACCCGATAAAACAGATTTCGTGAGTAAATTCATATCCTGGAAATAATTTTACCGATTGAAAATTTAATACCAACCTTTTTTAATGTCAAGATAATTCCCAGATAAGAATATTTGATATTTATTTTTCAATATTACTTATTTTTAACACGTACACTACAGTTAAAGTACTATGAAATGATTAGTAATGAAATAAGTCTATGTGCTATTTTGATATTTATTATTGCCATATAGGATGTGTTTTTATGAATTATGAAATATAATATTTAATAAAAGCGTAAACATATCCAATGATAATACAAAACCTACAGAGAAACTCGAGGAACTGTTTTCATATGAGAAAGGCGCTTCGACTTATTTAAAACATTTTGTTAGAAAAATATCATGGGTAATTGGATATTACAGCTGTTTACATCCGGACATTTTTTATCCATGACTAGCTGATCCGGCAAACGTTGTTTTACTATATAAGGTTTTGTAATATCTTCTAAGATGTTCATTGAAATTAAGTGATGTCAAAGACAATTTTGTTCACAATTAAATACTCTTAATCAACAACACATTTATTTGGATAAAAATTAATATTATTACGTTAATACAACTCTTAACAAATAATGCATTAATTTCGACCAAATTTGTTTACCAAAAAAAACGGTTCTAGTGACTTAATCTTAAAAGATAGACATATACTGTCGTGGACATTTTTTTTAGATCATTTCAAGAGGAATAATTCTTTCTTACATATATTTTTGGTATCATGAACCGTTTTTGCAGCGCACGCAATGGAAGCCCTCAAGGATGAATAATTTACCCCGTCTTTTTCACATTTTCCATTATTTCTTCGCTCCTAATAATTGCATCGTGATGTTATATAGCCTAAAGCCTTCCTCGATAAATGGTCTATTCAACTCAAAAAGAATTTTTAAATTCGAACCAGTAGTTCCTGAGATTAGCGCGTTCAAACAAACAAACAAACTCTTCAGCTTTATAATATTTATTATTAGTATAGATGTGAAATACCAGAAGAAAGTTCTATAAAATATTAAAGCAAAATTAAAGTATTATTATTTTTAAAGGTGCCAGTACACCTACTGAAACCTAGGCAAAGGAGCATTCCATAAGCGATGATTATTATTATAATGTGGTGGTAGGGCAATTGCCCAAACTGAATCATGACCACAGTACACGAAAAGATCGTCATAGTGACTCAGTTAGGCCTATCGCGTTTCGGGATCAGCTTGTGTATATCTAGTAACTCATATATATACCTAAAGACTTTCAGTCATGGTATATGTGGTCCGATGTGAGAGATGGCAGAGGCTATCAATGGGTTTTCTTCTTATGATAGTCCTTTCGTTTTTGGACTAGCTACCATCAGGTGCACTGTAGTGACTTTGTAAAACCAGTGTAA
Organism: Automeris io; assembly: GCA_036320925.1. Classification (NCBI taxonomy): domain Eukaryota; kingdom Metazoa; phylum Arthropoda; class Insecta; order Lepidoptera; family Saturniidae; genus Automeris; species Automeris io. The sequence goes on along the minus strand of JAUDJH010000008.1, from coordinate 11,243,954 downwards.
AAAAAAAAGATTATAGCTGTAAAGTCAAAAATGTATGGAATTGGCACAAAGTATTGACACGATATTTCTAATGGTTGTATCAATTCCATACATTTTGCTGTTTTCTACTGCGTTGCCTCTAATCGGATGTTATTTTGTCCAAGCCTGCTAGTCACATGCACGCGAAGAGCTTCTGGGTGGTCCCTGATACTACTTACTCTTGCAAATTTATGCAAGTCAACGACAACATGTCAAACTGTCTTCGCATCGAGGACGTGATCCAAATCCAATTGTTCGCATCATTTCGCTCGTAACGCGGTTCAACTCTTGGCACATTTGTCGCATAATTCAGAACTCCTCAGAGGACAGTTACCTTGCTGTCACATCTATTGTCATTCATAGCTAATTTTCACTAATTATCTTACATTGTACTTATATAACCATGACTCCGTTATTTGATCCGTCATTAGCAGATTAATCATTATAACTCACATGTAATATTTAACCTCATGAGGGAAATTAAAAGAAGAATTAAGTAAGGTTGGTCAGCATTCGGAAAATTATGACAGGTCTTTTCGCCGTCTATCCCAAAATACCTGGAAAATTAGGTTCTCAATCAATGTCCTACACGTTTCATGTACAAGACAATGCGTGGACACTTAAAGCTGGGCTAGTCCACCAGTTTAAGGTCACACAGCATGCTATGGAATGAGCTAAAGTTGAACTTTCTCTAAAGTACAAAATCTGACAGGAGGCTATCCTAGAAAGAACTAAAATTATCGACATGAGGGCATATGACGAAGTTGCCGATAATCTCCAGCAGGGTGGAATAATGTGGAAAACCAAGGATTGGATTCAGTGGGCATTATTAGGAGAGATTTACGTCCAACAGTGAGCTAAAAAGGGTTGGTAATGATTATGTATTATTAAATCAAAATATTACGTAAGCCAATAAAATAAGGCTAATACTGTGACAGTTCACTTACGTAGTTACATATAACAAGTTTAAAACCATCAATTTTACCTCTGTGTTGCTTATTTAATAGGATAGAAAGAAAAACTACGCTGGTAAAACTAAAGATTTTCTTTTAATTCATTTAATACCAAGCAGGATGTTTTATTTTAAAAAATCAATTCAACACAAATATTCAAGCATTCAGTACAATCAAAACTCATTCAATTACATTCAATTTAGTACAAATTACTAACACTGAAGTAAAACAACGACGACAGAAAACTTTTAAGTACAAAGGAATGTTCTAAAATACTTACTTTGCTGTTTAAATACAGTGTTGTAGTTCTGAAATCCCGATATCTGCACAAGCCAACAGCAATGTCTTACAATATTTCGTACCCGCCTTTACACTGTTGAATAACGATAAAAGGAAATATACCCATATTTTACACCGACAGTATTACGTTTTTGGTTATTTTCTTTATATAAAAATTAAATTTTTTTTCAAATACAATAAACCTATATACCTAAAGACACTGTTAAATAAGTACAATATAGCTAGTGAAGCTTTATTAGTAAAGATTTTCTAGATAGATTTTTTTAATGTACTTTTACTGAGTGGTCGCTAATAAGATTGCTCAACACGTATTTAATACCCATCAATCTCTATCTTAAGGACAATATAATCAACAAATGTTTGCCCTATTCATAATCTAAAACAGACGTGCAAAAACTCCAAGATCCAACTCCAAGACAATCTGATTTCAATTATAAAAAAAGTCGTATGGTTGCTGCGGGTTATGTAATAAACGAGCTTAGATAACATATCTGAAATTATAAATATCTTTTAAGGAGAGAGAGACATTCTATATATACTCTGCATATAAAAGTCCAATAGCTTGAATGCGATTATCTACATCTGTAGAGTCCCTATGACTCGTCTCAAAAATAGTCTCGCTTGCTCCATACAAACTATGAAAGGTCAAAGATTAATTAATCGAATTTGCCACGCATGCAAAGACTAATTAAGGAACAGCAATTATGTGCCCGTCACTATCTGGGTTTTTCCGAAAAAGTGAACTGTATTTTTGTAGATGCTGGTAAGATAATAATTCGGGCCCTAACACAACGATTGCATGATTTATTTGACTGCTCACGCCATCTATTAGCGTAGCGCAGCACTGTTCCCATATAATGATTTAAATACCGTTTGATACAATATTAATTAAATAATATAACTTTTAATGTATGAGTAGAGTCTAATTAAAGTCAAAGAAGCGTCTCTATATCTCAGCCTTAGAGGATTACTATCCGTTTATGAACCGAAACAATGGTTAAGGGCCTTTAAAATTAATTAATCTCTGGCTTGTAGGATGTAGTCAGATTTCTCTAATCAATGTGTATTTAGACTTTTTCAGTCTAGGTTAACTATGTGCCAGACTTCCAGTGTACTCAAAGGTTACATTATATTCATTTTAAAAATATAGGTACTTAATTATTGGTATATTTTCGCAGTGATTTAGTAGTTGTGATCGCATCAACAAAAAACTCGACGAAGAGATAATAGATTCCATTAAGCATTAGTGTCATAGTTTTTCAGCCTTGTGAAGATAGATTAGATAGTTATATATCGTGTAGGCTATGACAGGCGTTTTTGTATAAGTTACAGTGATATTCGGAACAACGTGGCACACGGCTGTTGGCAGATTAAATGTACTATTAAAATAAAATTTATAAGTATCTATGTACATAAAATTTCAGATTAAATCGATTTAGGAATAAATGAAACCAATATACCTACTTCAGGTAAAGATGTGTATGCACCATTCGTAAACAAATTTAACTTTAATGTTTCCGTTTCTCTATGTACGGTTGGACATAGCGTAAGACTTAGCCTTTGGTTGTAACCCGATCGTAAAAGTACGACCGGACAGATCCTCTTATAAACTACGCTTTCAATTGCAAATGGGTCGTGAGGACAGCGAAACGCTAAATTTATGACCAAGGATAGCAAACGAGCAAGTTATTTTGAGTTCGATAGAGGAAAAAATAGGGAAAGGATATTCGGGCATTCATTTTTCATGGTTTTATTTATGTAAGTCCATTCTGTGACATCTTACGATTCAATAAAATGTTAAGGTTATTTTATTTATTCTGTTAAAAGCGCCGAATGGTCACTGTTTAAATGTCATAAAATATATCCATAAAGGTACACATAACGACGAACATAATACTAAAATTTACGACTATACTGTAAAATATGATGCTCGCGTGGAAAATAACAATAAACAAATTGTCTTTATACATATCTATTACAATAATTTAAGTCTTGTTAAACATTTTCAGAATTACGTAGAATTATATTACACCAACTTTAGAGCTATATTAAGAGCAAAGTTCTATTGATAGTTAGCCTACTGGAGAATATCTAAGTCACACTTCTTTAAAAAGTTGCAATATCATAAAAAGAAAAAAATATACTAGCTGGTACTAATTCACAATGAAAAAAATCAATCCACAGCTTAATAAAACGGCTATGATAAAAGCTACGCTTTTTAATGATTTTTTTTTCAATAAAACTGTGGATAAAAAAGTTATATATATTTTTTAAATAAAATTTATTTAAAATTATTTATTAAAATTAAAATTAAAATATTTATTAAATTAAATAAAATTAATATTAAAATATTTATTAAAAATATTTGCTTTCTTTATTATTTATGTCCCTGTTTTTATGATTCTAAATATAATATTTGCAACGTTTCACTATTTGTGACGGATTTAATACGACCATCGGCCCCACCGGATACTCGAGTTGGTCAGACACAAACAGTCCCGAAGCGTAGTGCAGTTTTATTTACTAAAAAAAAGTGCAATCTGAAATGTACGAGATGCCCAAGGGCCAGAAAAGCGGGCCACGCAAGCAATCTAAATTCCTAAATTTCCTTATAAAATTGCAAAACTAAGTTTTAAACCTAGTTTAAATATAGTTTCTGGTTCATTACTATAAAATATAGTTTACATTAAATGTAAACATCTTAACATCTTTTATGGCAACGAAATGAAGGCATCTTTTAAGGAATAATAATACACTATTATGCTATATTTATTTCAAGATTAATGTATCCCACATTAATGTCTGTATCCATTTTATGTTTATATGATGTGCTTAACGTAGCCAATATCGCATTTGGTTGTTTTTCTCCGGGTCTTACTTTTTTTTTATTTAATAACAAATAAATTTCTATACAATGCTTTCTTTGAAATACGAGTATAGTACTCAAGTCCGTACTTAATCTCAAAAATGCCATATGTACCTACCCGGATTCAAACATACAACCGTGCGCATTTTAATGCATAAAATCCAGCTTAGCCTCACAATTCGAGAAATCGTTTTATAACAGCAACGGTAATTAAAACGAGTAAATAATATTGTAACTAATTATTTAGTAATAAAGGCCATTAAATATGTCCGACAATTAATCATGAGCGCCACCTGGCAACAATGAGCTCGCTGACACATCGCATGTCGCTAGATTAATCGTCCGGACATTTGGTGATTAAGGCTTGCGTACACTTACATTTAAAACCAGTACCTATAATAGAGTCTTGCTAGAAAAACCTTTTTAAAATTACAATTAACATTTTTAACTTCAGTTGACACAATTCTGCTCATATATAATTAGATCCATCGAGAAACAATAGAAATAGTTATAGTGACTTATAAATTGATTTTACACAATAATTATATTATTTAGCATTTTTCTATTAGTTTACAGGTTTACACTAATGGAAATCAACTAAATTAAAATTGAATATTGTAGTGCGAGTGTTCTCTCAAAGCAAATTTTTCTAATTTTACACCACTCACATTCCATTGCCTTTCATACTTCGTTCTTTCATCCGTCCGCTGATAAGGTCTGAGCGGTGTCATTTATTTAATAAAAATTACAAATTTAATATAAACTTAAACTTTTAGCATGGTAGGTATGGTGGTAGTGACCTACCTTACACTATAGCGCAGGATAGCGTGATGGATGAGATGATGAAGAATGAAATAAAGAAAGTCCAGACAGCAAGTTGATAGACGTTTAATACAACACAGTACAAAGTCCAGTAGAAATAATGAAGCACAAGTATGATAGTCCAAGTGGAGATAGATTATAGAACACAGGAATAGGAACACAAAAATCACAATAATGTCGAAACTATATATAGCGAGCGAGTGGTGGTGCGTGGAGGCGCGTCGAACGTGATAGTCAGACTATTTTGACGACTGCGCGGACGGTTGAGCGCTTGCGTCGCGTGCGCATGTGCACTCCCCCCGTGCGCACCTGCGCACCCGCGCTTTAAACTATACTTAAGTAAAGTATTTGTAAGCCTACATTACATAATTTAAACTAAATACAAACACTCAACAGCCTTAACCTACGTACAAACGAAATACTAACTTAAGCATTGATAAATAACAACAGAGTGTTTTCAAGCGGCGCCTATAACAGACTACTCAACGCGCGGTCAACAAATACATCCGCACTCTTGCGCATCCCTCATGCGACCTTTTTTTTTACTTGGGGTTAATTCTTATAGGACTGTCTCTGCCGCTATTTTATAGAACTATTTGTAAATAATTATAGTTTATACAGACTTTGCTTATTTTTCATTAATCCGATTGATGAACCGTTATTTGTTTCTTTCTAAATATTTAAAATATGCGTAAAACATATATTTACCGCTAAATTGCGAATATTTTCAACTAAAAATATTATATGATGTTGCATGATAATTTATGGAGGTTTTCCATCCGGCTTTTATAAATAGAAATCATTAAGTTAAACACTAAAACAGTTGAATGGGAACCATTCAAGCTTAATCATCTAGACGACAGATACTACATAATAATCGTAATCAAATTTCCGTCAGTTCACTTCAAGTGTATGATCTAGTTATCAGACATAAGACGCATTAAGCTTCACTTCCTCGATCCCAACTGATTGGTACATAGCGAGCGTCTTTATATATCCCTCACGACTATACAAAGGAATGTATATTTATAATACACGGTTAAATTCACTGTTTTGTATATGTGCAAAATTATATTATCATTAACAGTTTTTGTTTTAAAATTAGTAGCTATATCTCTGAATACATTTGATATAAAATTATAATGTCTAAAAACGGCGATCAGCTGTGCTTCTAGTCACGTTTGAACGACATATAAGCGTAATGTGGAAAAAACCACTAATGTATCTGTGCTCCCCTTGTAAGGGATATAGCGTAACGATATATTATTATAATGATCATTATTTTATTAATTACTTATAACAAATCATGTCATTCGTAATAAAACGTCGGACCTTTAAATATCTGTGTTATTATAACACCTCTACTCATATCACTTCAGTGATCTACAATTTGTCGTAGGCCCAGGCCAGACTGCTTTTTATCGCGCGGTATACTACGGTAAATTATGTACCACTTGTAATCCTGAATATGAACTCTCTCACAATGGCAACAATTTGACGCGCGATAAATGTATCAGTCTGACTGTTGGCGTAGAAAATATCCGCACGGTAAGATATCGCGTGAAGAAAACTGTGCAGTCTGAGCCTTATAGGAGTAGGGTTGGTAAGTTGGTACTTGGTAGACGATAATAATAACATAACTCATCAAATAGTTTGACAGAATAAAAAACGAATATTGGTTACCACTCATTTAATAACAGAATATTGCAAGTTTTGAATAAATTGCCACAGCACATTGTTGAGGCACAAACAACGAATAGTTTCAAAGTTAGATTCGATAGATGGCTCTCATCTCAGTCAGATTTTAATGTATAGTCAAAGCAGTCTAAAATATTTTAAAATATATAAAAATATATTAAAAGAAAACATATTAACTTTAAAACATAAAAACATAGAGATCTTCGATAGAGAGGTCTAAGGCATAAGCTACTGTATTCGACTCTTGATCCAACAACCAAGGGCGAGCCTCTTGAGATGGTAATCGAGGCATTTTGCGATCAGCTCATTAGTCGATACGACTATCGGGACAGTCATCGCTGAATCCACATCCCACATGCTGGTAATCTCGTGTAAGGTCTAAATATTTTATTTACAATATTATTAAAATTATAATTTTCACATTCCATTGTACAATGGTATTTAATATATCATAATTATTACATCATTAATAATATATTTCTAGATATATTATTTCCTAAATTTGCACATATATGATAGACAATAAACATGATCATCTGCCTGAAGCTAGGATATAATTGTTGTATACAGTTACTTCAATTTTTCCGTTTGTTATTTAATAAATATAAATATTGAGGACTTTAAAAAGTCTGTTATTATTTAATAATGAGACCGCATAAAGAGAAAGTTACAAACTCGAAACAATATAGTGCTAATAACTTTCAAATACCTTGTTTTTGGAAGCCAGCGTGGGAATAACTGAAAGTTACGTGATCCAATGCCAGCATACGCTTAGAACTGCAGTAAAGCTAACTATAATCTGTTTGCTTCATTATTATAGTCAACGTTAATTAAGCAAATTATTGTCGTCCTTATAGCAACATTATATGAAAATGGAAGTTTGTACACCAACTTTATTTTACGTAAAACTAACGACGGGCTTGAATTCGTTAAAATTCGATATGAACAGTGATGGGTAAAATGTATTATAATTAGATTAATGATTAACAATTATAAAATGTAATCTTATTTTTAATTTCATTAATCTGTAATCACGATTAAAACCCTTCTAAACATTATAGCAGTGACGTGCATAAGGTATTTGAGCAAGGTAGGCAGTATTCGCGTAATTAATTTGAATATAACATTATACTTTATTAATTATATTATTATTATAGGAAATATTATACACTTGCTATACAAAAGAAACATGGAGTAAAAATAGAATACGTATAAATCTATGTAGGTAGGTATTTCATCATCTTTAAGTAATTTATTCCGGACGTATTTATTGTAAGGGCATGCAATGCTTTCGTGCATATATGGAATGAACGCTACAGGTTATAGAGTCATAAATTTGTATGCAATTCAGGATTCAAAAGTGTTTAAAATATAAATGAGCAGCATGTAATCATATTAATGATAAAAAATGTAATCGTAATCGTTTTTCGTTAATCTGATTACATTGTATTTTGTCCATCTATGGATCTAGCAAAGTTCCTTAAAGCTTATAAAAGTATTTATGAATATCAAATTTCTGATTTTCTTTTTTAATACTTTATTTATAACATACATAATATCATAACCAATCGATTGAAATAAAAGACCTATACTTATAATCCTATCCATTCAGTAATTATCGAGATGGATTTATCCCTAGAGATAAGGTACTTAGGGTAGAATCTCATATAACATTTGATACTCGAATGTATTAGGAAGGTTACTAATGAAAATTATTTGGAGAGGTATTACGTTCGCAGAAATAGCTCGAGTATTGAAACTAAATGAACGAAATATAAGGTTGCTAAGATTATTGCAGATATTATGTAAGTAGTTTTGTGGTCGATATGTGTAGTCAAAATCAAGTAGAATGTACATAACATTTTAAATAAGTCGAGTTATATTGTGCCTAATTATGTGCCATATAGTTATTTTCATACCTTATAAGGCTTAGCAAGTTATTAACCACAAATATCCACTGTTAAAAACAATAACAACATAAATATGATTTTATGTGTTTTAGAAACAACACAATTGCAATTTTCTCGTCAAATTATAGTTTATTGTTATTTATGTCTAGCAAATGATTTGTTGTCGTTATAAATATTCATCTACAAACGGAATGTTGACCGTACACAAAGCTATTTTTTGTGATTGACGGCACCATTAAATGCGAGGTTCGCTAAGTTTAAACACAAATGTTAGTAAAATATTTTAATCTTTCAATCAAACGTTAGTTACGAGTGAGTTTATTAATCAATAACATTAAAATGATATTAAATATAGGAGCCGAAATTAAGGCAAAACGAAGTCAATTTGAGCATTGACGAAAAATACATTTCTCTCGTGGAAAATATCGATAGCAGATTCAATAGCGCGTATACCATTCGTCAAATTATACATGCTGAATAATAATGTTTTGATATTTGCAATGTAAATTGAGTAAATATCGAATTATATACGACATTTTATGGTAATTTTGTTACAGAAACTGAATTAATGGCTACACTGGATATGATTTCATATTCATCAAAAACACAAATGTTTTTTTTTATTATGAAGATCCTTAAACATTATGTGTCGATAGTGATGTGTCGTACTCAATTTATATTTTGAAATATCTGAATTTTATCCTATGGCAATTTTATAATTAGAGACAAGTATGATGAATCGTAGCTAATGTTTAAACTACTTTCATTAGTAATTTTGTTGAACATGATATTGTGGCATATTATAATTTATAGAACTCTTCTACAGAGAACTTAAATTCTGTCCTGCAGTTTATGCACGCGTGCCAGTAGCTTTCATCTACTTTGCTTGTCGTACTAACATGAGGTAGTAAATATATACATATGCACAAGTATATAATATATAGCTATAGTAGAATATATGACCATAATATATAATCTGTTCGAATGTAGCTCCTAAACAGTAAGTTTGCTTACTATTTACTTTGTAATAAGATACTTTCTCCCAGTCAAGCTTAATCCTCTGTAGGTTTTAATAATGCTTATTATTTTAGCTTTAGTCATTTAAAATGGGTAGTCCATTAACGGCTTACTTAAAGCACTAGTCACTAGAACTAGTAGTATCCTCGATTAACTAACGACACCTAATCTTTCATACGAAATAAGCACGTAACTACTAAAGAGCTGGCCAGTGTTCTTCTATCACGCGAAACAACTATTAAAAGACCTTTCAGTTCTTAATCACGGCTTAATAATTAGAATGGAAATGTGACGGAAAAAAATTGTAATCAAACGTGTATTTATTTAACCATAAATTTTGAGTTAATGTCTATTATTTTGTTAATAACTATATTGTAAAAAGATGGACATTAACTTTTGAGAATAAATTGTCGTAACAAATTAGAGTTCAGGACATTTTTGTCATAAATTCAAGCATCCTTAATGTTTATTAATTTCCTTACCTATTGCCTAGCTTAATTTTTACAATAACAAATTTATCTAATTTTGATATCATTTATATACTGTACACTACGCCCCTAGCGGATTTTTAAACAAAAATTCAACCTTCATTTCATGAAAGGGGTGTTGAATTTTAAAACAATTTGATACAAGGTTTATACATACCAAAACATTAATTACCAGTTTTCATAGATTTTACTTCAAAATTGTTGGCTTTTCAAACGTACTTACCCCCTTCGGGGTTGATTTTTGAAAAACATTTAAACTCGTATTTTTTAATAATACTTTAAGATTCAACTGATGTTTAAACAAACTTTCACCCCCTATTTCATCCCTTTACAAGGGGAATAACAAAATATCCTTAATGGATACTTACCTACAACATATAAATAACCAAATGTCCGAGTTTCTTGTTTCTAACTTTAATAGTTTAGTCTCTATGGTTATATAATATGTGATTGAGAATAAATGTTTATATATATACATTGATTTAAATACTATTGACATTTCATAAGCTGAAATTACTAGATCCTAATACATTACGTCTTCATCAGTGGGTACAACATCATTATTAACAATTATTTCATCATAATCATCCTCACCAACAACACTATCATTATTTTAGCTATAAGACGTTCACTGTCCATGCCTTACCCACGCAATCGATGGTATAAATGTCAACAAAAAATTACAATTAATCCTAAATTATATTCAATTAAGAAGAGTTCTTTGTTTTTATCTCGCAATTACGTTTGAAGGCAAAGTTAATGGGTAACTCCGTAGGTATCAGTTTCATTATTTCATCCCATCTGTCATTCGATTAATCAAAAACTTGACAAGGGATAATGGGCTCTGATATTAATACTATAGTCCTTATATGACTGATTCAGTCAGAATATGAAAGACAGATTTTTTTTAATTTTAGTTTATTGCACTGTACTGTAGTTACATATAATATATTTGTTAATAGATCCAAATAAATTGCGGAAAAATGTTACGATTATATCGAAACGTCACGTTGCTAATAAGTTTACATATAATTATTCGAGAAAAAAACTATTTTTGTATCGCCGCGTCACCCTTTAGGGGGTAGTAAAAATACATCATTTTAAGTCATATTAAACAAATAGATATCGAAACATACTATTTTTATGAATCAGATCATTTTTTAAATAAAATTGATATTATCTTTAGTTTATTAAAATAGGTATATCAAACATATATAGGTTACAAGTTTAATATTTATATTTTTTCCTAACTGATCCTTTGTATAAAATAAAATGACAAAAAACTCGAGCTCGAAATCAAATTCCAATCTCAAAGTATGTTATTACTTCGGTCGCAAAAAATATAACGAACTTTTTAAAACCCTTAAAACTCGATGAAACGTCGAGACGGTGATGAAGCGATACGTACATTCAGTTAGCCGGTCGGTAATTATATTGAAGAGGGTAGACCATTTTACTGGGAAATTAAATGAAAACACTCCACTGCGCCGCGCGGCTTGCTTCCAAAACGTTAGCTGCCGAGAAATTGTACAGCGAAACCTAAACTTTTTAACACTGAGTGAGCACAGACTTGAATACTATCTTTATAGGTATTACTTAATATATTACAATAATATTTCCTAAAGCTGCGAATAATTTATATTTATCACACCTCATTGAATTAAAAAATACGCATAAATGTAAACAAGGATAGATAAATCGTGAGTGACTCGGTTCGGCCTATCGCGTACAGGAATCAGCTAATGTACTTCAAGTTGATAGTATGCCTAGAAGCCTTCTCTTGTGGTATATGTAGGTCGGTATGACTATGGCAATTGTCAATGAATTCGTATCCCTTCAAACATTAACGGTCGCTGTCATTCTTAGACTAAACTGTACTTGTGGATTTCGTTCTTTCAGGAACAGTGTAGAAACATTGTCGAGCTAATATAAAACACAATTTCATGTACCTATATTAATGTTATAATTATACAAAATTTAAGCGATTAATTTTATAAAAATTTCGAAGACCAATTCTTGTAACAAATATATTTCAACGATATATTGTTAAACTACCGTCATTTACTCAGAACATCAACGTCATTAAACTTAAACTCACTGAATTTCATTGAATACGAAATACATTTTTCCATAATGTCATGCATATCTTTTTGCTTTGCTCGCGCTTGATTAACGTTTCTCGGCAAGTTTCATTAAAACGTTGAATATGAAATGAAAAGTATTATATTTTAATTAAAACTATTTTTAATTTTAAACACCTTTTGTTAAGTGGTATTCTACTTCACATTTGTTTTAATCAAATACTAGTGGCTGCCCACAGGTCACAATTCAATCACAGTCCATTAAATTTTAAGGTTTGAAACATGTCTGAACGTTTTTGGGGTACTTTTCTCAATTATTATACCTCTACGATATTTATTTATTTTTATTTTATTTATTATTAAAATTTTATCTTTCGCCACATCTGTTAGCTTTAACAAAATACCCATTATACATTAATTTTCAATTTATTTTGAAAACACGATATAAAAGAAAATTAAGTAAAATTTCTTATCATTCTACACTTTCATAAGACCTTCAACTATTCCAAATCTTACACTCTTCTTTTTTTTTATATTTTTCGTCGAGTAATTATAAATGTTTCAACACTAACAACATATAGGTAAGTTGGCTTTAATGCACACAGTCATAGATTGCTGGTGGAAAGTCGACGCCAAGGGATTTATAAATCATTCGTCTACACTTCCCTCATATATTTAGTCGACGCCACCCTCAGTAAATTCATTTCCCGGACTATGCTCATGTAAACATTGTATTTACTGATCATAATCATTGGGAAAGAAAAGATTTTTATTTATATAGAGCCAACAAAAGTATAAAGACATCGTAATTAGTCATCAAATATTCTGTATAATCTATAACATATTGCGTTACAAGAAATTATTTATGTGTGTGATAACAAAAAGGTCCCCGTTTCAACATAAATATCAAAGTTGGGTAACCTTTGGCGTTGGTCTTTTATGGGCTTCTTGTTAAATGTATGTTGCGTATTCCAGTTTCTGTATATGAGTGTGTGTAACGCAATAAATCTAAAAACTGAGTTTTCTGAGGCATGGGATGTTTAAAAGAAAGACGATTCACTTGTCAATTTAACAACGTTTAGCCTAGAGGCAAAACAAAGGCCGACCTCAGAAAAACAAGGCATTTTCATTAATTTCCTTTTTCCACAAAATAAAGACGTTTTTTTCTTATATATAATATAATCGTCTCTTTAGCGGAGTTGATAAAACAGTATTTCCGGCAGTTATTGGCCCGGGGCTATTTCTTTTTTGAAATTACAATTTATAAAAAAATATACTAAGGACCTCAGTGTTCATAGGATTATCACTTTTTTTTTTTTACTTTTTGTCAATAAACAGACAGACGACCCACCTGTGTGGTAAGTGAATAAACCACCATCAAATGGCAACTATAATAATACAAGGGGCGTTGTTATTGCGTTGTCGACCAAGAAGGACGTTATTCATTGCCCAATGTCATAACCATCATTTATCTACACTATAAAAAAGAGAGGTTTTTTTTATTCGATTTATTTAGGGGGCTTTTGCGTGTGTACGTATATAAGCCCCATCGTACCCTTATACAAAAATACTGAACATGTAACATATGGTGCCATTGATCGGAACAGACCAGACGCCTCACTAAATAATAGTTCTGTTAAGACTTTGTTAAGCATCCCGACGTCTTGTCTGTTCAGACCAAAGGCACTCACAAACGCCTCTCTGACAGATTCAGATCGAACATATTACATCAACAAATGGTGAAAGAGAGATAAAGAGGTGAATATTGTTTGGATGTAATCGTAGAAAGCATTCTTTCAATTTATTAAAACGTTCAGTAAAATTTTGAATAGTCTTTGAGGGTCGGTTCATATTGTATATTACCAATTTTTATGCGAAATCTTAATTCTTCGTATATAAGCTGCGGGAACAGCTGAATTTCAATATACTAGATTTATTTCTGATAATCTACGAGACTGAAGTATTCTTTACTTATAATCTGGAACGATATAATTCCTAATATCACAGGAAATTTCCAAACAAAAAAAATGATATTAAAAATAACAATAAACTTGTTGTTTTAAACATTTTAAATACATTTAAATACAGTGTACACTCCATATAACGACCCTCAAGGGACTGTGCATATTTTGACGTTATAGAGAGTGGTCGTTAAATGGAAAGAAGAAAAATCTGTATTAGAAAAAAAGTTTATTTCAGACTAGTGTTAGTAATTACATAAAAAACAATTCTCATTTGATCGCTATTGAGTATAGTCTGTTATTTTTGTCTGACGTCTTTTGCTGCACCAGTAATTTTGTTGTATTTTTTCCATTATTTTATTAATACCTTGCGATATTGAGTCATCTTGGTGATAAAGAAAGTACTTTTCCAATAATTTTGCTGCTTCCAGGGCTTCTTTAATGCTCGGCGGTGGCTCAGGCTCATCTGTCTCATCTTCTTCATCTCCTTGGTCTTGATACTCGGTTTTTCTCACCGAATCCAAAATTTCTTTGTCTGTGAATGATGCCATTGTAAGCAGGCAGTCGTCTACTTCGATGTAGGTTTGAAGATTTTCTGTAAATTTTCCTGCCATGTTGAACTGTTGAATCCACTCAGTTAAAGGAAGGGCGTCGTCGTTATTAAACTCCAGTTCCGTTTCCACCTCATCACTCATAGAATTTGTACAAAGTCCAGCATGTCGAAAAGAGTGCTGTATAGTTGTGGGTGTGACTTCTTCCCAGGCTTTAGATAAAAAATTTACTGCATGCAGCATATTAATAGAAGTTTTACCCTCAGATTCGACTAGCTCCATCAATAATTTCTTTCTGTAGTGATTCTTGAGGCTTTTAATCAAGCTTTGATCCATTGGCTGTAAGACACTAGTCGTATTTGAAGAAAGAAATACCAACTCTATGTTTTGAAGGTTTGTTGTAAGAGGGTGGGCAGGGCAGTTGTCAACAAGAAGTAAAATTTTTCGTCCCTTTAATTCTGCATCCCACTTTCGCACTTCTTCTTCAAAAAGTTGACTGGTCATCCAAGCCGATTTATTAGCTTTATACGTCACTGGCAATTTTTTAATGTTCTAAAAAAACACCGCGGATTTTTTGATTTGCCTATTACCATTAGCTTTTTTTTTCTGTGCCATCCATATAAGCTGCCACAAGCACTGTAATACGCTCCTTGGAGAGCTTTCCTCCCACACACTTTTCCGCTTTAAATTTCAGAGTTTTATCTGGGGTCAGCTTGTAGAAAATTCCTACTTCATCAGCATTAAAAATGTCACTTGGGGTGTATTTTTCTGTCAATTTTGACCACACTCTATTAATCCAGTCATGAGTAACATTCGTATCAACACTTCGTGCTTCTCCACTAATTTTACCGTAGTTGATATGATGACGTTGCTTGAATTTTCCGAGCCATCCTTCTGATGCTTTGAAAGAAAGTAAACCAAGTTCTTCAGCAACCTTCTCCGCCTTAGCTTTCACGATCGGCCCCGAGATAGGCATATTATTCAGGCGCTGTCGTTGGAACCATGATAGTATAGCTCGATCCAAATCTTCGTATTTAGGGTTCTTCAATTTTTTTAGAAAATTTTCCATCCTCCTCTGCTTGTAAATTTTTTCTTTATTTTTCCATATTGTGGACACTGTAGAGCGACTAAATCCAAAGCGTCTGCCAACATGACTTATCTTTTCTCCCGCCTCTATTGCGCGTATCAGTAAAACTTTTTCGTCAATACACAGAGATTTTCTCTTACTTGCCATGTTTAGAGTTTGAAAGTTTGTGAGCAACTAAGAATATGATAACGTATAGATAATTCATAAGTCCCACTAACAATAGTCAACGCGTGCAAGCAATCCCAATTTGTAAACAAAAGAATGGATTTCTTATAAAGTTCGGTATGTGTAATGCCGACAGTCGAGTTTATTACGGGCTAGGATAATAAAGCGACAAAAGAACGTACACAGCTGCGCAGTTTTTACCAATTTTGACAACTTCAAAAGTACTTTATATTATTAAATTTCTGTCGTTATATAGAGTGGGTGTAACGCTATATAGAGTGTATCATTGTATGGGAAACAAGCTAAACCAACCAAAACCGAGTGATATCGACGCTTTAGGGAGTTTGACGTTAAATCGAGTGACGTTATATGGAGTTTACACTGTATATGTATTCGTAATTTACAAAAAGTAAAACCGTTTCAAGTCACCCTTCGGTTCAAATCGAGAGGAAGTTCATCAAAAAAATTCATTATAACTTCACGGTTAGATTTCCACCAAGTGTTTTATATTCACATATATTTTATTGTTAACATCCCACAATATTATTTTATCTTTAATGGAACCCTTTAATAGAGTTAACACATGCACGTACAATGAAAGTAATCGCAAACACGTAACAAATAACTTATAAAATCGAATCTAACATCGACGAAAAAATTGAATCCAAAAACTACAGTTGTAGCATAAAGGTTATGTGTACAGCAAAACATCCTAAACATTATTTTAGTTTGTTTATTTGTTTATTAGTCTGCATTTAGATGTCAAAGTCTGCATTTAGATGTCAAAGTGGATACGTGTGTTATAAAATTAAATTTAATTCGTTCTACCTGCAATGGTGCTTAAAAAATGTGTCAACTGTAGGAAGAATATTACAAAAAAAATTACCTGGGTTAGAATATAGCAGGTGTAGTAAGATGGTTCATGCCGATACTACGTGTAGTAAGCTGTCAAATAAACAGTTGCATACTATCCGAAACTCTCCTGGGATTGAGTGGAGCTGTGAGGATTGCTTAAGTAATGTTACTCGTAGATCGTCGTTTATCATCCCTGATGAAGAGGAGGATGAAGATGAGTCTGAATCAGGCTTCCCTAAGGTTGCAAATATTGATACTCGTAAGCTCGTACAGGATATTACCCGAGAATTGAAAAAAGCTTTTAAAGAGGAGATGGGGCATCTTGAGTCCTCACTGGAATTCGTGAGTGAGCAACTCAGCACAATGGAACAAACCCTCAAAACTCAGGATACTACAATTAGAGATCTTGAGAGAAAAAATCAAGACCTATTAAATAAAAACAAAAATCTGGAGCTAAGAGTCTCTTCTTTGGAACAGAGGATGGATAGTGTCGAGCAAGGTTCGTTGAAATCGTCCCTAGAGGTGGCCGGACTTCCTGTTATTTCTACAAAAGACGTCAAACCACTTCTGGAAGTCATTGCATCAAAGCTAGACCTAAAGGCAGAAGATATTATATCTGCTCATTGTTTACCAGGCTCTAATAATAAGCCAGGATTGGTACTCGCGGAGATGAGGTCGTATACTGCGCGGAACTTATGGGTAGACGTTAGTAAAAACAAACGTCTTACGGTGGGGCAGCTAATGCCGAATATACCTAAAGAAAAAGCGGAAGATCGTGTCTATATTAGAGAAGCCCTAACAAAACCTATTAAAACGCTAATGTATAATACAAAGGCTATGTTAAGTAAGTCATTTCAGTTTATATGGTGCAAGGATGGAAAATTGTTTGTGAGGAAAAATGGTAATAGTAAAATTTACCGTATACGCTCCATACAAGATATTAAATATGTACAAAACCAAACTAAAGAATCATCCTTAATTAATGAAAGCTAATTTTCTTATTTTAACCGTCGTTCTTCTCTAATCGTAATAACATCCTTATATATGGATAAGCACGTTATAGAATTTTATGATTGTATATCTACAAAAAAATTTTTCCAACAGTTGCCTAAAAGTCATTTAAATTTCTCTTGTATACATTTTAACATTAGATCTATGCAAAAAAATTACATTAAACTACTAGAGGTTATTCAAAATTGTACTGTTCCGTTGGATCTTATTGCAATTACCGAAGTGGGCATCTCTGACAATATTAGTCATCTGTACGGATTGCCTGGCTACAACATGTTAACGCAACTACGAACTTGTAAACGGGGAGGCGGTATTATTGTTTATGTAAAAAATCATTTGAAATTCACAATGGCCCAGCACAAAACCTTAACATTCGAAAACTTAACTGGTACAATTAAACTAAGTTGTGGCCAAGACGTAGTTATTTGTGTTATTTATAGACCGCCATCAACAAATAAAATCACTTTTGTAACGGAGCTGGGTAAACACATTTCGAATTATGACTCAAAATTAAACTTTCTTTTAATCGGCGACACTAACATTGATCTAAAATCTTTTTCGTCATACAAAGATGCATATTTAGAAAAAATAAGTGAACACGGTTTAATGTGTGGAATATCGGAATTTACTAGAATTGAAACTCGATTAAACACTACAACTAAGTCGTGCATTGATCACATTTTTGCGCGCTTCCCTACATGTCGTCCATACTCGGCGGTGCTTGACGTAGTACTGGCCGATCACCGTGGTATTATCTTTTCTTGCATTGACAACGGTGTACCGAACCGTATACAGCATGTTACTAAACAAATTATCGATTACGAGATTTTGCAGCAAGAATTAGCAAAAATAAATTGGCTACAAATAAATGACATGAGATCACCTAATGATATTTATAATTTTATATCTAAAGCGTTTCAAAATGCAAAAAAAACAGCATCAACTATTAAAACCTATAAGCGTTCTTTAAAAAATGGCCAAGTAAGAGTGCCCTGGATCGATGAAGATGTTACTTGTCTATGCAAAAAACGTGATAACTTATTCAATAAATGGAAAAGAGATGTACATGATTATAAATTAAAACTAGAATATAACAAAATTCGCAATAAAATTCATAAAGTTTTAGAACATAAAAGGAATTCGTACTATATAAATACCATAAATGATAACTTTAGAAATACTAAGCGTGTATATCAAATTGTGAATAACATGCTGGGCCGAGTGACACCTTCAGTCGATACAGTGGTGCTCAAAGCTTTTCATACTCAAGCAAATACGATCAAAAATATATGTGATAATTTTGTAACTGCATTTGAAAGGGCGGTGACAGACATTGTTCCTAGATGTACAATAAAATTATTAGATCCGGAAACATTTCGTAAACAAGTGGAATCGAGTATGTTGTTTAAGCGAGCTTCTCAGGATAAAATACATAAAATTATAAAAAAATTAAATTCTAGAAAAGCACCCGGAGTTGACGGTATTAAGGTATCTGATATAAAAATGGGTGGCAAAAATGCAGCAATGGCTATTGCACATTTAATTAACTGTAGTGTTAGCTCAGGAATATATCCTGATGAGTTAAAAGCAGGTTGCGTCAGGCCTGTGTATAAGAAAGGTAAACGGAATGATTATTCCAATTATCGACCAATAACCTTACTCTCATCTATAGATAAAGTAGTTGAAAAATATATTAGTGAACAAATCCAGAACTTTTATAAAAAACATGCAGTTATATGCCAAAATCAATTTGGATTCCAAAAGGGTAAAGGCGCACCGGAACTGCTGTCAAGATTTACTGATGAAATTAATGTACATCTAGACAACAGACGGCTTGTATTTGCTTTATTTATTGATTTTTCGCGTGCGTTCGATACTCTAGAACATAGCCAATTAGTCAATAAATTACAGGATAGTGGAGTGCGTGGCCCACTACTCAGTTGGTGTGAAGACTATTTACTAAATCGAACTTACTCTGTTAAGATAGATAAGGTATACAGCGAAACACGAAATGCTACGGTTGGCACTGCGCAAGGGTCAGTGCTGGGACCGTTGCATTTCTTATCCTATGTTAATGACATGAGCAATTGCTTAAAACATAGCACATGCTATCAGTTTGCAGATGACACATGCATGATTCTAGCTGATAAAGATCCACAAAAAGCATGTGATCTCTTGCAATATGATTTGCACCGGCTGGTTAGATGGTGCCATGATGCTGGGCTAGTACTAAACTCTGAAAAAACTAAGTTAGTAATTATTAAGTCACCACACCTTACACGAACTCATGCATCTACAATCAAGATCGTTGCACATTGCCACTCTTGTCTACATACTGCTAAAAATAATACATGTTTCTGTCCACCTGTTGAAGTAGTAAGTACACAAAGGTACTTAGGATTATATATAGATAGCAAGTTTAATTGGAGCAGGCACATCGACTATCTGTGTAATAAGTTAAGACATTTTCTTGCCAATATAATAATACTAAAGAAGAGAATCCCCTTTAAAGTGAGACTAATGCTATATCACTCGCTGGCTGAATCCTACGTGCAATATGGTCTTACCAGTTATGGTCGAACATACAAAACGTATCTCAATTTAATATACAAATTACAGTTAAAAATTCTAAAAAGCATAGTACCACACAATATTAACCTTCAATTTACAGCCGACGATAATAGGCTCTTTAATTATTGTAAACTTCTACCTGTACACGCCAAAGTAAGGTATATGTTGTTAAAAGAAAAATTTTTCGATTTGGAGGTTAATAAAATAAATCATCCGATATATACCCGTGCCGTTTCACGTGAGCAGTTGTGCACGACTCGTGCAACAAACGTGTATGGGGAAAGAACTACCTCCTTTTTGATCCCGCGACTAATCAATGAATTACCCTCAAATTTGCGAGAAAATATCTCAGTTAAAAATGTGAAACAAAGATTAAAAAAACAGTTTTTGGACCTCATTAATAGTGACCACCTTAATCGAAATGTGTTTACGTAGTTCCATACATTAATTGCGACTCTAAATTTGGACTGTTTGTAAATAGCATGCGTTCAAACCTTAGTGGTTTCTTTATGCTATATTAAAAAAAAATGTAACAATGATTTTTGTAAATGATAATAAATGAAAAAAAAAAAAAAGTTACACCCACATATTTAATTAACAGCTTTTCTGAATTTTTGTTTATTAATTTAATGAGTTCATCAAGCTAGACGGCACTTTTACATTCCTTAACTTCTGAAGTATTAAATTAGTGATAAATACGATACCTCACGGGTTGTCCTTCTCTAAAATACAAAGCTGAACTCATTTCTGTATTAAACTGGATATTCTGGATATAAAGCTGGGCGTTATTATCATTAATAGCTGAATATAGCCCTTATGGGGGCAGACATTCCTTTCTAAATTTGGTCGTAAGTGTAATCATTAATAATTCTGTGACAATTAGTTACAAATTAAGGTGATATATAGATCGCAGTTTCAACGCAACATTAACTATTTGAAAGTACTCTAAGATATCCTTTTTTAACTTAAGGAAACCATAAGATATAAGACCTCGTAGGACCATCTCAGCCGTCTCAATTGGGGGTTTGGTGTGCTGTACTTGTCCCGGCTAAAACTCCCAGGTGATTACTTCTACGCATATACGAATATTGTGGGTCCTGATATCCATTCGCCCCAGTTCCTTCGTATCATGCTCGTCGAGCATAAGCCCTGGAGAAAACGCTGCTTTCGCCGAGAGTACTCGATGTATTTAGGCAGAGCACGTCGCAATACTGTGTCGACATCTCCAAGGTCGATAGCCGTTTTCACAGGGACCCCACCCTGAGCGTTCACGACCCTAAAACATCAAATCCTAACATACCCTAAGGTAAAATGGCAACCCTAAGTATATAATTATATTACAATGGAGAGCAATAAGTTACTTATATTTGTAATAAAAATAGTATTTTTATAAAAAATATAGTTTAGCCATGAATAAAAATAATATGCTTAATTCGACTACAAAAGGTTTTTTATACAGTGACTACAATGCAGCTGATGGCAAGTATAGTGTAGTCCACAAACCAAAGTGACCATCAAAGGATAAAAATCCATTGATAGTTTCCGTCGTCATGTCGACCCACATATACCACAACTGAAGGTCTTTAGGTACATGAGTTATGGATATATATGTATAAACTGATCCTGAATGCAACAGGTGAAAGCGAGTCACTATAACGGTCTTTATACTTATGTACTGGGTCATAACCCAGTTCAGGCAATCACCCTACCACCAAAAAACTTGGTAACTAGGCTAAGTAGGTTTAGGTAACTGCTGCATTATAATTTACAAACTCAAAATTGTCAGCAAACGTTAATATTACATTTATAATCAGGAATGTGAAACTTTAATCAAAAGGAATATTGGGCATAGAACGGAAAAGGAGTAACATTCAGACTTCAAAGAGATAGTTATAGAGCCATCTTAAAGCAATAGATGCTCCATACTGCAGCACGTTCTATTTCCCTTTAGCCACAAATATCATGACTACTTATTACTGAACGGATTTGTTCCTATACATGAAACTTATATACTTATTTCATCTCGGGTAAAATATATCAAAATAAAACTTAATAATAATATATCTTTAGAGGTTTGTAGACAGACATTAGTGATTTTATCCATTCTGCGGTTAGAGGTCGTGTCCAATGTGATGAGCGCAGTTGAACACCCTTCTCAAGGCGCTTACACATGATATTTCTATTTGATATCAAGCGAGTTTCCTCACAATGCTTTCCCCTTCACCGGCGAGCATTTGGTGCTTAATCTGAAAAAGTCCGTACTTAATCTGGATAACACTAGACATACGGTCCAGCATTCGAACCAACAACCATTGGCATTGCTGTGCATGACATAGATACTGGTCCCTTATCCACCATATACCATATCCGCTATAAAACTTAACTATATATTATATTTACAAGCCCAATCAGTTCCCCTAAGTGTCGGCTGAAAACAAGCGCTGGATGGCGCGTACAGCGTCGCCCAGCACACGCTGAGCAGAGTGCTCTTTGAGATTGGTAACACACACACACACACACAGGCACACAGGATACATAATGTGATGTTATGTATTATACTTTAATTGTTGTTTTCTATATAAATGTGTTTGTTGTGTGTTGTTTCTTTTATATCGATAACCTTTTTTTTTCCTTCTTTTTTGTCGAAAGTGAATTATATTCCACATGCGCCCTTGCCAAGGATATCCTTTAATTTGACAGATATATCTTCAAAGATTCATTATCGATTTATACCCAATGTTTGTAACTCTCTTTGTCTTTTATTTACCCCTCACAATTCATTGATTTATCTGAAGACGTCCTATATTATTTATTCTTAAACTCCGAAGCCACTAAAGAATTTATTCATGAAAACAATTACTAGTTCGACAGTTGTGGATGCCTTATTACTAATACTTCAAGATAAAATAATACTAATATTATATCGTCTCGATTTATTCCTTTCAGGGTGTGCAGAAAACCACCACTGTGCATAGTGGCTGTTTTTAATTTACGCTTATATGCCGTGACCAAATTGACCAGTAGCGCTGATGATTATCATTCTCAGGGCACTTACATATAGCATTTCTATTACACGAAATGCGGTTTCCCTCATGAAATTTACTTACACCGAAGTATTTATATATACTGTTTTAGCATGTAGTGCTTAAATCTACACTTAATAAAAAAAAACCGATGTACGTGCAGGGATTCGAACCTACGAACATTAGCGTTGTCCGGCGTTACGCGTACCGATTCCTAAGCCACTTGGCCGCCACAATCACAAGTTCCTTAGTAACAATATTTTTGGAATATTATTAACACAAATAGTTCCCGTTTTTGCACAAGCATAAAGGGACACAGATACAATCATGTTTCATGGAAAACAAAAATCAACAGTTAAAACTTCAATATTTTGATTTTATGCGTGAGGAAACCTACTTTTAAGTAATTATTTTACTTACTTATTTTTTAAATGGAGTTCAGATTCAAGCACTTTCTTATATGTCTACAGAAAGAAGTGGGAGTTCGGCAAAATCGTGCAAGGGACAGGCCGACTCCATTAGAGATTGACGATGGTGTCAAATAGAGAAGGCCTATTGATTGAATTATTGCAGCTTCCAGAGTTCCTTAACCGGGATTGCGGGTGGAGGGTTGATATACATATGTATATTCTTATTTACACATCTCTTATTTTAGCTTTTACTATTGCGTTATTTTCGTATTTGAAACCTCTGAAAATGTTATTTTCGAACTGGGCAATACGTTAATGACCGAGATAGACCTTCACAACTAAACCGGACGAGTGAAAATTTACTTTGCTTTCCGTAAGCGGCGCTGCATTCGTGTAAATAATATGTATTACAAACCTTATACTTGATGATGTGAAACTGTTTTTTTTTTTATTTAACTTTTAGTAATTAAACCAAGATTTATTTCTTGTAAAGTATGCATTGCTTTTATGTATATAAAGGATGAACGCCACTGCTATAAGCATAGCTGAAAAGAGAGTATAAAAATTTCTTGCCGGCTAATCTCAGTAGGTTTTGCTTTCCGAACCATTGATAAATTAATTGGATTTATTTACTTGATGATTTAAAGGGCTTGTAAAAGACATAATTCATTTTATAGCTGGCTGAGCGGCTTTCAATTTAGCGACGAATCTCACTAACAATATCTTCGTCTGGATAGCGTTTATTATTACTGATTTTTGGTATCTATATTTATAAATTGCATGGTGTCTAATCACATGTATTGATTTAACATTTTCTGGTCCTATGTGCAGCGAAGATTACTGGTATAGAAGTATCTAAAATCGTTGCACATTTTTATAACACCGTACGGTTAAAATCAAATATACACAAACAGGGACTTTTCAGGAATAATTTGAGAAATTATTAACTCATACTAAAGAAAATATAATTATTTCAAAAGATCTTCTGAATCTTTTGAAGATCGGTGCAACTTCTTGAATAATTAAAGGATTTAATAAAGTTCGAATTACAAATATAATATGTATTCTAAATATACTTCTAATAGATTTAATAAAAATAATCGGATCCATTATTTAAATAACGTAAAGTTTAAGCTGATGGCTACATTTGTTCGGAAAACTAAGCCATTTTACTAAAATATGCACGTAACTAAAACTTTTGTCATGTAATATTCTTGTTCAATTTATGTTGCAGACTCGAGTTACTCTACAATTCTGAAAAGTTAAGAGCACACTGTTACAGAATGTAAAATCGGTTCAAATTTATATGCGGTTCAAAATAATGTAGCGTTAATATTTCAAACTTCCATAACGCTAGGTTATAGAGTAAAAGTATATAATTATATTTAACACGTTCGCTACCAGCACCGCATATATGCGTCGTCTCAGTTCAGCATTTGCGCCCGCCGCCCGCAAATGAGCGGCGTGTTTACTTTTTCAGTTTATTAGGTCCTTACATATGAAATTGGCGTTTTTCGTACTGGCCACTTTAATCACAAATTTCTCCTCTTTGGTAAGGAATTCCAAATTCAAATTTGTACAGCTATAGACTCATGTATTTGTGCTTCGATGATCGTCATTCATTTGTTTTTTTCTTCTGTTTTTTTCTGTTTGCGTCACTCATTTTACAAAATGGAAAACTTAAAATATCGCATTATTACGAGTACGAGTTCCGCCGTGGCACTAGTGCTGCGGAAACAACTCGAAGGGTGAATGATGTGTATGGCGGTCGTGTTGCAAAAGAAAACACAGTTCGTTTTTGGTTCCAACGTTTTCGTTCTGGAAATTTCGACCTGCAGAACAAGCCCCGTGGACGGCCTGAGACTCAAGTTGATAATGAAGAGTTGAAGGCTATTGTGGAAGCGGATCCATCGCAAACCACGTCCGAGTTAGCTGCAGTCTGCGATGTTAGTGATAAAACTGTTTTAATTCACTTGCAGCAAATTGGGAAGATTAAAAAGCTTGAAAGGTGGGTACCTCACGAATTGACTGAAGCAAACCGGCAAACGCGCGTCGACTGCTGCGTTACATTACTAAACTGGCACAATAATTAAGGTATTTTAAACCGAATCATTACCTGTGATGAAAAATGGGTTCTTTACGATAATCGGAAGCGCTCAGCGCAATGGTTGGATCCTGGCCAGCCAGCCAAATCCTGCCCCAAGCGAAAATTAACCCCAAAAAAGTTACTTGTAAGCGTTTGGTGGACTAGTGCCGGTATTATTCATTACAGTTTTCTCAAATCTGAACAAACTATTACGGCTGATGTCTATTGTCAGCAATTGCAAGCCATGATGGAAAAGCTAGCGGCTAAACAACCTAGGCTGGTCAATCGCTCCACGCCACTGCTGCTTCACGACAACGCTAGACCACACACTGCGCAAAAGACGGCTACTAAATTAGAAGAGCTTCAATTGGAAAGTCTAAGACATCCTCCGTACTCCCCGGACCTTGCTCCAACAGATTACCATATTTTTCGAAATTTGGATAACTTCTTGCAAGGGAAAAAATTCAACTCCGATGGGTCAGTCCAAATCGCCTTCAAAGATTTTATTGATTCCCGTCCGACTGGTTTTTTTAGTAAAGGGATCAATGAACTACCTATGAGATGGCAAAAGTGCATAGAAAATAATGGTTCATACTTTGATTAATTAAATATATTATATTAAAAAATATTCGACTTTTTGTTCCTCCCATACAAAACGCCAATTTCATATGTAAGGACCTAATATTACAAATTCTTACACTTATTTTTCTCCGAAACAGTCGTAATGGCCTGTAAAAGAACAAAATGGATTCAGACTACTGACCTTGGTCTGGAGATAATTATGTTTTTTTTTTTATAAATATAGTATTAAAAAATTCAATGCCATTTAAAGTCATATTATAAGAAAAAATTACATGGGCAACATGGTTCCAGATTTTTTTCTCAAGCGCCGGTAGCGAACGCGTTATACAGACACATCTTCAGTGTACCATAAATATTACGCCTGCAGTAAAATAAAAAATACAATTTTAAATATAAATATAGGCATTATATTTATTGTAATTTTTTTTTTATAACTTATAGGCGAACGCTTGACCTCAATCACACCTGGTGGAAGGTGAAGATGAGTCCGATGATGAACCGCATCCGCCTAACTAATGCCTATTCACTCTTCTTTTAAAGACATTATAGGTAATGCACATATATTTAATTAAATTTAAGTGATATAAGAAACCGCTACTAAAAAGTATCCAATATCAATGCAGAAAAGTTACAGATAAAATATTAATACATGGTATGGGACAGAGTTCATTAAGCCATATAATCATGCACGTACATTTTATTCAGTCACGTGTTTGAATCCAATCCCCTGAGATTAAAATGTTTTCATATACATAAAAAGCTTTTTCTCATTTTGTGTATTCAACATTTCATATGCACTATCTTTCCATTCCTATGTTCTATCCACAGTTTTGCAAAACATATCAAAACTACACTTAGCATATAAACTTATTAAACTTTTTTTTTATAAAAGTAATTTAATATGAAAGTTATTTATTATTTAATTGAATATAAAAATATAAACTTAATACATGGATAATATAGATCTGGTTGTATTCTTCCAGCTAGTAATAGTTTAATTTAAAAATAATCATTGTATGAAATATTATTATTATTATTATTCTGTGTGGTCACAACTAGTGATGCCACGAATAGTGAATTGGCCGAATACCGAATACCGAATATTCGGCAACGCTGTCGGCCGAAGCGCCGAATATTCGGCATGGAATACATGCTTGTCGGGGGCGCGTTAGCTGGATTAAGGCAAGTTGCAACCTGTTTTCCTCGTTGCGTTGGCGCGGCCAGCAAAGACAATACAATACCCAATACAAACGAAAAACAGTACCCAAACCTTTCGAAATTTGCTAAAGTTTATTTTTCTTCTCCTGGAAGTAGCTTGTTTAGTGAGAGGTTATTTTCTGAGGCTAGTAACATTTACGATGAAAAGCGGAATCGTTTGCTACCAAAAAATGCTGAAAAGCTTATTTTCATCCATCACAACTTACCACTGATCAATTTTAATTACTAAAGTGTTGTAATTAAATTTAATTTTAATTTGGAAATAAATAGATAATTTTGAGTAATATAACGTGCCTTTTTTACATGATTTGGTATTCGGTATTCGGCCGAATAGTACGAATAGCAAAAAAAGTGGCCGAATAGGCCGAATACCGAATAGTTGCCGAATATTCGTGGCATCTCTAGTCACAACAACTCGCTACAACTTTTCGAGTTCCGAGAGCAGCTCGTGCACCTCCAGCGGTTTACATACTTAAAGTCTTAAAGTATATGGCAATAGATACTCTAAAATCGGTTACACATTGCATCTGTTCCTAATCCATGAAAACACGGAACTAGAAAACTCGGACTGATTTCAAATGTTATTTTAGGCATTTCCTTCAATTATAATCCATCAAACAACACAATTCGAAAACAAACCAAACAAGCGAATAAATAAATGTGTAAGGGGGAAATGCACTTATATATAAAATATAGCATGTAAACGTAACCCGATACGCAGTTGTCGCCCTAAGGGTCGTTAGGGTGTTACGAGACGTGCGGGGTAAGAGGATGCGCGCGCGCACGGGACGCTTGGAAGGCAGTCGACTACCGAGACCCAAGGCGGGAGTACGTGCGTGTACGTCGCAGTTCGGTGTGCCTTAAAGTGCAAATAAACTGTAAAGCGCCAAATTCGTGTCTTCCTAAAACCACACCCACGACCACCGGTCATAAAAATATTATAAATGTTATAATGTTAGGTGCTTCAATAATAAATAAAACACTTTTACTGTTATCATTTGTATTGTTACAAAACATCTTTAAAAGTCACACGCACAAACAAAAAATATTTATGGCAGCAGCTTAGTGCTGCGCTCTAAAGACTATAAAAATAATTTTAAAAAACATTATTGGTCTTCCTAACCCACCGTCTGCCCTTGGATATAACTCGAATTCGATTTCGACGTAGTGCCCAAGCGTCCATACAAATCTAATAGTACTTCGACTACTTCTGTCCGTCAGTGTCAATGTTCGGTCCACTCGAATAACGGATGACGGATAGAAACCGGATGACGGATGACGTGCGTAAGCAACCACATAAACTTTTCTACGGGTACTTGGAGCAGATTTCAACGAATTGAAATTGCATGCAGTGCGAAATCGCCTTAACCCCTTGAGTTCTTGAGCCATAGTACGTTTAGACTGGCGTGCGACACTGTCAAAACTAGGTTTGCAACTAACTTGTACTTACACGTTATCCGTCATCAGATGTGTTGAATATTAAAAGTGGATGGATTTACTTTTAAAAGAATAGTCAAACAAGTCCTCAAATAACGGCTTTTAATTTAATTTTATGTATTCAAATTGTATTTAACTATTATAGTATTTATATATAAGATTTAACCTTTTGTTTTTATGTGTAACGTGTGTTGAACTGTTTTTATAGCTATTTAAAAAATTATGTCTATTCTTTACGATAGCTGTCTGTTGATATTTGTCCTATTGATAAATAAATAAATTAGGAACACTAGAGTAATTTATTCATAATACAATTTAATAAAAACAAATATCGTGAAATTAAGAAAACGAGTGGTTTTTATTCAAAATTCTTACATATACTCCCGTGTATATGTCATAGTTTTTTATACATCCTCTCCGAGTAACTTTATTCGCTCATAAAAAGTTCTCCGGTTTCTAAACAGATAAAGTGCTACAAAGTTGGAAATTCGAATTGAAAAACTTGGTGATTATGTTTTTCAGCAACGCCGCGCAAGTTGGTTATTCAGGGAATCCTTTATAAATCCGCGTGTGTGTGCTCGGCTCGGTCCGCACCCGCGATTCTTTCCAAGCCCAAAGTAATTTAAAACAAATAAAGATGAGCCCTTCTGCCGTTTCAAGCATATCGAATGCTCTTTTATGGTCGTATGAATAATAACAGATTTTCAGTATTCAGTATCACATTTCTTTAATAATAATGTGGAGCTTGTATGTTTAAAAGTTGCTTTAATTTACAACGCACAGTTTTGCTTCTCTGAATTGTTAATTAAGCCAACCAAACCCAAAGAGTTAAAAATAAAAGAAAACAATTAATATTTATAATATAGTTTACTTGTAGTCTGTGGTTTGTTTATTTGTTAGCTTGTTTGTTGTTTAATTGTATTGTTTGATGTCGCTATTTCTTTCGTGTAATGAATGAAATTAAATAAATAAATAAATTCATATAAATTTAAGTTTTTTGATACCCGTACTTAAGGGATGTAAGAGATTTAGGTTTGGATTTACCTTGAAAAATGTGTTAGAGATTTGACATCCGATTTTTTTTAATGATACTTGAAGTCCTACGTTACACAGTTCAGATTTAGTTAAAAAGGTCGAAAACTAAAAAAAATATCTAAAAATGTTTTCATAAAGATCATAAATTACCGGCAAGCGTAACGGTTGTACGATACCCTTATCTATTTTAGGATCTAATTATTTGTTTTAAGAAAAAGAATAATTATATTCAAACCTTTTTTCTGATTTTTGTGTATCATCATTCGATGTTTCATTTAGTCGGTTATATTTTAGTTCCAGATTAAATACATTTTCATGTTGATTATATCATGTTTTATATGATGTTTTTGTTTTTTTGTTTTCAAGTAGAAGGTCGTATTTAAGATAATTACAGTCAAAATCTGTTATAACGGCATCGAAGAAGCTACTGATATTTACTCGTAACAACCGGTGATGTTTTCGAGATACAAATCCCATTTTTTTGCTAGGGCCTTTGTTCTGTATCAATATAACCGATATGTTGTTCTAAACGATGTCGCCATAAACGGTTTTGATTATATTTATTTACAATACATTTCACTTTTTTTTTTTCGAACTGGCGATGCAATGTTACCCGGAAAGGCCTTCACAACAGAACCGGGCGGGAGGACGAACACTGAAGGTGCTCAGCCGGCAATTTATGAGTTGGGTGGCAACGCAAGGGCATGCCTTGGCCTTCTCTGTGGGTACTTCTTGTACTACTGGGGGCTTCTGTGTGGGTCTGTGGTTACGATCTCGACTGGACTGCCAGCCAAAATACTAAACCTAACGGTGATCTACTAGCGTTTCGGCAGCGACAACCTTGAGAAGAAACGCTGAAAGAAACTCAAGGCGGCGTCGGAGTGGTACTATAATGTCAATTCGTAAGCATACACAAATAAACTGTTTGCTTAGATTTAACATTTTCTACAGAGATGTAAAATTAGAGATGTTCATGATTAAATGTTTAGGGTTTGATTGTAAAACATTAATCATCATTAATCATTTCATTTCATTTCATTAAATGTTTAAGGTTTGATTGTAAAACATTACTAGGATACACGTATATAAGCCCAATAAAACCCAAGTTTTATCCGTATGGGACAGCGAAAATAGTGCGTAATCCCCGTACTAAACTGTAGGAACGTGCGACTACTTCCGATCATGTAGGGCTTTATACAGAGAAAGCTATCTATAAATCAGAGAAGTTCTTCACCAAAATGACTTTAGGCTTTACGGTCTTGGTATAGATAAGATTTTGTCATCGTTTTTATTGTTGGTTGAGATTTTCGCGGAAAACGATTAATTATTATTATACACTCTCTAAAATATGTCAGTGATGGTAGACTTGTTCCGCCTTAAAAAAATATTGCACGTATTATTTCGTATTGTTAATAATAATATATCATCAGGATACATCTCTTTCAGGGTGAGCTGAGATATATTGGTGGCTGTATCCACTTTGCGCTTATTTGTCGTACCTAACGTGACGAGTAGAGTAGCTAATCGCCGTTCCCGGTACACTTTACATATGTCATTTCTATTAGATGTCATACGGGTTTCCTCACGATGTTTTCCTTCAGCGGTGAGCATAAATACGCGCTTAATCTGGAAAAACACAGAGATACGTGCCAGGATACGAACCTCCGACCACCACTCACGTTGCAGCGCATGGATTCCGGTCCCTAATCCACTTGGCCACCACAGGCACAGTATTATTAATCTATAAGAAATAAATTTTTATTTACGAGTTACGAATAGAATTACGAGTAGCAGCAACAATGTATGACAATGTATTGCAGTATCTATGCAAAGTATATTTTTAACATCTTGGGCTATCAGCTTTTAAAATTGTTAAGACACGATAACCACTGGAACGTCATGACGGGGCTGTGGAGAATTGATTACAGAACCCACAGTCCTCGTCTATATGCAGAAATAGTCACCTTGGGGTTTTTAGTCGGTACAAGTCCGGCACACCTCGCCTGTGCCAGCCCCTGCGTGCGGCCGGGATGGTCCAATGAGGATTTTCCCCTAGTAAAAAAAAAAAACCACTGGAACGTATTTCGCCCAGTAACAAATTTATTTATTAAAATCTACGACTACGGTGTTTCTAGAGAAACATTGACGTCAACGAACCAAAAATGTGTGCACATTGAAACTAAAGGGTTCCACACACTAGACCGGATCGTATTACACACCGTTACACTATTATACACAAAAAAATAAAGTTTATAGGAATGAATACGAGTAGGCACAGTCTACGCTGTAGCCATTCGAGTTAGAGTCTATACAGGCAAAGAGTAGTACGCGACATGCTGGTCCAACAACGCGACGGTGCTCGCAACAAAACGCATCTATACAGCATTCAA